>JASKMD010000008.1:20044884-20107092 GCA_030144725.1 Haematococcus lacustris | reverse complement strand
CACCCCACCCCACTCCGCCACCCCACCCCACCCCGCCCTTCCCACCCCACCCCGCCCCACCTTCTCCACCCCTGCCACCCCACCCCACCCTTCCCACCCCACCCCGCCCCACCTTTTCCACCCCTGCCATCCCACCCCACCCCACTCCGCCACCCCACCCCACTCCGCCACCCCACCCCACTCCGCCACCCCACCCCACTCCGCCACCCCACCCCACCCCGCCCTTCCCACCCCACCCCGCCCCACCTTCTCCACCCCTGCCACCCCACCCCACCCTTCCCACCCCACCCCGCCCCACCTTTTCCACCCCTGCCATCCCACCCCACCCCACTCCGCCACCCCACCCCACTCCGCCACCCCACCCCACTCCGCCACCCCACCCCACTCCGCCACCCCACCCCACCCCGCCCTTCCCACCCCACCCCGCCCCACCTTCTCCACCCCTGCCACCCCACCCCACCCTTCCCACCCCACCCCGCCCCACCTTCTCCACCCCTGCCACCCCACCCCACCCTTCCCACCCCACCTCACCCCAGCCACCTTACCACTGCCCCCCATGCCATGCGCCCCGACCCCACTATGTGGTGTGGGTGGGGAGGCGGGACGTGGCCCTTGATGCTACCCGCCCAGCGGCTGCCTGCCCCGTGGCCCCCTGCTCACAACCACTGCCGACCTGCCTGCCCACTTGCCTGCCACCTGCCACCTGCACGAAGGCTCACCGCATGCACACCCACCTGGGCCCTGCCCCGCCCCTCACCACATGCACACCCACCCTGCGACGCCTCACCGCGTGCACTGACACCTGGGCCATGTCCCGCCCCACCCCACCCCACCCCACCCCACGTGGCTGCCCACTCCCCACCGTGCCGCAGGCCCGCACGCATTGCCGCGGTGCGGCGCATGATTGCTGCCGAGCAACTGGCTTCTCCTGAGAAGGCGGCGGCACTGGAGGAGCTGGCGGCGTACCAGACAGCTGACTTTGAGGGCATCTTCAGGTGACACGCCGGCACCAGGCAGCAGGCTCACACACCCCTCCCCCTCCCCCTCCCCCTCCCCCTCCCCCTCCCCCTCCTCCCCCTCCCCCTCCCCCTCCCCCTCCCCCTCCCCCTCCCCCTCCCCCTCCCCCTCCCCCTCCCCCTCCCCCTCCCCCTCCCCCTCCCCCTCCCCCTCCCCCTCCCCCTCCCCCTCCCCCTCCCCTCCCCCCTCCCCCTCCCCCTCCCCCTCCCCTCCCCCTCCCCCTCCCCCTCCCCCTCCCCCTCCCCCTCCCCCTCCCCCTCCCCCTCCCCCTCCCCCTCCCCCTCCCCTCCCCCTCCCCCTCCCCCTCCAGCCAGCAGCCCCTGCACCCCCTCCTTCAGACAGCCGCACCCCTCCCACCTCCCCCTGCACCCAATTCGCCTCCCTCCCTCCCGCCTCCCTCCCCGCAGTAGCCCCCTTCCCTCCCTCTACCCAGGCAGCAGTCCCTGCCCCTATTCCCAGGCAGTTGCCTCCCTCCCGGCAGCAGCCCCCTTTCCCCCTCCTGGCAAGGGCCTAGACCCTGGCTGTGGTACTCAAGCTGGCCTGCGCTGTGTGCCTTCACCTGGTGGCCTGCAGGGCCATGGACGGCCTGCCAGTCACCATCCGGCTGCTGGACCCGCCCCTGCACGAGTTCCTACCGCATGCCGGGCCCGCGCTGCAGGCGCTGTGCAAGCAGCTGGCCAAGGTGCTGCCGCCATGAGAGAGTGACAAAAGAAGACCCCCATGCAGGGCACTGGTTGCAGGGCATTGCTGTAGCCGGTGCCACTGCAGCTTAGTGGCTCGTAGCACGTCACTGTCTCGATACAGGGAAGCACAGGGCGCCAAGGCCAGAGGGCGACTGTGCAGGCTGTGAGGCACTGCAGGCTGTGAGACAGTGAGGCACAGGGAATCACAGGGCGCTGGGTGCGCCAAGGCCAGAGGGCGACACCCAGGCAGGGGACCAGGCAGGAGCAGGCAGGAGGCAGGAGGCCAGAGGGCGACACCAGGCAGGAGACTGTGCTAATGCAAAGCCAGGCCATGGCCTCAGCACCCAGCCAACAGGCCGAGGTCACTCGGTGTTCATTCATCACACCACCACAAGCACTGGCGCACGGCCGCTGGCACCCTCAGCCAGTAGCCACCAGACAGCTGCCCATCCAGGTGCAAGGCACACTGCACATGGCAGTGCTCGGCTTGCTGACCTGCCGGCCGGCCAGCCTGCCCGCCATACCGTCCTTTGGCCCGCACATGTCGTGAGCTGCTGCTGCCTGCCGCCTGACCTTCCGCCTGGCCTGCCTTGCTGTCTGTGGCTGCTGCTGCAGGAGCTTAACAGCAGCCAGGCCATTGTGAAGGGGCGACTGGAGGCTCTACGGGAGGCCAACCCCATGATGGGCTTGCGCGGCTGCCGGCTAGGCATCATCCACCCTGAGATATCCTCCATGCAGGTGTGCATGTGCATGCATGCATGCCACATGCACATGGTGTGGACACGGTCCATATCTAACCTTGGCAAGCATGCACTCTGCATGCATGCCGGCTGGCATCAAACAGCCTGGTATCTGGGGTTGACTGGGTGTGACCAGGTATGAGGGAATGTAGCCCAGAGGGACCAGCAATGGCTAGACATGCCTGGGTGTGACCAGGTGTGACCAGGTGTGAGATGTGATACCAGGTGTGGGATGTGATACATATGAATTGACGGCTGCTGGCTGTGTGTGTGCAGGCACGGGCTGTGTTCCAGGCAGCCAGTCATGTGGTGATGGCCCGTGGCCGTGTGTTCCCCCACATCATGGTGCCCCTGGTGGGCAGCGTGGACGAGCTCAACTGCCAGGTCGCCCTCATCAAGCAGGCAGCGGCGCAAGTGCAGGCTGAAACAGGCGAGTGCGGTTGCACAGATGCTGTTCACACGTGTAACATTGACATGTTGCAGGCAATAATGCTGATGTTGAGGGAGCCATAGGGGTGGAGTGTGGAGTGGGGTGTTGGTGAAAGCCGACTGGGTAGCCAGTGGCCAGATGCCCCACCTAACCTTCTCTGCATGCTGCCATGATGCATGCTGCCATGGAGCATGTACCGGTGTGATTGTAGTACAAGGTGTGACACAATCATCTAGCACTCTAGCCCTTCCTCCTGCCACATTAGCCCCTTGGTGCTCTGTGGTACCCTCCTGTCCACCCATGTCCACCATTGCATTTTCCTACACTCACCATGCTGGTCACACTGTCACGGGTGTGAGCACAGGAGTGACCATTCCCTTCCGTGTGGGCACCATGATTGAGGTGCCACGCGCTGCCCTATTGGCTGGCAAGCTGGCGACCTCGGCTGAATTCTTCTCCTTTGGCAGCAACGACCTCACCCAGGCAAGCTGCCTCGTGTGGCTCTGTACGACATGGCTGCGAGGTGCCATGGCATCCATCGCAATTGTGTGCTGAGGGGCGAGATGCCAGCGCAAGTGCTGCGGGCCGCCCACTGATCTTGCTCCCTTTCCTCCGTGAAAGGTCCGCTGTGTATTAATTTGTTGCTCGCAGATGACGTTCGGGATCAGCCGTGACGACGCGCAGGCCAAGTTCCTCTCGTTCTACATCACTAACGGGATTCTGCCGGCCGACCCTTTTGAAACGTTGGACCAGGTGCGTGCCCGTTGCACGGGCGGGCTTGCCTACTCCGACGTTCATTAACAATGTGATACTCAGCCGCGAGGTTGGGCGGGGTTGGGCGGGGTTGAGCGGGATATCACGAGATGACACATGACGTGACTTTTACCGCTGTCTGTACATCTCCACCCCGACCCCAATAGGACGAAATAGATGGGGCCATTTCAAATGTCGTGGGGAGCATGTACTGAGTAGGTGCCAGCTGCCAGCTGGCAGTGGTCATCGTGTGCATGTCTCCTTGATGTCGCTAGCTTTATGTTCTTGCACGCAATTGTGAGGGTGGCCATCCACCATCACCACTGGCTGTGTCTTCTCTTAGCCCTCTCATCCCATGCCCCACCACTTTGCCGCCCGCCATTTGCTCGCAGGAGGGCGTTGGAGAGATGATCCGCATTGCCGTGAAACGCGGCCGAGCCGCCCGCCCTGACCTGGGCCTTGGGGTGTGTGGGGAGCATGCCGGCGACCCAGCTTCTATCGCCTTCTTCGACCAGGCAAGTGGCATGCTAGGTAGCGCTTTTGTGATGGTGTATAGAAGCTAATTTTGTGAGTAGTGCGATAGATCCGTCCATGGCACGGCTATGCAAGCAGGGTCACTCTGGGAGGGGAAGGATAGTCACAGTTCACTG
Organism: Haematococcus lacustris; assembly: GCA_030144725.1. Classification (NCBI taxonomy): domain Eukaryota; kingdom Viridiplantae; phylum Chlorophyta; class Chlorophyceae; order Chlamydomonadales; family Haematococcaceae; genus Haematococcus; species Haematococcus lacustris. Next base: position 20,102,819 of record JASKMD010000008.1, on the reverse strand, counting down.
AGATCGAGGCCATCATGGGCAATCCAAAGGGTGCTCGCATCCGTGCAGGTGGGCCTCGACTATGTGAGTTGCTCTCCCCTACGTGTCCCGGTCGCACGGCTTGCTGCGGCGCAAGCCGCTGCCGGTCGAGCCGCGGTGACACCCGAACGGCCCGCTGTACCTGCGAAAGATCCGCACCAGGCGGCAGCCACGAACGGGACCAAGAATGCACCGGTGCAGCTACGCATCGACGCCGAAGGAGCAGGTGTCGGCGAGTCGAGGATGCACCATGTACACACTGGTCCCTCTACCCCTTGACGATTGCTTGGCTCGGGTGGACTACCCCGTTTTTGCGACTTGCTTGATTGCTTTCAAACAACTTGATTTTTGCCTCCACATATCAGTTGAAGCTGCGGTTGTGACGCAGCGTCATCATTGGTACCAGCGTATCTTTTGAGTGTGTTTGGTCAGAGTTGAAATGACGACAATGACCTTTAACTTGACAGCAATGGAGTATCTGAACAACAAGGATAATGCTACTCATCAGACAAGCATGCTTCACGTATCCTCGGCGTCGCTCCAGTATACAACACTCGACCCAGCCTAACCCATTGCTTATGTTCATAATCATGTTGTCACCAGGCTTGTGAATCTTCAGATTTTCATATTTTCAATTTTCAGATTTTCAATGAAATGAAATGAAATTCATTGAAAAACTGAAAGAGTTTCATCGTCAGTGAAATTGAGCGGATGCCGCTATTTCTCAGCCTATCCTTTTAGACGCGGCTTGTTTGTAGGCCTGCACTGGTTGAAATGCAGAAACACGTAGTTTGCCAAAGGTCAGACATGCAAGCCATTCTTAAAGATGCAAGCCGTCCATGCTGTCCGTGGATCCGCCATCTGTGGCGTTTTCTGGCTTGCGCTTCTTCCGCTGTGGCTGTAGCGCGCTGGCGCTAGCCAAGCCAATCGCAGCACAGCCAATCACTCTGCACGACCCGATCTGCGATCTGACCGGGGGCAGCACCCGGCACTTTCAGATGTGCAGTGAAAACGTTCAGATTTTCAGATGAAAATTTTCATTGAAAATCTGAATGAAAATCTGAAATTTTCACAAGCCTGGTTGTCACCCCCGCTCCTGCCCCTGCCCCTGCCCCTGCTTCACCATTGGCAGCCAGCCGTGCTATGTGCGCCAGTGCCAGCTGCACGTCAGCGCTGACAGTGGCGGCAGCAGCCGTGGCTGCCAGGGAGGAGGGGTGCGCAGCCGCCCCTGCCTGCAAGCCTGAGCTGCTGCTGCCAGGAGCTTGGGCCCAGCCCTGGTCGCCTTGCCTGACGTGTTGCCCGTCACAAGCTCCAGCTGCCGGCCCCCCTCCTGCACCTTCCTCGTCGCCTCTCCCTGCCGCTGGCACTGGACATGCTGGCAGAGCCTTAGTAGCCAGCAGCTGCAGGGAGGGGTGGGAGGAGGGAGGAGGGAGGGTGAGCCCCAGTGCAGGCATGGTGTGCGCCTGACTGCCCGAGGGGCTGCTGCTGCTGTCTGCCCGCCCCTGGGAGGTACTTGGCTGGGTCTGGGCCCCTCCGGCTGCTGGCTGCCACTGCTGCTGCTGCTGCTGCTGCCACTGCTGCTGCTGCTGCTGCTGCTGCTGAGGGATAGGTCTTGGGGCCTGAGAGGCAGCCAGCAGCACCTGAGTAAGGGCTTGCAGGTTGGCTGCCTGGCTGGGACTCAGCAGGGCGCTGCTGCTGCTGCCTGCACCACTGCCTGGGGCGGTGCCAGTCCCAGCACCACTGCTGTTTGGCATGCCAGGCAGCTGCAGCTGCAAGGCAGGTGCAGCCAGCTTGCCTGCAGCCGCCGCCGCCGCCGTTGCCGCTGCTGCCGCCTGCTGCTGCTGCTGCTGTTGCTGGTGGGCGATGAGGAACTGGAGGTGCAGCTGCATCAGCTGCAGGTTGGGGAGGGGCTTGGCAGCATGGCCAGGGGCTAGTGCTGCACTTGGGGTGGAGGCTGGGGTGGGGAAGGGTGCTGGCAGCACGGGGGTGACAGCAGGCGGGGGGGTGGCGCCCAGGGCCTGGGTGCTGGGGGAGCGGCAAAGGGCGAGGGGGAGGGGCGGAGCTAAGGAAGAGAGTGCCAGCGCTGGGGGCACCTTTGATGAGGAGGAGGGAGGAGGGACCCCTGCAGCAAGGCTGGTCATGAGTGCAGGGCACCCCGCCCCTGCCCCTGTGCTGTAGGGCGTGGTCAGCAGGTGAGTGGGCAGCTGTCCAGCGGTGGAGGTGCTGGGTGCAGTGCCCGGGGCAGTGCTGGTGGACCCTGGCATGTGGGTCTGGCTGGCTGCTGTGGCAGCAGCGGCGGTGATGGCTGTGGTGAGCTGGGAGGAGGGGGTTGGGGAGCAGAGCACAGCCTGCGCACCGTTGGTTCCAGGCTGGGCAGCCTGCTGCCCCTGAGGCTGCCCGTGTCGGCCTTGCTGCCCCTGCTGGGCAGCCATGACTAGGGCGGCGGCGGCAGCGGGTGACAGAGGACCTGATGCCCCTGGGGTGTTCGACAGGGGGCCGGGGCGCAGCACCTTCGCAGGGGGCCCCTGCTGCTGCTGCTGCTGCTCCAGAAGCTCCTGATGCTGCTCTTGCTGCTGCTGCTGCTGTTGCTGCTGCTGCTGTTGCTGCTGCTGCTGCTGCTGCTGCTGCTGTTGCTGCTGCATGGCTGCCAGCGTGTGCAACAGCTCTAGGCCCAAGGTGAGCTGCTGCTGCTGCTGCTGGCTCAGCTGCTGGGACTGAGGCTGCTGGGGGTTAGACAGCCTGCGTTTCAAGCCCGCCTGCCCCGCTGCGCCCTGCCCAACTGGCTGACTTGGCTGGCGCAGGCCTGGGGCAAACTGATTCAGCGTGTAGTTTCCGGCAGTGAAGGCGGCAGGCAGCTGCTGGGGTTGCAGTGGGGCTATAGCCGCCGGCAGCGCAGCGGAGGAGGCAGCCGCCGCCAGGCCAGATGAGGTGGGCAGTGAGGCCTGATGCAGTGGGACTGCGATGACAGAGGGTGCAGAGGGCTGGTTGAGGTGGGTGGGAACAGCGGTAGGCTGGCCCACAGGGGCGGGGGCAGTGGGCTGCGCAGTGGGGGTGGCAGCAGGGGGGGCAGCAGGGGTAGGGGCGGGGGTGGTCCCAGGGGCGGGGGCAGGAACAGGGGTAGGGGCAGGGGTGGGGGCAGGGGCAGGGGCACTGTTTGGCCCGTTTGCAGCGCTTGCTTGGGAGGGGTGGCCTGGTATGAAGGGGCTGTAGGGCACAGGGGCAGTGAGTCCCGGGCCTGAGCTGTTCCCATTATTGTCTGGTAAGAAGGGAGTGTAGGGTGCGTGAGGGGAAGCTAACGAGAAGCTACCGCTGCCCAGTCCCGAGGCAGTCAGGGGGTGGTGGGGTGAGGCCAACAGGCTGCTGCTGCTGCTGAGCGACAGCAGGTTGCTGCCACTGCCACACCTAGGGCCCAGCTGCTGCTGCTGCTGCTGCTGCACCAGCTGCTGTTCAGGCGTGGGGACGAAGGCACGAGCCACTGGACGGACGCCCGCCCCTAGGGGACACACGGGCCAGTGGCAGCCCGCCTTGGCAGCAACAGCAGCGAGGGAGTAGCTTGGCAGGGGTGCGGAGGGTTGGGGAGCGTCATTGGGGCCAGGGCCAGGGCCTGGGGTAGGGTGGGTGGGCCAGGGGGGCTTCTCTGGTCCTGCCTCTGGGGGGGTGGGCAGGGCGGAGGAAGGGGGTGGGCAGGCTGGGCCGGGGGCCAGGCTGTGCAGCACGTTGCTGATGTGGCGCTCAACTGCGAGCAAGGGGTTGTGGGGCAGGGGCAGTGAGGGAGCAGGGCAGTGTGGGAAGAGGGGTGAGGTGGAGGTGGAGGTGGGGCAAAGCGAGTGGAGGACATGCCTATGTAAGAGGTGATCTTGTCAGTGACGACAACAGCAGAGTGGTGGCAGTGAGGATGATGACGGCAGTGAGTTTGGAGAGCGGTTACCAAAGCCACGATAGCGTTTGACGCAGCCATAGCAGTGGCTTGTAACCCTCTGCTTCCCATCCACCTGCCCCTCCTTTGGGGCTCAGCCTTGGCTCTCACCCTGCCCTCACCCTGCCTCCCGCTGCCCGCACCTGCATCAGTGCCCGCGCTCGCCTGGGCGGCATCATTACTGGGCACCCCCAAGGCTGCTGCAGCTGCTGCTGCCCCTCCCAACCCTCCTGCCTGCTGCACTGCCTGCTGCGGCTGGTCTGTTGCTGGGTTTTGACACACGGTAGTTGCTGGCTCCACACCGACTGATCCAACAGGGCCTGCACCTGCCCCTACTGTGTCCTCTGCTGCTGCTGCTGCTGCTGCTGCTCCTGCTCCTGCTGTTGCTCCTGCTGCTACGTCCCCTTCCTCAATACAGTGAAGGACGTGCACCACCTCAGCTTGATCAAGAAATGGTGAGGAATCCAGGTCGTGTTCGGAGGCTGAGACAAGGGACGATGGTGGGATGAGTGGGGGAGGGGGTGCGGCTGCTTCATCAGCCACAGACTGCATCAGGGTGTCAGGCGCTGCCGCCAGTGTCACCGCCACCTCCTCTGCAGCCCCAGCCTCTGTAGCCATTGCCTCTGCAGCCACAGCCCCTGGAGCCATTGCCCCTGCAGCCGCCGCCTCTGCAGCAGCCGCCTCTGCAGCAGCCGCCATCACAGCGGCAGACACCAGTTCAATGTCCATGGGTTCCAGTGCCCCAGCCCCGCCTGCAGCCGCGGCTCCAGCTGCTCCCAGTGCCGCCTCCATGGCTGGGGCTGCCTCTGCTGGCATAGTAGGGGCAACTGCTGGGTGGGATGCAGAGTCCCTGAGCAGCTCCTGGGCTGTGGTGGTGCAAGGAGTGGCCTCAGCAGCAGGCAGGCTGGGCCGGCAGGCGAGCACCAGGAGCTGCAGCTGGCGCAGTGTGGGGGCGTCATAGTCTGCTAGGTAGAGCTCAAGCCGGGAGCAGGAGCCGGGGCCGGCCTGTGGAGGGCAGGGCACAAGCAGCAGGCAGGGCCCCTCCATCAGCCAGGAGCAGGAGCCAGAGCTAGCCAGAGCGCGCAGGAGGAGGGGAGGGGGTGAAGAAGACTGAAGGCGATTCAACCAAGGCAGGGAAGAGCAGCACCTACAGCAGCAGCCTGGTGCACTGCCTGGCATCACAGCTCCTCACCAGCGTTGCATAACATGTGCCCCACATGTCAAGTGCTCAGCCACAACACAGGACCAGGGACAGGTTGGCTGGGCAGGGCACCCAGTACATACACCCTCTGCTATTCAATGTCTCAGACAGAGACAAGGGAGCGTGGCCATCAGGAGGAAGAAGGAAGATAAAGGAACAAGGAACGAAAAATAAGACTTCTCTGATAACTATTATTTTTATGGTTGTGCTTATGATTATGATATGATTATGATTTATTTTCTATAATCTGGAAGGAAGGAACTTGCGCTCGGGGCATGACACACCCTTGTCGGCACAGCACGTGCCACACATGTTCAGTACACAGCGTAACAGGGACAGGGACAGAAGGCCCATTGACACATGATAGCCAGCTGTAGCCCCAGCCCAGCGTCACTGCTCCAACCCATGGCACGCAGCGCAGGACAGAGAGTGCAGGAATCGGCTACCAGCCCAGGGTAGTAGGAGGAGGAAGGGAGGAGGGCAGAGGGAACAGGAGCAGGGGAGGAGAAGAATGATGTGTTACAGAACAGCCCCTGGTGGCCACATCACCATATCACCTTTCCAGGCTGCCAGGCTGCAGCCACAGCCGCTTGTTCTTGCCCTCGAATGCTACGCTCTTGCGTCCAAGTGCTCCCACACACAGCACCAGGCATGCCAGGTTAGGCTTGCGCAGCCCTGGCCTCACCTCTTCTGGCTGGATAGCGGCAGGCTGGCGGGCGGCGATCAGCATGACTGCGGCCTCCAGCTGCGGGTCGCTCAGCTCCTGCAGGCCTTGCAGCAGCTCCTCTAGCTCCTTGGGCGGCAGGCTGGGGCAGGCAGCCACTGCCTGGGCCTTAACCTCATGCAGGGAGAGGGTGACCTCCTGCAGCCATGAAGGCCACACACCTTCCCTAGCCCAGGTAGGCAAGCACTTGCCTAGGCTTGCTTGGCCTTGCTTTTCTTTGGCCAAGCTTGCTTGGCATTGCTTGGCCTTGGTTTCCCGTAGCTGGGCTTGCGTGGGCTTGCCTGGCCTTGGTTTCCCGTAGCTAAGATTGGTTGCTCTTGCTGCGTGGGCTTGGTGATGTTAAGTCCGGCTTGCTAGTGGTGGCTAGGGCCTGCTTAGCATGGAGCAAGCCTGGTGAAGCAAGGCGGCGCACTGGAGCCCCAAACAGGGAGATCCATAGAGCCGGTGCACTCGTGCTGCTAAGTCTGCCTGCACCTTGCAGTCCCTCCCCCTTTGCTTGGGCCTGCGTAGCTTGGGTCAAGCTTGGTGCAGCAGGGCTGAGTCCTGAAGGGTCCAGCGAGGAACACAGTGGAGAAGCTACTTTTGTGCCACTCAGCTGTGCCTGCACCCTCCCTACCCCTGGCCCTCACACCCTCACCCTTCAAACCTGGGCCTTCCTCAACCTCCCCAGCCACTACCCCTGCTCCAGCCTCCTCCCTCCGCCGCCTCCCAAGGGCCCCAGCTGGTGGCTGCTCACATCCATGAGTGCGAGAATGCCCAGGCAGTGCAGCTCTGATGCCTGCACCATCGCGGCGTGTAGGCGCTCCGCCTTGCGCTGCCTGGCAGAGCTCTGCGGGTCAGGCCGGGCATTACAGGCACGGGGCAGGGGGTAGGCCAGTGGGCGGGGAAGAGGGTGGTGGGAGGGGAGCAGGCAGGGGCATGCCAGTGGGCAGGATCAAGGCGCAAGGAGCTAGGTGCAAGGAGCTAGGTGCCATCAGCTTCACCCTGTCAGTGGCCAGTCACGACTCAGTGCCCCAGGTGCTGCTGCTGCTGCTCTTTGATGATGACGATGCTACTACTGCTGCTGACAGTCATGGCCCACACGCACATGGTGTTGCTGTTGCTGCTGCCACCACCACTGCTGGTGCTGCCACACAATTGTCACCGCTGCCATCACCATTGCTGCCGCTGCAACCACCATTGCTGCCGCTGCAACCACCATTGCTGCTGTCTCTGTCATCATTTGCCGTGCAGCAGCAGCTGACAGCTGAGCTAGAGCCTAGCACCTGCTCGCCCTGTGCCACCCGCTCAGCATGCCACCTCCCAGCCCCTCACCTCATCGCGCTGTGCCTGGGTCTCTGCGTCAGCCACCTTCTGTGCCAGCATCTTTTCATACTTCTCAGATGCGTAGTCCTGCGGCCCAGCAGAGGGTGTGGGTCAAGGGGTGGTGCTGGTTGCCACAACCCGACCCTGCTGTTGTGGGCGTGTTGTGAATGTGGGTGCATGACTTGGTCAGAGCATAGGAGAGAAAAGATAGGTGGAGGCAAGGGGTTGAGTGAAGGGGTTGAGTGAAGGGACCAAGGCCAGGGAGTTGGAGGAGGAGAGTGTGGGCAGGAGCAGCAGTGAGGGCACAGGGAGGGTCAAGGGTGGCTGCATTACCCACCAGGGGCACAGGGCGACTGTACAAAAGGTGAGAAGGAGGCGGGAGAGAGAGTATGAGCTGAGCATGCGCATCACGCAGCGCTGCGAGGGGGCCTTGCACAAGATGTGGTCAACTGCCTGCCTGGCCTTGAAGCAGCCTCACCAGGACAGCATGCTGGTACAGACACAGAGAGGCAGGAAGGCAATGCCCACATGAGCAGCCAAGGATGAAGGGAGGAGTTGCTCCACCCCGGGGCTGCACCCTTACTACCCTCAAATAGGAAGACTGCCCTTAAGCCTGTGAGCAGGTGCTGATGGTGCAGTCAAGCAAAAGGGTGGGCTTACCAGCACTGTCTGCGCCATCACATGCACGTCGCTGCCTGGAGGGTTGAACTGCTTGGCATTGCTGAACACCAGCTGCACGTCCGCCCACACCTGATAGGGCCAGCACAGTGACAGTGGTGCACAGCTGGCCTGATCTAGCGGTCGTCGTATTCGAACATGCGGCACACACACATGGGCACTACTGCAACCGCCTGTCTGCACACCTGCCAGCACTGCCTGTCAGGCTGCCTGCCTTACTGGACACACTGTGGTGCCAGGGCTGGCTGCCTTTCTTGTGTACGAGATGTGGGCACCACACCTCCTTGGGGTCACGATACTGCCCGCCACTCTCCAGCTTGCTCTTGATGGTCAGCAGGTCCATGGGCCGCACCACCACCTGGATGAGTACGGGACCACCAGCAGGGGCTGGGTAGCTGGCAGGCACCAGGGAAAACATCCGTCGCTGTAACTGTCACACTTGACAACAGCAGCAGGACCAGCAGCAGCTGTGGGGCCAGCTGAGGGAGTACAGTGACCCCAGCAGCAGCAGTTACTGCAGCTACCACAGCTGAAGCAGCTGCTGCCCCAGCATGAGTACAGCTGTGGTTATGTGTGTGAGGTGTGCCTGACCTTCAGGTAGTCGGGATAGGCTCGGGTGTCCACTGGCGTGTTGAATGGCCAGGCCAGCTGCAGGCAGACTGGTAGAAGAGCTGACTTGGGCTGGGGGCAGCTGGGAGGGTGCGCAGTTTGCACTGGGCACCTTGTGGCTCATGATGATCTTGACAAAGGCCAGGCAGGTTCGGTTAAGCAACTCTGCAAGCCTCCTGGCACGCTCTTTGCTGAGTTGAGCTACTTCATCCTTTGTCAGTTCCACCGGGGGCTTGGGGACCTGGGTGGACTTGTGAGCGATGAGGTGCCGGGACTGCAAGGGTAGCAAGGGTGCATGAATCAGGACTGTGAGTTGTGCAACTGTCGAAGTCACTACGGCCGCACTGCCAGTCAGGCGAGCCCGCCTGTGCGGACCTCCAAGATGGCGACCTCCAGCTGACTTGACAGTTCTGCGAGCCTCCGTTGCAGTTCCAGGATGCGGTATTGCTGCAGGCGGGCATCGCGTGAGGCTGACACTTCGCGAGCATCGCGTGAGAGTCGAGCAGGCTTGCATTCCTCAGAGAGCTCAACGCCTTCCATGGCTTCAGCGATTACATTCGCACGCATGTATTGAACATCAACTGTGCACAATTCATGCGCGATGTGCATGTTGCAAATGTTTTTACAACATGATGCATTCAGCTGATGCCCGGCACGTGGTGGCGCCGCAGCGGTGGCAGAAGCCAAATCGGTTGCTGTAGCATCTGGTCCGGAAGCTAAGGCGGCGACAGCCGGCAGAGCTGAGACGGCAGAGGGAGCTCTAGCTGCAGCGAGCGCCTTATCCCCATCAGGCGTCCAGAGTTACCTGCTGTGGACCTGCCTCCCTCACTCCCAACAAACAGAGCAAAGATGTCTGCTGAGAGTGGGGCTGTGTAGGAGGCACCCCGGATTACCCCTAGCAGCCGCACAGTATCTTCTGGAGTATGCATCTCTTGGAGTGTTCTACACTTAAGCAGTGGCTGCATTCCTTGGGTGCCGTCTGGGTTGCCAGGCAAACAAAACTTGTCCAACATGGAACAACATGTCTGACTGTGGGTAATCAAGTTGAAGCATCCTCGTTCGCACCCTTGATGACTACAAACCCCACATCGATGGCACGTTCCTGGGCAAACCCCACGACCACTGGGCATCCCCCACGACCACTGAGCATCTCATCAAAACTAACAGCTTAATGCTTTTGTAAGGCTAACAGCCTGTGTAAACCTCTAAACCCGATGCGTTGTTGCGGGCCCGGCCATCAATACCCCGCCGGTACTCTGCAGCCCGGTGCAACCTCTGCCTGACCTTGGGCAGCCGGTCATTGACCCGCTTGTAGCGTTGCTGGTACTCCTTGCCGATGGGGGGCAGAGCCTCCCTGTCCTTCCAGCTGCACAGCTCCAGGGGGCGCTGCATGCTCTCCCCAATGCGCTGGAAGTTGAGGCAGGGGTCCTGGGCAGGTGTGTGCTGAGCTGGGGGAGGGGTGTTGGGCGGCACTTCATGGCACCACTGCAGGCCCCGCACTTCCGCATGCATGCCGCAGGCTCCAGGCTGGGCGCAACAGCCGCTCAGTCACCTGGCCTGCTGGGGGTACCCAGTCTGCAGGCATAGGCTGGTCATGTGGCAGGTGCAGCTCACAAGGCTGGCGGGCATGCACAGAGGAGCTGACACGGCTGGTGCGGAACTCATCCACGATCACCAGACTGTCAGGCCTGGCCAGGCCAGGCCTGCTCCGCTGCTCCGCCACCTTGCGAGACCCCTCCCGCACCGGAGGAGGAATTTACAAGCCAACAACAACAACAACAACAACAACAAGGACTTTAAACAACAAACAACCCGTCTGGGTTGCCAGGTCTGACAAGCCCGTCAAGTGTAGGTCATAGGAGACAGCTTTGCTCGTCCCGTGGAACATAATGCGGGCGGTGGCGGACTGTTTACAGTGCGGACGACAGTTGCAGCGAGTTGCATCACCATTACAGCCTGCTCCTTTGCTCAAGCACGGCAGTGTCTTGCACGCTCACATTGTCACTTGTTGACATACTTGCCCTTCACTCCTTAGCAAGTCAAATATGCAGTGCATGCTGAGCTTGGCCCCTGCTCCCTGCTCCCTTGCTGCATGGTAGGCATGCATGGTCTCATGCATTTATGTCACACGTAAGCCTAACAACCCATGCAAGCATGCCATAAAGAAACAATGCATGTGAATGCTGGGGTTTGGACCAACACACAGCGGCAAGGCAAGCTTGGCACCCATGGACAAGCAGATCCAGTGCAATAAGGCAGGAAAGTGAAGGGTGACCAACGACCATGAGTGATAGTGTGACAGGTCCTTGCATTGTATTTGGGTGCCAACAAGGCCTCCACCACAGTCTAAGTGTGGCAGCGCCATACAGCTGTAGCAGGAACAGCATCAAGATGCTTGCAACCAACCTCCGAGACCCCAGCAGCCTGGCAGGCAGCCTCTGCACAGCCCAGCTGGCAGGCCCATCAGCTGGCCTGCTCGCTGCACACCAGGCTATCCAGTGCATTGCAGCGTTTGCTGGCTTGGGGATCTAGGGTTGCTCCGATGGCTCTCAATCCTGCTGTCTTGCCAGGCTGCCACACTCACGCAGCCTGCCTCCCCCCATCCACCCCGCCTTCCCTCGCGACTAACATTGGAAAATGTTCACGGCACTGGCAACAGCACTAGCCAGCACCTTCACCTCAGCAGGCCCCTGCACCCCATGCTGTAGGTCTGCCAAGCACCGGCACTCCTGACACCCGCCAAGCCAGCCGTTCCTGTGCGTGCTGTGTTGTGACCGTTGGCCCCTGCCCAACCACATGCATGCATACATGCCAAGCCACGTCGCTGCTACCCTGCTGCCCATGCCTCATGAGCATGTTGGACGCAGCCGCAAGGTGTGATGTAACTGTGTGTAGAGACCTGCATGGTCCACATGCTGACACCAGCTGTGGTGCCCTTTGGAGGTGCCCTTTGGAAGTGCGAGAGTGAGTGACATCGCCTCCTGGGTATAATCTGACCTGGTGTAATCTGACCTGGTGCAATCTGACCTGGCGACCGTTACCTGGGGCCCTGGCTTTGGTCTATGCAGCTGTGGGGGGCGGCTGCCACGGCTGCCGTCCAGCTGGCGCCAACCTGGTGAGGCCCACCCCGCCCCCTGCTACCGCCACGGCCCCTCCCCCTCCTGCTGCTCCTGCTGCCGCCAGACCTGCAGGATGGCTGTTGTGGCTAGGGGCAGCTGAGTCGGCAGTGTCCCAAGCGGAGATGCCACCACCCTGCAGCAAGCGCTCCAAGGAGGGCTTGGCAGGCCTGGTGAGCCTGCTGCGTGGGGCCCCACACCCCACCCCACACAGAGGCCCTGGCCCCTGGCTGCCCGGGCTGCTGCTGCTGTCCAGGGGCGTGGCCCCCAGCCCCTGTTGGCTCACCATGCTGGCATGATGCTGTGAGGACAGGCTTGAGCTCCGGCCGCTCGAGGCAGGGTGGCTGTTTGCTGGAGCCTGACTCCGGGCAGATGCCTGTGCCGGCAGCCCTCTAGTGTGCACCCTTGCCTGCTGGCTGTCGCTGTGCCCAGGCTGCAAGGCTGCCAGAGGGGCTGGCCCTGCTGCTGCTCCTGCCCCTGCTGCCGGCGGCTCTGCCTGTGGCTCGCCTGCCCAGGGGTAGCTGAGAGTAGGGGCAGGGGGCCGGGGAGGGGGGTCCCGCCCTGAGTGCAGCGCCGCCCGCCTGAGGCCCAGGGACTCTAAGTCTTGTTGCAGCCGGGCCAGGGCTGCTGTCCGTGCAGCAGCAGCGGCTGGGTCTTCCCCTCTACTACCCAGTGTGCTGGCCCCTGGCACGGACAGAGCAGCAGGTGCTGGCAGCATGGGGGCACAGGGTTGAGGGCTGCTAGGGGCCCCTGGGGGGTGAGTGAGGCGGGAGCGGCTGGACCACTGACTCACTGCTAGGCACAGTGGCTCCTGCTGCTGCTGCTGCTGGGGTGGGCCAGGGCGGTGGTGTGTCGTGGCAGATGCTTGCCTCACCACTGAGCCAACCAGCAACTGGTGCGGCTTGTGGTCGGGCGGCAGGGGTGGGTGGGGCATGTGCATGGGAGAGAGGGGGCGTCCAGGTGGCAGGAGTGGGGCAGGAGGCGGCCCGGATGGGTGCAGCACCCGCATCCCCTGCACCCCTGTGATGCCTGCAAAGCTGTACAGCTCTGCGGCCGCACTGGGTGCCTGCTGCAGGGCCATGCTGCGCTCAGGGGTAGTCCCCCTCACTGGCTCAGTCTGACAGCTGCCCTGCCCAGGCCCTACAGCTGCGACACGGGGCCTAGGGCCACGCCCAGCGCCCGCTGTGCCAGCCTCTCCCCCACCACTGCCTCCAGACCCCTGGCTGCTGGGCCTGCTGCAGCTGAGGCCCAGTCGCCCAGGGGCCTGAGACACTGCCTGCTCCCCTGACTGCCTGCTGCTCAGTCTGCCCAGACCATGCAACCCATGGCCTGCCCCTCCTGTTGCCGCTGGAGAGGCCTCAGGGGCGGGTGCCTGCACACCTGGAGTGTGTGCAGCGCCTGTAGTAGCAGCAGCAGCAGCAGCAGCAGCAGCAGCAGCAGCTCGCTCAGTGGCAGATGTGCTGAGGTGAGGAAGCTGCTGCTCCGCCACCTGCTGCTGCTGCTGTTGGTCACGTAGGCCTGGGTAGTGGTAGGTGGGGCTGCGGCGGCAGGCAGCTCCTTGCTTAGTGGGCTGCGTCATGTCCTCATCAGACTCATCGCCCACGTCCAGGTTTGCCAGGGGCAAGGGGCGAGGGGCTTGCCTAAGCCGCAGGCCTGAGGCTGGGCAGTGGCTGCGGGCCGTGCGGCCAGGCTGCAGGAGGTGGCAGCAGACAGCAGGGCAGGCTCATGGCAGGGCTTGAGGGATTGGCAGGGCTGGGGGGAGAAGTATGCAGTATGGCTGTTTGGGAGGAGACCTACAGTATGGCTGTTTGGGAGGACTTATTCATTCTTGCTAGGGATGAGGAGGTGGAGTTGCATGTTGAGTTGGCTGGAATGTAGCGTCACACAAGCGTGTATTCTCACGGGAGACCCAAGTTGCTGGAAAAGGCCACCGCCCGTCTCAATGCAGCGCTGAACATGCAGCGCATTGGGGAGAGCAAGTGGCGCCCACTGGAGCTGTGCTACTGGCCAGAGCAGGGGAAGTTGCCAGCCAAGGGCAAGGAGTACACTGGTTTGGGCTACAAGCGGCTGCGAGACAAGCCTCCCAAGGCCCAGCAGCAGCAGCAGCAGCCCGCTGTGGCACAGTAGTGTGTGCCCCATTCTTGAGCTGTCATCAGCTTACATTAGTGCATGTCTTGTCATGCCAACTCTACACGATAGCCCTAACAGGTCAGGCAATAATGTAGGTGGTAGGCGCTCTTGTGCCATGTGCACTGGGTTTACTCCACACAGCCCAATAGCACCATTTGAATCGGGCTACTATTGTCCACTAGTATATTCCCGCTAGTGGCTGCTAGTGGCCACTACTGGTCCGGCTCAAATGGAGGCCCTAGTGAGGGACAAGGGGGCTGGGGGGAGAAGTAGGGAGAAGTAAGGGCTTGAGCAGGGGAAGGGGAATGACGCTATCGCTTACATGTGCTCCATTGCCTGCCTGCGTGCGTGTGTGTGCATCTATTTGCCAGCTTGCATACTTTGCTGCGTGCTGAGGCACCCAGCAGTCCCAGTAAGCAGGCCCACTCAAGCTGTGTCATGGGGTCAGGATGGGATGGCAGCAGTATCACTGTGATGCTAGTCACGCACAGCTTGCCTGTCTTGGCACGCCTTTGAGTGGAGAAGCACTGCCAGGGTGGGCCTGGCCAAGCCTGCCAGTCCGTGCTGCAGCCACCCCGATTCCGAATGTCCCAGCGTTGCCTGCAGAGGCAACCCTGCGCTGGCCAGGGGCCTGGGTTGCAGGAAGGCTGCATGGGGTGCTGCGCGCCCACTTGACCAGCAGCTTAGTGGAGGCGCTGACAGCGTTGTCTGGCTGCAGCCAATCAAGGTGTACACACAAGTGATGGTGGGGACTGTGGGTTACCCTGCCTGTTTGTCAGCTACAGCATGATGATGCTTTGGCTGGCGGTCTGGTCTCAAGCACAATGGGTAGCGGCTTAGGCAGCTGGGGTGATGGTGGGATAGACATGATGGTTTTCACTGCCCCGCACCACGCTGGGCTCATCACCCCAGCCCTCCAAGACCCACGGGTCATCTCTGTCAGGCTCACTGTCGTCTTCATCCTGGGCTGCTATGGCAGAGAGCTTCCTCTGGACAAAGGGGCTGGCATGGCCTGCAGACTGAGGTCTGTGAATGGCGTACTCTTGCAGGTAGCGTGACCTGCAGGCAGAGGGAGTCATCTGTGGGCACCACTCACACTCACACTGGTATTGACGCAGGCACGCTGACCTTTCTCCACACGCTGCCGCGCAGCCCTCAGGCTTGTCGGAAGGCCCCGCCACGCGAAGAGTTGGTGTAAGCGCGGGGCAGTCAGCAAACATGTAGCGTACTGTTTCATGAGTTGTGCCCTTGGGCGTGCAAGTAGCTATTCGTTTGACCTATTGACCAAACATAGCAAAAATATGCGTGCATGTGTTCAACTTCTGCCGTTGTGGCATAGGCGAGCTAGAGAGCAAGAGTGCTAGAGTGCTACATTCAGATGGTAGGCGCAAGACATCTTATGAGTTGAAGCCTGCTGTGCTTCGTATAGCAGCAAATGAGAGGAATGGAAACGTCGTTGCATGGCGCCTGTGTTCAAACAATTATAATCCGCTCCTGCATTCGTGTCCCGTTGCACCGTGTGTGACTGGTCGGCGGAATGGTCGCATCTCTCCATGCTCATGCTGCCTTTTAACGGCTCGCCAGCTTCCACATTTGATCTGCGATGAGCAAGGCTGATTGCTGCAGCATGCTTAATCACTGTCTGCGTTGAATTATTGAACAACGACATGGTTGGCATCAGCTCAGGCTAAACGTTAGAATGACATTCTATTGTATACCTGTAAGGTGGTCCTATCACTCTGGCCATAACTGCAAGTTAGCCACCCTTGGACCGCACTGCTGGCGGGCTGCACGTGCACTTGCATGGGCCAAAATCTTGGTGCAGAGGTGTCCCTGCGATACTGCGGCAGTGTACCAGCATCAATGGATACACAGCAATGCTATCGACGCGCCGTTTAATCCATCAATACGTCAGATACTATCACGCAGTCTCTCGCCGCGAGGTAGACACCTTACACCACACCTGGTCCGCTCCTGCAGTCCAGCCGCGGGTAGAGCCAGTGTTGTCACAAATGGCCCTCGACAAGCGGATCGGGTTCCTTGGGTCGGGCCAGATGGCAGAGGCGCTGGCTCGGGGCCTGATGGCCAAAGGCATCATAGGCGGAGATCGCATGTACTGCAGCGACCCAAACCCATTGCGGCGCGAGCTGTTTCGAGGTTGGGGGTCCACCCCCTTTGAAAGCAACCTGGACGTCGTGCGCAACAGCGACGTTCTTTTCATCGCCGTAAAGCCGCAGCATGTATTCCAACTGCTGACTGAAGTCCGCCCAGTGCTGAATGAGCGGCACACCATCGTGTCTATCGCAGCTGGGGTCACAGTAGATAAGCTCGTCGATGCAGCGGGGCCACATGCCCGAGTGGTGCGTGTCATGCCCAACACCCCCTGCCTGGTGGGGGAGACAGCTGCTGCCATGTGCCTTGGCGGCAAGGCGGATGCAAGTGATGAACAGCTTGTACGCCAGCTTTTTGAAGCAGTGGGCAAGATCTACACCGTGGATGAAAAGCTGCTGGCCGCTGTGACGGGCTTGAGTGGCTCAGGCCCTGCCTATGTGTTCATGATGGTGGAGGCCCTGGCAGACGGCGGGGTCAAGGCTGGGCTGCCTCGAGAGATTGCCCAGGCCCTTGCAGCGCAGACAGTGCTGGGCAGTGCAAAGATGGTGCTGGAGACTGGCAAGCACCCCGGGGCACTAAAGGACATGGTGACGTCACCAGGAGGGACCACCATTGCAGGTGTGTGTATGGATGGTGCTGAGCAAGCAGAAACCATGTCCAGGAGGGTCTTCCTAGGTTTGGCATAGAACATGCATCCTTACCTGCTGCACACTGCTAGTTGTCTTGCTTCGTCTGCATTGCTGCTGTGGTTGTGTTGTGTGCATATGTGGGCATGCGTCGCTGCATAATCACCTGCTTGGATCTAGGTGGCTCGCTGTCTGCTGCTGCTGGTCTGCAGGTGTGCACGAGCTAGAGAAAGCCGGTGTGCGCGCTGCTTTCATGAGCGCTGTCGTGGCAGCTACTAATCGTGCGAATGAGCTTAGCAGTATGTAAGCAGTGCGAGGTCTTCAGAAGCGTAGAAGCGCTGGCTAATGCTGGTGTAGTACTCACAGCCGTTTTGGGTTCTGAGGCTGTGCATTCGTTCCAGTCCCTGGCAGGCACCGACTGTTTGTCCCTTTGCCTTCGCCATGTGCCCTATGCCTCCCGTCAGAGACAGACATGCTGTTGTGATGTATCACGTCGGCTGCATTGGCTGCACGTGGCTGGGGCAGTTGTGATGTCAGCAACAGGATGCATGTGTGTGGGGTCAGTGTTGGGTTGTGTGCACAGTGTGTGTGAGATGCCTGCCATCTTGAATGCATCGGCATCCATGGGGGGCGGATGCCACGGCTGCCGTCCAGCTGGCGCCAACCTGGTGAGGCCCACCCCGCCCCCTGCTACCGCCACTGCCCCTCCCCCTCCTGCTGCTCCTGCTGCCGCCAGACCTGCAGGATGGCTGTTCGGGGCCCTGTGTCCATAGCAGAGATGTCACCAGGCAGGGCACTCGGGTGATGTCTAGCAGGGGTCACAGATAACGCATCTCCTAGTTGTAGAGGAGTTATGCGTTGGGCGGTGTACATAAGACATGTGCGGCTGTGTTGCCAATCAAGTTGGATGGCCTTCCTGTATAGTCTGCTCATACGAGCGCCTCAATGTGCTCCCACGACAGCTCCCACAGCCTATTTGTAGCCAGGCAAGCCCCGCAGCAATGTCAGAGCCTGGGCCCAGCCCGGGGGATTTGGCTGCAACCACCAAAGCCATTTTCAGTGGCGAGGGTAGGCGGGGTGGATGGGGGGAGGCAAGCTGCGTGAGTGTGGCAGCCTAGAAAGATAGCAGGAATCAGAGCCATTGGAGCAACCCTAGACCCCCAGCCTGCAGATGCTGCAGAGGACATACATGCTCCTTGTTAATTTTAAGCGGTGTTCCTGGGAACGGGCAACTTCAGCCAGGGTGTGTGGAAGGCGGGGGCGGTGCGGAAGGCGGTTCGCAAGGTGGTGGAGCAGCCTAGCAGGCCTGGCCTGGCCAGGCCTGACCGGCTGGTGATCGTGGATGAGTTCCGCACCACTCGTGTCAGCTCGTCCGTGCATGCCCGCCAGCCTTGTGAGCTGCACCTGCCAAATGACCAGCCTAGGCCTGCAGACTGGGTACCCCCAGCAGGCCAGGTGACCGAGCGGCTGTTGCGCCCAGCCTGGAGCCTGCGGCATGCTAAGGAAGTGCGGGGCCTGAAGTGGTGCCGTGAGATGCCGCCCAACCCCCTCCCCCCTCCCCCAGCTCAGCACCCCCCTGCCCAGGCCCAGGCCCTCCTTGCCCAGGAGCCACCTGCCCAGGACCCCCCTCCCCCTGCCCAGGACCCCCCACCCCCTCCCCCAGCCCACGACCCCCCACCCCCTGCCCAGGACCAACCCCCCCCCTTGCTGCACCTGGACTAGTGCAACGACCCCAGGCCCCCCCATGGGGCAGGTGGCTGGACCGGGACACCAACCCCTGCCTCAACTTCCAGCGCATTGGGGAGAGCATGCAGCGCCCCCTGGAGCTGTGCAGCTGGAAGGACAGGGAGGCTCTGCCCCCCATCGGCAAGGAGTACCAGCAACGCTACAAGCGGGTCAATGACCGGCTGCCCAAGGTCAGGCAGCGGCTGCACCGGGCTGCAGAGTACCGGCGGGGTATTGATGGCCGGGCCCGCAACAACGCATAGGGCCTAATAGTTTACACAGGCTGTTAGCCTTACAAAAGCATTGAGCTGTTAGTTTTGATGAGATGCCCAGTGGTCAAGGGGGATTAGCCCCAGGAAAGAGTGCCACCGGTGTGGGGTTTGTAGTCTTCAAGGGTGCGATCGAGGATGCTTCAACTTGATTGGAGTAGCTGAGTGAGATTACCCACAGCCAGACATGTTGTTCCATGTTGGACAAGTTTCGTTTGGCTGCAACCACCAAAGCACGCCATGCAATACGCATGTGAAATCTGAGCTGTGCGTCCAACGCCCCGATACAGTATATATCCTTCCCTGCAACATGGCTGAACCGATGCCCGTGAAAGTCGGGGTGCTTGCGCTCCAGGGGTCGTTCAGGGAGCATATGGCTTTGCTCAAGCGAGTCCCTGGCGTCCAGGTTGTGGAGGTCCGCAGCAAGGAGGAGCTTCAGTCGGTGGTTGGGCTCATCATCCCAGGCGGCGAAAGCACAACTCAGGCTCTGGTTGCTCAGCGCTGGGGTCTCATACCAGAGTTGCAATCTTTCGCGTCAGCTGGGCGGCCTATTTGGGGGACATGCGCTGGCATGATATTCCTGGCTGAGCGAGCAGAAGGTGTGGCTTAGGCAGCTTGCACTACCTCAACCGAATAACACAACCTGCATAGGCCAGGCACATTGAATGCTATATGCAGGTCAGAAGAAAGGCGGCCAGGCTCTTCTGGGTGGGTTAGACATCACAGTGTCCCGCAACTTCTTTGGTGCGCAGGTACTCAATTGGCCTGACTGTTAGCTGTGTCGGCCATGCTGTCAGGCCCTGCTTTAGACCCCCTGCTTGTGCTCCCCCTGTCTGCTTGCAGATCAATAGCTTTGAGACACAGCTTAGTGCACCGCAAGAATTGAAGAGCTTCGGCGGGTAGGTCAAACGCACGGCCAACATTCTCCTGCCAGCATGGTGCCAGCATGGTGCTAGCATGGTCTCAGCATGGTGTTACCATGGTCTCAGCATGGAGCCAGTGGACAGTAGCCACATTGTAAGGTCATGGCTTAGTGTATAGCAGTTGACGTCATGGCAGCCATTGTCAAGCACCCAGGCAGTGCTGCAGCACCCGGCTTGGCGCCTCACAGGCTCAATGGTAGCAGCAGCAGCAGCAGCAGCAGCAGCAGCAGCAGTGATGACAGCTAGTGGAGCTAGCAGCCAGCATATGTTCTGCAGGGCAGGCTAGATCATTTTGTGCGAGGTGTTGGGGCCAATCGGGCCGTCTCAGTCAGTCACATAGCAAAGAAGCCAAGCCAGCTGGAGCAGGGCAGCCACCTCCACGTCTCCTGGCTGTGGGCTGCTGGCTGCAGGCCCGACACCTTCCGGGCCGTGTTCATTCGTGCGCCGGCTGTGCTTGAAGCCGGGCCTCAAGTGCAGCCCCTGGCAAGCTACAAGCTCTCCCCAGAGGAACAGGTGAGGGGGAGGAAGAGGAGCAGGGCGGCTGCTTATGATCAGCAGCAGCATTGGGGTGGGTGCAGGGCCGTGCCCAAGCATGAGCCTCTTCCTTACTGCATGCCGGTGTCACAGAGAAGTCTTCTCAATTTATGTTGTTTATTTAGCAGTAGTAGCAGCATTACAGTTGCTGTTTGTACCGCTGCAGCTCTGGGTGACAGCATACAGTAACATGTGGGGTAGTAGCATGAGCCCAGTCTTGCAGCTTTGCACAAGCTCAGGTCAGCTTGCTGAGTAGTGTTGCTCAGCTGGTGTCATCGTGGCTCTGTATAGGACAGCGAGATGCAGGTACAGGGCTGTGTGGCACCTCGCTAGGTGCTGAGAACGGGGCTTAGACAAGTTAGGGTGGCGGGCCTGCTTGTAAGCTGCTGGCTGCCTGGCCGCAACGATGCATTGCCACTGCTGCCATGCTCGTGATGTTCGAGGCCATGGGTGCGTGCCAGGGCGTGAGTGGCGGCTATGACACCTTGTCAGTGCCACGCAGCCCAGCGGCGCAAATCGCCTCAGCAGCCTCAACAGCACCAGCGGCAGTGCTGGGCTTACTGGCGCTCACCATAAGGGAACATCTGGCACATCTGGCACATCAGCGTCATAGCACTCTGGCAGCCTAGCGCCTGGCAAGCAGGCAGGGAGTACTTTGGTTTTGAACAGGCCCTCCTGCCCCTCACCGCCTGGGTCAAGAGCAGGGGCAGCACCAGGCCACCTTGCCCATGCCCCTTGTGCTTGCATTACTATCTTGCCCATTTCTCGACTTTGCATCAATCGGTTGATTGCCTGAATGCTGCAGGCTGGGGCTGAGGGACGGCAGGAGGTGGTGGTGGCTGTGCGCTCCGGGGTGCTGCTAGCCACCGCCTTTCACCCGGAGCTCACCACAGACTTGAGATGGTGGGTGGGCAAGGTGGCCTGGTGCTGCCCCTGCTGTAGGCAGGCAGGCAGGCTGTAGGCAGGCAGGCAGGCAGGCTGACGGGCAGGCGGGCGGGCAGGCGGGCGGGCAGGCAGGCAGGCAGGCAGGCATTACTCTCCATTACCGGCAGTGTTTCCATTGGCACACTTAGACTTCAGGTGTGTCAGGACCAGCTATTGTTGCTGTAGTACTCACTCGTGGGTCTTGCTGCTGTGTATTCCTGACCCCGGCAGGCACCAGCTGTTTGTGGAGATGGTGAGGAGCCATGTGGCAGCCCAGGCTGGCAGCCCTGACCCTGCACCAGCCCCCTCCCCTCAGTGTACAACCACAGAGGAAGGTGGCCCAGCCACAGGACAGCCGCAGCCTGGCAGTGCTGGTCAAGGTTGCGGCAGGCCTGTCAACCGGCCACCAGACATGCCGGTGTATGGCAAGGAGTTCATGCAAGCTCAGGCGTTGTAGCACTGGCTGGACAGTCGCAGAGGGGAGACAGAGGGCAGCCGCAGAGGGCACAGAGGGCACAGAGGCCACAGAGGGCAGTCGCAGAGGGGAGACAGAGGGGAGACAGAGGGTGGCTGGATAGTCGTAGAGGGGAGACAGGCGCTGACACAGCCCCAGCGCGGCTCATCTAGTGGCAGGGCCTCAGTGCTAAAGAAGCACTGGCTGTCAGAGCGCTACGGCGGCGGCTGGGGTGGCTGTGGCTGCTGGCAGGATGGCTGCTGGTCGCATGCTAGGCCTTATGCTGCCGGTCCGGCTGCGTTGCAAGCATGGGCAACGTTATGCTTGCATGTTGTGATCCTACATGACATGCAGCTCGTATACACAGCTATGCAGAGACATATCCTGCCTTTCTGTGTGTCAACTGTGGGTGGATAGCTCAGAGACTTCATGCCTGGCATGGAATTCATCCTCATTCCTAGCATGCACACCATGGAAGCTGCCTGACTCACAGAGCAAGGTCACCCAGGGGCTAGTCGCCAACAACAAACATCTAACCACTGTGCACAGCTGATCTGACCTCGATTCTCTTGCAAAATCAAGCTGACTCTACCAAGTCTTCCTACAATGGCCAATATTTTAAACTGCCAGTCTAGCGGACTAGCGTATGCATGGGTTTAGCGTATGGAATTGGTTTAGGAGTTAGCATCTTCAGATGCTTCAAGGGGGTTCACGCGGTTAGACGCATCATCCGGGTAGCGAGCGGAGGTAATGGGGAAGAGTGGTTGCGGTAGAATTGGATGTATGTGTCACGTACTAGTCATGTGTCACGTACAGGCTTGTGAAAATTTCAGATTTTCATTCAGATTTTCAATGAAAATTTTCATCTGAAAATCTGAACGTTTTCACTGCACATCTGAAAGTGCCGGGTGCTGCCCCCGGTCAGATCGCAGATCGGGTGTTGCAGAGTGATTGGCTGTGCTGCGATTGGCTTGGCTAGCGCCAGCGCGCTACAGCCACAGCGGAAGAAGCGCAAGCCAGAAAACGCCACAGATGGCGGATCCACGGACAGCATGGACGGCTTGCATCTTTAAGAATGGCTTGCATGTCTGACCTTTGGCAAACTACGTGTTCCTGCATTTCAACCAGTGCAGGCCTACAAACAAGCCGCGTCTAAAAGGATAGGCTGAGAAATAGCGGCATCCGCTCAGTTTCACTGACGATGAAACTCTTTCAGTTTTTCACTGAATTTCATTTCATTTCATTGAAAATCTGAAAATCTGAAGATTCACAAGCCTGATCAAGATACTCCAAGGTGCTACTTTCTCGCTTGACATGTAGCCTCTCTATCGCTGTATTGTATCGATACAAAAAATACACACATTTTTGTGTATTTTCTTGTATTTCCTGTGTCGCTACACGTAATACCCATCACTGCGTACTTCTACTTTCAGTAACACATCAGCATGGCGATCTTATCCATGTTGCCAACTTAGAATACGCGTCGTCTGCCTCTGCCTGTCAGTGTTCAGGACCAGTGGGGTGGCCACCTACATCTTGGGACTTATCCCTTCCAGCTGCTGTAGCCGTGACAGCCTCGTTGTACAGCAGCGCTTGCTGCGCCTTGTTCAGCCGCGTCTTCAGCACGCTGCAGGTGGCGGGTGTACATGATGCCTCTCCGTTACCTTGCGGTACCGCTTGCGCCGCAGCCTGCCCTCGGCTACGCTGCCTCCCAGCAAGTGCACGGGCCGCTTCCGCGTGCTGCCCTGCGAGCAGCAGACGGCGCGCTTCCGCGGACGCCGGCTCCGGCAAAGCCGCTCGAAGCGTGGGAGACACATCGGAAAAGTGCGAGCGCTCATTTTCGTGGCTCTGCATGACGCAGCAGGCGACAGTACAAACGCAGACGTTGACAACGATCACCACAACGCCGATTGACGGTACACAATGCCACTACATTGCTGCTGTTCAGTAAGGCAGCGTGAGTGCCAAGTGGCTGAGCAAGAAGAGATGAGCCGCTGGTGTCGACTGGCTGACGAAGAGGAGAGGAGGGGAGGAGGAAAGGGGAGGAGGGAAGGAGGGAAGGAGGGGAGGAGGGAAGGAGAGGAGACCATGTCGGACCTTTACCTTGTGTGGGTGATGGGTCATGATGGACACAGCCGCTGGGGAGGATTGCAAGATGGACAGGTTGCGCTGCATGTAGCCATGCGGGTCAAACAGCTGCACCATGGCCGCATCCATCTGCACACCAGACAGGCCAGCAGGCAGGAGTTGCAGCTGGCTGAAGATGCTCAAACTCTACACCATTGTAGGCTGTGGGCTGGGCTCCCATGACCCTCCACAACATCAACAGCATTTTCTGCTGGGACATGGAGCTTTCACACATGCATGAGCTGACATGCAATACGAGCGTTGTGTAGGAGCATTGGGTAGGAAAGCTGCCAGAGCTGCCTCGATGTGGTCCTAGGGCTGTGCAGGTCCAGGCCTGCTGCAGCCTTCTAGTAGGCCAGTAGGTCCCGTGCAGGGCGATGAATGAATCAGCAACCCCTGCAAGCGTGCCGGCCTGCTGGTCTGCTGGTGTTGCTGTCATGAAGGTGGCTCAGTGGCCTGTGGCAGTGGCCCATGAAGTCCACAGCTGTGAAGTGTTAGGCGCCCACCCGTGGTGGTGGTGGTGGCTATTGCTGTTTCAAACCATGGCTCCACTGCCAGGTGAGCTGCTACCATGACAAACCGTCGTGGTGGTGATGGTGGTGGTGGTGGCTGTTGCTGCTATGTGCAGGTCGTCATGGCCTATGGGCCAGTCCCATGCAAGCCAGAGCCCCCTGGCATGTGGCCGTCAACACCATCTTCACATCTAATGAACTGTGCACCTAGAGGCGCTACAGGGCCCTCCTGCCAGCCCCCCTTTCCTCCCTTCCTCCCTGACCTGCTCTAGGGCATCCACCCCCTCTGCCGTCTGCGTCCACAGCCCGAACAGGCCGCTGAACAGCAGGTGCACGGAGAGGCGGGCAGCCACCAGGAAGATGGGCAGGCGGAAGAACATGCCCGCTCTTCGCGTGCGCTGCTGGCTGAAGAGTCGGGAGAAGAACTGCATGCAGAGGTGGGCAGGGGTGGGTGGGGCAGGGGCCCAAGAGTGCTGCCCATAGGGCAGGGCAGGGCAGGGCAGGGCAGGGACCAGGCAGTTGTGTTCCTGGGTGAGAGGACAGGGTGCCATGCGATGCACAACCTCCATGCTGCAGCGAGTACCAAGGCTTGGGGTACAAGCGGGTGCGAGACAAGCCACCCAAGACCCAGCAGCAGCAGCAGCCTGCTGTGGCACAGTAGTGTGTGCCCCCTCTTGAGCTGTCATCAGCTTACACTTAACGCATGTTGGTCATGCCAACTCTACATCATAGCCCTCCGGGGTCAGGCAATAGTGTAGGTGGTAGGCGACCATGACCATGTGTATGCCATGCAAATGCCATGTGCATGGGAACTCCACACAGACAAAATACCGCTTTGTAGAGGTCCACACTTAGTGTTCCACTGGAATGAAGGCTCTAAGGCGAGGGCTAAGGTGCTGACCAGTGATGTGACCCGTGTGACCAGTTACAATCATGGATGACAGGGGTGTGCCCACATGAGGTGGGCAAGGGGAGCCATGATGATGTGAAGCGAGCGGGTAGAGTCACTAAACACAACAGAGAAGAACTATACTCAAGCACCTGGCTGACAACCTGGCAAGACTCGACCTGGCTGACAACCTGAAAAGCCTGGCAAGACTGAATCAGTCCGAAGCATGTTCCTACTGCTGTTTCACCTCCAAGTGGCCATGCTGTTGCTGTAATGTCAGTTGTGCCCACTACAGGCATGATGAGGTCAGACAGTGCTGCCCACTGCCACAACAGCAACAGCATGGCCACATGGGAGTCTAGGCCTTCACAGACCTCACCATCAGTGTAGGCCTGTGACGTCAGTGAAGGCCTAGACAACCATGTGGCCATGCTGTTGCTGTTGCACTGATGGTGAGGTCAGGCCGCACCTGTTGCATCACGAACAGCCGTGCCCGCTGCAGCGCCGCCACCTCCTCAGGCCCCACCACGCCCTCATCGTCCCGGCAGCCTTTGGCTATGGCACTAGCCAGGGCCTTCACGCTGGGCAAGTGGGCCAAGGAGCGTGCGGCCCGGCGGCTGGGCAGCCCCCCTGGGCTCCAACTCCCAACTGCCCCACTCCAACTGTCGTCTGCCAGTCCCTGCTGCTCTGGGCTGTCTGCCCGGCTGCTGCTGGCAAGGTAGGGGTGGGAGGGTGAGGAGGGGTGAGAAGGTGGGCTGCAGGCAGAGGTCAGCAGGGGTGGGTGGGGCAAGGCTCGACAAGGGGTGCCCCTTGTCAGGGCAGGGCAGGGCGTGGTAGGGTGGGGTGGCACACCAGTGTTAGGGGTGAGGGGACAGGGTGCCACACAATGTGCAACCGCCGTGATTGTGGGCTATGGATTGACCTGGGCTGCGGCTCACTAACCGGGAAGGGGCCAGGAGGGGCAGGGGGCAGATGGCAGTGGAGGCCATGGCTGCTGCCAGGTTGCCGTCAGCCGGCTGAAGTGCAGGTGGCAGGCTGGTCAAGCAGTGCTGCTGCCACTCTTGTTGGTGGAAAAGCTGGGTGGAGTTCGTAGCGGCTGCAGCAGGGGCGCCAGAGCCGGGCGGAGGGGCGAGTGGCTGGGCAGGGAAGGACACGCTCCTAGGGACAGGGGCAGGGCCATGGCCAGGGCCAGCCAGGCTGTCAGAGCGCTGGTGCGAGGGCTGGGGTGGCTGTGGCTGCTGGCAGGATGGCTGCTGGTGTGGGTAGTGAGGTGGTGGATCCCTTCGCCTAGATGAGTGCATTGATTGCGTGACGCCTTGGCTGCCAGCCGGATGGGAGGGGCCTTGGGTTGAGTGAGGCCCCAGGGTGTGACCCCTTGCAGAGGTAGAGTGAGAACGGGAGGTGGAGGAGAGGCCCTCCTGCTGCCTCTCCTTTTGCCACAACTGGTATCTGGAAGTGGTGGGCAGGGCACATGCAGGCAAGGCCAGACACGTCAGGTGAGGGTGAGGTAGAGGAAGTGGTACTGACAAGCAGCAGGCACGAGGTGAATGCTTGCCAGGGATGAGGTGGTGGAGTTGCATGCCAGGTGTGACTTCCCTGGAGCTAGTAGTTGACAGTTGACAGGCACAGCGGCTGTTATGTGGTGCATTGTCGTATTCCTGCATGGTCTTGTGTCACGGACTGACCAGTGTGATCCCCTCCCCCTCCCCCTCCTGCTGCTCCTGTTGCCGCCAGACCTGCAGGATGGCTGTTTGGAAGGACTTATTCATTCTTGCTAGGGATGAGGAGGTGGAGTTGCATGTTGAGTTGGCTGGAATTTAGCGTCGCACAACTGTGTATTCTCACGGGAGACCCCAAGTTGCTTGCAAAGGCCACCGCCCGTCTCAATGCGCATCTCAACCCCGCAGGCCCCAGCCTGCCTTCCTCTGCCACTGTTCAAGATGCTGCTCAGAAGCCACCCTAGAGCAGTACACAGTAAAGTGCCTAATTCCGGCCATTTCTTTGCCAAAATCGTCATAACTTCTCCACCACTGCTCCGAAGTGAATAAACTTTATATCACTGAGTAGGGCTTTAAGCCTGCTGCTCAGCAGTAGCAAGCTCATATCTGGGCTCCACAGGCTTGAAACAACACGGCCAAAACTCTGACATACCCCCAAAATAGGGTGTTTCAAAACTAACTCTACCTAAATCTGGCCACTTGCAATACTCCCAACTTTGACTTGAACCCTACCCTGCATTTCAAGGCATGTATTCACCATGGGGTTGATCACCAAATGCAATAGGAATAGTTAAAGGAAGTTGTGTTGTGACTCATAAGTTGAAGCATCACAGTGTGCCACCCCCCTTCACACGCGAGCCCCTCCGCCATACTTAGCTGCCCTGATGGAAACCTGCTCTTCCAGCTCCTGCCTGTTGTAGAACTGGTCTACTGCCCGGAAATACAACGGAGGTTGCTCCTCCGCTGAGCGCCGAACAGCTGCATCCATCATATCGTTGGTCACAGTTAGGCGCTTCCATGGTGCTAGGGTCGCCATGCCCTTGCCACCTTGGATGGAGGCTTTTGCTGCTGCCAGCAGCTGCTCCTTGTTTGGGGGGTACAGGCCCGTCTTGGCAAACGCACGCTTCAATGGCTCCCTGCTGAAGCCCACTGAGAAGTGGAGAGCGGAGTCAATCATGCTGATGCGTTGGGGCAGTGTGGGCCGGAAACCTCCACTCCCGGCAAATTGAGCTGCTCCGGACACGAGCTTCCCATGGCTGGCCTTCACACTGCTGAACAGCTGGTCCCAGGGCTGTAGAAAATGTGTGCATTGGCCAGGCAGGATCAGCAGGTCGAACCCCAAGGCTGCCGCAGTTCCCTTGGTGTCAGCACTGAACCGTGAGGCATGGCCGTCCAAAATCAGCAAAACGCGGTTCCTGATGCTGACCCCGCCAGGAACCTGCTTGGCCATGCTGACCAGGAGCTTGGGGAATACGGAGCCATCCATCATGTGGGTCTTGGGCTTAAGGATGATGGCTGAATTAGGGAAAAAACGGACCCCACCCAAGGCATTGGCTGTCAGCATGGTGCCGGCATTTATGTAGTTTGGCGCCAGCACCTGCCCATCAGCAGAGCCCCAAGCAACACAGGTAATGCTATGCTTAGGGTTGGCTGCAGCTGCCGCCGAACAGCCGCACATTTGACACAGCGCGCCGACTGTACCATCTATGTTACCTACCAAGGTATCTAGGAGCGTTGAGGAAGCTTCCTGAAACGCTCCTGGTAGTCGCGGCCGGGCCTTAACTCCGGATGCGGGTAAAACCGGCGGTCCCGGCAGTGCTAGGATCTCTCCTCCCACAATGCGCAAACATAACGCGACCCGACAACCACCCTTGTAACTACCTAACAATGCGATGCGCGACAAAAAAACGGGGGCTTTCAGCGAAGAAACGAGAGAACACGAGGAACGGGGTGGCCGGAATTAGGCACTTTACTGTGTAGGCCGTGCCCTGGGGCTGAAAGTTAAGGCCACGAGGCGGCTGATGGCTGATGAGGCCACTATTGCAGCGTCATAATCACTCACCCAAGGTCATACTTTTCCAACAGCATCACACGTGATAGCAGGGGGCCTCCTTTCTTGCATCCAGGGCGCAGGCTGGTTGTGGAGGGCCTGATTAGGCTACTGGACTGGGTGGTGGGTCGGGAACTGGTGCCTGAGGCCTGCAGTAGCACTAGCGCAGCCAGCAGCAGGTGTGGTGTCAGCCGCAGTTGCCACCACAGCAGCAGTCACCATGATGAAGCAGCAGCAGCAGCCCTGTGGGTGGCAGAAACGGTGACGGCAGTGGCAGGAGAATGCGTGTTATTACAAGAAGACGTAACACTACAAACATGCCAGGCCAGCAAGAGCATGGGCAGTGCAAACACAGGCATCAGCACCCCACTGCCAGGCCAGGGGGTGGCCAACCCTCACTGCCCTGAAGGTTCAGGCTGCAGGCCAAGGACCAAAGCAGTGTGGCACTGTGGCAGTGTCTGCCCCAGCCCTTGCCCAGCATCCTCGCTTGGCAGTGGGGAGTGAGGCTGGGATGGTGAATGTAGGTTCAGGCTGAGTAGAGCACAGCAGGTGCCATGCTGCAGCTCCCTTTGGAAGTGCCCTTTGGAAATGCCCTTTGGAGGTGCCCTTTGGAAGTGCCCTTTGGAGGTGCCCTTTGGAGGTCAGACACTGAAGTCACTGAAGTCGCTGAAGTCGCTGACCTGGCGCTGCAGGTGGTGGGGGAAGGAGGGGCTGGCCACCACAAACTCCTGATGCATGAAGTTGATGAGAGTGCAGAAGAAGGAGACAGAACCAGGGTCGATGAGGAGGTCAATGGTTGCCTGCACAAAGGCAGGCAGCGTGGGCTGGCAGCTTAGCAGTGCAAACCCACCATCATCACCACCACCACTACAGTAACAGTGAGGGTACTGGCCTGCGCAGGGTTGGCCAGCAAGCCACTACGACCTGTCTCTAAACACGCGGGACCTATGTGCATGATGCAAGATGTACATGTGACGGTGATGGTCAACAGGGTGTAGCAAGTGAGTGAGAGGTCACACTGGAGATTGCCAGGAGGAGCTGAATGGGTGCCGTGGAGGGTGATATGCAGGCATGTAGTGGCATGCAGGGGCAGGGGCGGCAAGCCACACCCAACTACACAACATGCATGAGTCAGGGCAGGCTGTAGCACAGTGGCAGCAGAAACAGTGGCAGTAGGGACTAAGTCAGGGGCAGGGGCAGGCAATAAGGGGCCAGGGCATTGCAGGGGCAGGGGCAGGCAAAAGGGGGCAGGGCAGCGCTGGGGTAAGGCAAGGCCTGAGCCCCTTGAAGATGCCTGCAAGCCCATCAGCCCAGACAGAGCATTAGCAGTAACAATCCTACAGTAGCAATGGGGAGGGTGATGAAGAGCGACTGCCCCACAGAAGTTGTGGGGAGCATCTGCGCGACACCCCCTCCAGTCCCCTCCAGTCCCCTCCAGTCCCCTCCCTGTCTCCCTGCTCAGCCCAGTGCCTCCACCTTGAAGTCCTGGGGCGTGAGGCGGCCCTTCAGGGTCTCAGGGGCCTGGTGGCGGTGCCAGTCGGTCAGGGCCGACTCCAGCTGGGCCAGCAGGGTCAGCACCACCTCAGGGCTGACGTGCAGCTCCTGAGCAGCAGCAGTACCAACAGCAGTACCAACAGCAGCAGCACAAACAGCAGCAGCAGGGCTGCAGCGGCTGGCAGGCAGGCGGGCATACATCGGCAGAACCGGCAGGCAGGGCTGCAGTGGCTGGCAGGCAGGCGGGGCGGCATTAGCAAAACCGGCAAGCAGGGTAGCAGTGGCTGACGGCCAGGAACGGTTCTGAGGGGCAGAGGAGCAGTGAGCCAACTGGCAAAGCGGCAGGCTGCAGGCAATGGGACTCAGGCAGAGCCAGCAGTGTGGGGTCAAGCCTCGCCTCAGCCGCAGAAGTAGGGATCTTTGCCCCTGCCAACTCCGGAGGTGCCCTTTAGAGATGCCCTTTGGAGGTGCGAGAGTGATGTGGCGGTATAAGAAGGTATGAGCTGGTGTGAGCTGCTATGAGCCTAGTGGCGCAATGCCTTCGAAGATGCTGAAGAACACTGCCTTGATGACCTCGCGCTGCCTTGATGACCTCGCGCTGCCTTGATGACCTCGCGCACACTGTTGCCAATGTAACTGTTGCCAATGTAACTGTTGCCAATGTAAGTAGCGAGAGTGAGAGTCATGCGAGTTGATACAGCCAGTTTAAGTGGGGACACTACAGAGCGCGATGAAGGGCAAGAAGCGCAAGGGCGCGAAAGAGCCCAAACAGCCCAATCCCAAGCAGCCTAAACCAAAGCCCAGGGGCAAGCCTGACGACGCGGGCTGGGTAGGCCCCGTATCGCCACGAGGGAGGGCGCGTAAGGCTAGGCTGAAGGAGGCGGCCAACTCGAGGATTCAGTTCGTCAAGTGCTATCTGAAGGGCTTCATCAGGTGGGTCGCTTCATCCGCATCCGAGTCCTCCTCCGCCGCATCTGGGTTTTCCTCCGCACCGCATCTGAACTGGGTCCCGGGACACCTGTACTGGATAGCAATGCGAATGATATGATAGCGAATGACAGCGTGCGTGTGTGTGTTGCTTTGCAGGGGCCGAAATCAAGTCAAAAACAAGATTGTGGCGCACATCAGGCTGAGGATGGGCATCCACCACAAGCAGCGCAAACTCGCGTCCCTAGCGGTCCTGGTGCTGCTGGCCAAATGCCTGGTGGGGCCTCCTACCCCAGGCTTCCATCCTGCCCCCCCCCCTCCCTCGGTGCAGCCTCCTCCAGCCCAGGGTGCAGCCCCCCTGGACCCTCTCCCTGGCAGCCTTGCATCAGGTCCAGCAGCAGGCCCAGCCCAGCCTGCCTGGCAGCCCAAGCTGCAGGAGCGCAGCAGCAGCAGGCTGGCCAGCAGGCGCCCCCTCCCCCCTGCCCCAGTCCCTCCCCAACCCCTCAACATCCTGGACCCACTGGCAGCCCACAACGTCCAGGACTGGACTGCGGAGTTCGCCTCACCCAGCGAGCTGTCAGGCTGGAAGCACATTATGCGCGGCCCTGCACACCGGCAGAACCTGCGCCCCATCCCCAAGGCCTTCTTTGCTGACCCAGACAACGCAGCCATCACAGCAAAGCTGGTGGAGCTTGACAAGACAGAACTGTTGGGTGACTCCAACACCATCGGCCACCTTGCCAAGCAAATGGCTGTCAGCACGCAGGAGATGTTCGCCAACCCCGGTAAGAGGGGCGGCCACTACAACTCACAACTGTGTCCTATATGTGAAGTATGTCCAAGTATGTCCAAGTATGTCCAAGTATGCTCAGAGTGTTGTTTGTTATTCCTCATGTATGGGCTCGTGATGTATGTTGCACGATACATGATGCATGTTGTGCTCACGCGTTGCTATGCAGAGCGTTATGTCAAGCTATGGGCCAAGGCAGCCCGCTCCAAGTACGGCATCACCCTCGAGGTGGCCAGGCTGTTTGTGCGTGTGGTGTGCCAGTACGGCCTCAACTACAGCAGCTCCGAGTTGCGTGACACCCCGCTGGAGAGCCCTGAGTGGCAAGAGCGCATGGCCTACCACCGGCATGTGCTGACCGGTGTGCTGGAGGATGTGGAGGAGGCAGCAGCCCCAGCCGACTCAGAGGAGCCAGAGGACCCTGATGCGCCGCCGGCCATCACCAAGCTGCCGCTGCACCGGCGAATCCTGTATGCCATCTACGTCAACCGGTGCCTTGAGGAGTGGCAGGACCCAAACCCCCCAGCAGTCGAAGGCAAGGGCAGGGGCAAGGGCAGGGGCAAGGGCAAGGGCAAGGGCAAGGGCAAGGGCAAGGGCCGGGGCAAGGGTCCTAGGGTTCCACACTGCCCTCCACCCTTCATCCTCACCCCCATGGCAGGGTCAGGTACTCACTTCATCGAGATAGGTACCAGGGTCTTGCATGGGGTGTGCAGCCAGCTAGGCCTGACCACAGCCACAGCTGAAGCATTTGAGGCTGAGCATGCTGCCTATAGTCAATGGGACAGAGTGTTCAAGGTAGGCAAGCTAGCCAACCGGGGGTTTGTGTTTGATAGGCGAATCCTGACTGATGGGGTCAGTGTGTGTGTGCAATACACACGCCCACTGGACTACACCCCCCCTGGCCCCTCTGGCAGCAGCCCAGCAGCCGGCCCAGCAGCAGCAGACCCCTCTGGCAGCAGCCCAGCAGCAGACCCCCCTGGCCCCTCTGGCAGCAGCCCAGCAGCAGACCCCCCTGGCCCCTCTGGCAGCAGCCCAGCAGCAGACCCCCCTGGCCCCTCTGGCAGCAGCCCAGCAGCCGGCTCAGCAGCAGACCCCTCTGGCAGCAGCCCAGCAGCCGGCCCAGCAGCTGACCCCTCTGGCAGCAGCCCAGCAGCAGCAGACCCTTCTGACAGCGGCCAAGCAGCTGAAGACCCTTCTGACAGCAGCAGCAGCAACAAGCGCACTCCCTCTGACATAGGCAGCGGCCTGGCTGACGAGCGGGCGTTCCTGTTTGACCCAGCCACTCAAATGGGCATGGGGCTGGACCCTGGGGCCATCCAGGCAGTCAGCGCAGCTTCAGGGATGTGGGATGCACATGGCCTATTGCAAGGCTTCTACAGGAGCAAGCTGACCAGGAGCCAGGTGCAGCATGACAGCGGCCTGATCCAGGCTCGCCACAACACTCAGCAGTGGAATGAGAACATCAAGCTCGAGCTGCAGCACCTGGCAGCAGCCACCCCAGCAGGCACCTCCCTGGTGGCCATCCAGCGGCATGTGGCCGTCACCCTGGCCACCTGGGATGCAGTGTGGGGGGAGTACCTGCATCCCAAGTGGGCAGAGCAAAGGATGAGGCTGCATGGCGCGCAGGAGAAGGTCCTGGAGCGCTACTTCATGAAGGTGGGAGTGCCCAAGGGTAGGGGGGAAGGGGCAGGACCACAGGCTGATGACTGCCCCCCCACATGTGACCTGCTAGGTGCCCATGTCCCCAGTTCTGCCAAGGATGTCATGCGCTTTGTGTGTGCCTTGTGTGCCATGCAGCTGGAGGAGGAGGCAGCCAGCATGTCCCAGCAGGAGTGGGGGACCCGCAAGCAGCTGGTGGTGTTCTTTGGCAACGCAAGCATTGGCACGCGGGGTGGGTGGGGGGCCAAGGCTGTGCTGCAGGCCTGCCGCAAGGTGGTGGAGAGGCCCAACAGCGACAGGCCGACAGACAGGCTGCAAGGCAAGGTGGTGACAGTGGATGAGTTCCGCACCAGCAGGGTCAGCTCAATCCTGAACAGCCCCCAGCCCTGTGAGGAGGAGCTGGACCGCAGCAAGCCCACCAGGCTTGAAGGCTGGAAGCCCAAGCCTGGCCAGGTGCAGGACCGCTTGTTGCGGTCAGCCTGGAGCAAGCGGTTTGAGGCGCCGGTACGGGGGCTCATGTGGTGCCCTTACCTGGCCCAGGCCACCCCTGGGAAGCTGGGCAAATGGGTGGACAGGGACTGCAACGCAGCCCTCAACCTCCAGCGGGCAGGGGAGGCCCCATGGCGCCCACTGGAGCTGTGCAGGTGGCAACACCGAGGAAGACTTCCTGCCCAGGGCAAGGAGTACCCTGCATTGGGCTTCAAGATGCTGCGAGAGCGAGCCCCCAAGGCTCAAGCCCAGCAGCCAGTAGCACAGTAGCACGTGTGCACCGCATGTGTATGTGTGCCTACATCAGAGCATGTGTTTCATGCCATCATAGATTGCCTGGCCTTCGCAAGCGGGTTGGGGTAGTGATTCAGGTATTGGTGCCGGATGCTTGCTGCATGCAAACAAACCGGATCACAGATAACACAGCCCCTGCCCTGTAGTAATAGTAGGGGACCCACTGTGCTGAAGAACACTGCCAAAGAAAAGAACGTTGTAGCTGGAAGAACGTGACCGAATAACACCCACTGCTCTACAGCCGCGCCCAGCTAAAAGCCCACGAAAACATGGTCGGTCATGGTGTGGTCCACAAAAACAAGGTCAGGCAATAGTGTAGGTGGTAGGCGACCATGACTATGTGTATGCCATGCAAATGCCATGTGTATGCCATGTGCATGAGAACTCCACACAGACAAAACACCGCTTTGTAGAGGTCCACCCTACGTGTTCCACTGCAATGAAGGCTCTAGCTTGAGGGCCAAGGTGTTGCAGTAGGTTTGTTGCTGTGTCTCGGTCATAGTTGCTGTGTCTCGGTCATGCCAGCCAGGCCCTTATAGTGCCCCTTGCATTTTGTATTCAACCTTAAATGTGAGACCCGTCTTGGCCTGTGCTTTGGGCAGAGTTCTTCACTGTTGTGTTTGGTGCAGTGCTCGCTCATACGTTCAAGCTGGCTACAGAATGGAAAAACACCGCAGAAACAGCAGGAGGGGGATGGAGTGAGGTAAGAGTGACCCACCTGGGCCAGCTCATGCTGCACCTCAGCCTTCAGCAGCTCGGGGTCCCAGCCATGGGCGTCCTGGCCATCCTGGCTGACGCCCCCCACCCCCCTGCCGCCCAACTCTCTGGGCACTTCCCGCTGCTGCAGCTTCAGCTGCTGCCGCACCAGGCCTGGGTCAAGGTAGAAGGGGTGAAGGTACCTGGCATCGGGGGGGAGGGGACACAGGCAGGGGGAGTGCACAGTAGGGGAGGCTGAGGCAGAGAGAGGGGGGTGGCAGGAGGCAAAGGGGGTGGCGGCAGGGGCCAGGGGAGGTGGCAGCAGGTCAGGAAGGTGTGCCCCCTGCCCAGTTCCCCCATGTCAGGGGTTCAGGGTCGTGGCTGGGGCCCTGCCGTGCCCCTATCGACCCTTGACTTGGCCTGCCCAGCCTTACCATGCTCACCAGCCTGCTCACCTTGCTCCACCAGGCTGCTTACCTTGCCCAATATGCTCTGGCCCGTGCCATCCATTAGCTGAGTTGCTGCCTGCCTAAGGAGCCCCTCTGTGTGGCCAGGCCAAGGTGTTGAGCTGGCCTATTGCTGTGCTGCTCAAGCCCATATCTACAGGTTTGTCAATCCTTGCTAGTGAGGTAGAGAAGGGTGGACTTTGCAAATTAAGGCACTTGTAACATTCCACATGCTGGTACCTGCAGTCCTGGTGCTGGCATATGTCCGATGGCCAATGTGATAATGTAACTGTTGCCAATGTAACTGTTGCCAAGGTAACTGTTGCCAATGTAAGTAGCGAGAGTGAGAGTCATGCGAGTTGATACAGCCAGTGTAAGCCCCTGCCCTGTAGTAATAGTAGGGGACCCACTGTGCTGCTCAAGCCAGGTCGTTGCATGCCATGCGATGGGAACTTCACACAGACAAAGACACTGTTTTGTAGTGGTTCACAATTAGTGTGTTTGACTGCAATGAAGGCTCAAGGTTGAGGGCCAAGGTGCTGCTCGAGCTAGGTACATCTGCCAGGTGTGGCTCAAACTATTCCAGGCCTGAGGCTAGAGCCTCTGACCAAACCAGTGAGGGCTGGCGTCTCTGAGACTTGCAGGCAGGTGTACCAGGTCCACCAGGGCCTATGACCTAGGGTGGTAGTGTGACGTTTAAACCCACCTTGCGGCCAGGTGCTTGAACTTGGACCCTGGCAGCGCGGCGCCCAGGCTGGACCCCCCACCCTGCACCCCTGCGGTGCCCGCCTGCACACAGCAAGTCAAACTGCGTGGTAGTGTGGACAGGGCAGGCTAGGGTCAGGCAGGCGAGTAGCAGCAGCAGCAGCAGCAGCATGGCAGGAAGAAGGCTGAAGTGGGCAGAAGGCTGGCAGGCAGGCAGCAGCATGGCAGGAAGGGAGTGCAAAAAGCTGGCAGCAGGCAGGCAGTTGGTGATGGTGTGAGTGGTGTGAGGAGCTCCAGCAGCTGTGGCTGGAGAGCTATGAGTGTGATGTGTGTCAGACACACATAGTTCCCGGTTCCCCTCCAGGAGAGTATCCCTGTGGATCAGGAATTGGCAAATGCCATGTGAGGGGCATGCAGGCTGGAAGGTGGGGCACCAGGGGGGCTGAGCAGGCAGCCCACCCCAGCCAGCCTACTCACAGCACAGGCAAGGCCAGGGCAAGGCTAGCAAGCTCATCCCCAGGAAGCTACAGCCAGGCAGTTGGGTGGACTGGGACTGCCATGCAGCCCTGAACATGCAACGCATTGGGGAAAAGAAGTGGTGCCTGGGAGAAAGGACTGTGCTCGTGGCATGACGTACCTGAGCTGCAGCCAACCTGGCACATGCAGGAGCTGACTGCAGCTTGCACCCACGCACCTGCGGTCCGTCCTCCTCTGTGCCGGCCTCCTGGTTGGCGATGCCTAGCCGCAACACGGCATGGGCGCTGATGACTTGAGGAACCTTGGTGGACAGCACCACAGGAGGTGCCTGCAGCTGAAGACTGTCCGTCACATGACCCTTGGACTGCGCACCACAGCCAGCGCCCAGGGAAAGCAGGCAAAGGGGGTGGTCAGAGGGATAAGGGGTGGGCATCACACAGTCAGACATTGGTTCTGCTGATGTGAGCTGCCTGTGCTCAATGCCCTGCATGGACTGGCAGTACTGACCAGTGGCCCTGGCCCTGGCTGCCTTGATCACCTCGCGCTGCTGAGTCACTACCTTCCCCGCCCTGATGCTGCGAGTACCCACAGCAGGGCAGGACACACACAAGCTGCCAGTGTTTAGTGCGACCTAGGACCTCTGACAACACTTGCAGCAAGCAGGCCCCGTTTGGAGAAGCAGCAGCATGCTAATCAGCCGGGTCAAGTGATCAGGTGATCAGGCTGCAGGTCTTGGCAGCTGCAATGTTCCAGTGCTGCGGGTCTTGGCAGGAAGACGTGAGGCATAGAGTTATGCAAAGCCAGTTTCAAGCAGTCATGCTTCCAGGTGCCTGCCAATGGCACACGTTCCTCTGCCATACAGGCGTGTGGAGGTGGAAGCATACACACCCGCAAGGTGGTGGTGATGCACTTGTCGGTAAGTGGCACATGCGCATGCACTAGGTCCAACGTCTGCTTGGATGGGTCCACGCCCAACTGCTCCAAATAACGTGTGGCATACTCCCCAGCAACAGTCTGCACACCAGGGGCTGCCGAATGTGCTGAGTTTGATAAAGATGCTTGCAGCTCATATCT
Organism: Haematococcus lacustris; assembly: GCA_030144725.1. Classification (NCBI taxonomy): domain Eukaryota; kingdom Viridiplantae; phylum Chlorophyta; class Chlorophyceae; order Chlamydomonadales; family Haematococcaceae; genus Haematococcus; species Haematococcus lacustris. The sequence continues at coordinate 20,065,430 of JASKMD010000008.1, read as the reverse complement.
ACAGGTTTGTCAATCCTTGCTAGTGAGGTAGAGAAGGGTGGACTTTGCAATTTAAGGCACTTGAAACATTCCACATTGCTGGTACCTGCAGTGATGGCTTGAACTCGGGGTCTTGTGACCGCAACTGCAGCTTAAAAATTGCACGCTGTGGGCTCTCCGTAGTGTCCTCGACGCTGTCGGCAGCTTTCCCGCGCCTTCCTCGCCGCGACATGTCAGGCTTCAAGGTCAGGGAGCCTAGTCAACTGTGTCGGTTTGTTCCATTACGGACCGGCCTGTTAGGACTTCCAGGTTGGACTGTGTGTCGACTGGGGAGAGACTGGGGGGACAATGAGACAGGACAACAATAGGAACCTATCTTGATTTGATAAGACCTCGGGGTTGAATTCCCAGGTGTATGTCCGTGCAATTTTTTTTTTGTTTGTATTTAGAGTTTTGCTGCGCACATGGGGTTGGCGACTTCTCATGTGCTTAATACTCGCTTAGCTCTTTCCTAATAGGCTGCAACCTCGGGCCACTGCAGACTATCTGATCCACACGCGATCAGGCCTCCCGGATGCGGCCCTACTTGTTGAAAGGGCACGAGAGGCCGCTTACGCAAGTCAAGTGCGTACTCACTCCCCTCCCTTCACGCGCCGCCGTGCGCTCGAGGAAATGAGCACTTCTTGGTACCCGCCGCAGGTTCAACCACGAGGGCGATTTGCTTGTCAGTTGCGCAAAGGTGAGGATACTGTTGCTGTCAGCATGCAAAGTTTAGGCTGACAAGCAGACTTGGGGCCCCATCCGCAGAATAGCGCTGCTTGCTTATGGTGGGTGGAAGACGGCAAGCGACTGGGCACGTTTGATGGGCACAATGGCGCTATTTGGAGCTGCGACATTACCTGTAAGGGCCACCCCTGTCCTGCCAGCCTGCTCGTGCCTGGATGGAGAACACAACCAAGCCCTGCCCTTGGAATGAACTTCACCACTGTGCAGGGGACTCCGACCGCCTCATCACAGCTGCAGCTGATCAGACAGTCAAGATCTGGGACATGCAGACAGGGAAGACACTGTTCACAGTCCAGATGAAGGAGCCCTGCAGAGCTGTGAACCTCAGTGCTGGGGAAGGGCTGCTGGCATTCACCACTGACGCCTTCATGGGCTCCCAACCCAAGATCCACCTGTTGAAGCATGAAGCAGACATCTCCATGCAGACAGACAAGACAGTGGCAGAGATCAATGCCCCACCAGGCCGCATCACTCGGGTGTACTGGTCTGACATGAACCGCACCCTCGTCACCTCCCATGATCAAGGCTGGGTGCGCAAGTGGGACTCAGAGGTGAGGGGCAATGGCGGCTGGGAGGAGGCGGGGGGCCAGGGCAGGAGAAGGAATGACGAAGGGGAGCAGAGGTATGGGGTGGCAGGAGTGGCACTGTGAGAGTCAGGTGTGGCTGTGGGTGTAGATCTGGCTGTGGTGTGGCTGTGGGCTGTGGGTGTGAGATCTGGGTCAGGATGTCCAGGGTGTTGCAGGCGCAGAGTTTCTGGGCGGTCAAGTCAAATGGAGCGGTGGCTACCATTAGTGGGAGGGCTTGTGCTACCTGGCCCTGTTTAAAGGCACATCACATCACAGGGTCAAAACAGCAGCCAGTGACCAGCAAGCCAGACGGAGAGACCGACAGCTAGAACGGAGCGAGGCACAGCTTTTGGCTGCTGGCTGGTGGCCAGGGCAACCGGTCGGCAGATGGGAGGGACATGGCCAGGCAAGCAGCCCCTGGCACTGCAGCAAAGTCACGGGTCACAAGATTGGTTTGCCGCCAGGCAGTGGGCCTAGCCCCAACCATAGTGTTGTGGGACCACTGACCCCTCCTCTTGGTTTGTGCGATGCGTCAGCCGTGCTGCATAACAACATGGGGTTTCAAGTGCAGCCCGCCGCAGCAGGCCTCACAGCAGGCGCGCTCTGCAGCTTCATGTGCTGCAGCTTGGTGCTGGCAGGTCAGGGTAGGCCAAGCACTGAGGGGCCGCCCATGAAGCTGGAGGTAGCTGTGTTCCAGTGCCAGCTCTGGGCCTTCGGAGTGGTGCTGGCAGGGTGCGGTGACGCAGAGGCACATCCTCAGGAGGAGGCTGTGGCAGGGTGGTGTGATGGGCGAGGCACCTTCTCAGGAGGCTGAGCTGGACCCAAGTGCCTGCAGCAGCTGCCTGCTGTAGTGCTGGCTGTGTGGCATGGTGCCCTTGGGCATCATTACAGAGGCAGTGACAGTGACGGTATGCCATTGGTCATCATGACCATTGGTGGCAGCAGGAGCAGTGGCCACCGCTGCGGCAGCTGCTTGAGCAGTAGCCGTTGCAGCAGCAGCAGCAGCAGCACAGTGTCAGCGACGCTTTCTTACACACAAAGCCTGCAACACGCAATGCCGCAACAGCAGCAGCCTCACACTGTCAGCCATGTTATGTGCCAGCACGCCTTGCAGCATTTGCATAGGTGGTGCAGGCAGGGCTGGAGGCTGCAGTGATTGCAGAGGTCGCTTCTGCACCTGTTGGTTTGAGATCAACAAGCGCTGGGGCCACTGCCCTCATCAGCAGCTGCCACAAACGAAAGCATGGGCTTGCTCTCACAGCTGAATGCCTCTCAAAAGATGGTGGGAATGACAGAATAAGGGAACAGGGTAGTGGGCGTCTTCCTGTCCCCATCTGCCTGTTGTGTCCCGTCAGCTGACTGTTGCGTCGGTGCCTGATGTGCTGTGGCATGACATTGACACACACACCAGGCCAAGCACGCTCAGCAGGGCCCTGTGAAGGTCTAAGAGTGCAGCCGGCTTCCATGCTGGCGGGGCCTTACCTCTGCCACACTCCGCAGCTATTGGACGGTGCAGCCATTGATCTACAGCAGGACCAGCTGACCTGAGCAGCCGTGCTGTCATGCCGTCCTTTGCCCTGCTGTGGCAGATTCTTGAGCGTGCTCAGGGCTGCTGCAGCAGCTGCTGCCTCGCATGGCATGGTGTGATATGCTGCACACATGTGTGACAGCATGTGGGTGTGTGCATGTGTGCTGTGCAGACTGGCAAACTGCTGCTGGAGAAGCAGGTTCATGAAGACGCCATTCAGGACATGCAGCTGTCTCCTGATGGCGCCTATGTCATCACCGCCTCGCTGGACAAGACAGCCAAGCTGGTGGACCTGGACGACTTCAGTACCCTGAAGACTTACAAGACAGGCCGTTACGTCCAGTCAGCTGCCATGTCACCCATCTTCGACCATGTGAGTCATGTGGGGTCACCATCCTTGGGCACTGAGCTGTCTGCTGCTGGTGCAGTGCTGCATGGCGCGGTGCAAGCATGCGTGATGCCTTGCCGCTGTGGATTGATGAGATGGAGTCTGCAGGCTGCCAGTGTCAGCGTCATCAGTGCTACTGCCACTGCTTCTGCCCCATGTTGCTGATGGGCAGTGGCAGCAACCCTACCAGGATAGCGGAACAACTGTGGCCATGAGTGCTGCGCTCAAATGGGGCACAGGCATAACAGCGGTAGTTTGTTAGATGTGTCTTTTAGGCTGGGATGAACTGGGATGAACTGGGCAGCAGTGGACAGGTAGCTCGCTGGGTGTCAGGCTATCGGATGGATGAGGGGTGCTTCCCAGCTGGGCCTACTACCACCCTAGCTCAGCTCTGCCGCCATGGTTCAAACCCAGGTCATTTGGCGAGCTGCTGGTGGGGGCTCTGCAACTGGCAGGCACTCTCTGCTAGTCAGGGGATGGAACGCCACTGCCAATGCCTATTGACAACTGGCCATGCTGATGTTGACGGTCTTGCTCTCAATGCTGAAGGTGGCAGTGAGGATGAGGCCTGGTGTGGCTGCTTGGTCTGAACACAGGTGTTGCTGGGAGGCGGCCAAGATGCAGCGTCTGTGACCACCACCTCGGCCAAGGCAGGCGGCTTTGAGGCCAGGTTCTTCCACAAGGTAGGAGCCCTGCCCCTTTTCACCAACACCATATGTTGGGATGAGGTTGAGCATGAGGTTGTTGGCCCAGGAACCCACAGCATCCACACCATGCCGGTGGGTCAGCAGTTGTAGATTCAAAGACAAGCAGCAAACGGCAGGGAGTGTGAACTGTTTAAATGGGTATAACCAGCTCGTGATGTGCGGAGGCCTGATCAAAGCCCTGGCTGCATGCAAGGCGTGGCATTGAGCGCTTTGAGGCAATGCTGCTGGCAGCCAGCGTGGCTCGCAGCAAGGCAGCATAGAAGGACAGGCAGCTGTGTGTGTATCGTGCCTCCCTGTAGGCATTGCCCCATGCTGTCAGCACAGGACCTAGTGACTATGAGCGTTAGGTTTGTTGTCATGGAGCCTGAAGGCTGGCAGTGTCGCATGTGCAGTGTTCCCTACTTGCATCAGCCCCTGCCTACTGCCTTCCTCGACAGCTGCGCCTGCTGCTGCACACATGGTAACAAGCTCTCACAGTTGTGCCACACACACCCTGGCTGCCTCTGTGGTGATGCCTGCAGATCTACCAGGAGGAGTTTGGGCATGTCAGGGGGCATTTTGGCCCTATCAACACCGTGGCTTTTTCCCCTAGTGGGAGAAGGTGAGCTGAGCAATCCAGTTAGCCTTGCACAACTCTTCACACCTTCTGACCCTGTCTTGCTTGTATTCATGAAATAGAGAAGGAACTAATGGGAGTGGTCTTGACTGCGGGTCCCTGCCTTGTCGTGGCTGCAGTTTCGTGACAGGTGGCGAAGATGGCTACGTTCGCTTGCACCATTTTGACCATGACTACCTGTCAAACAAAGTGTTCTGAAGGTCAAGGCGGTACTGACAAACACGGCTGCCTGACGGCGGGGCTCCTCAAAGGAGTCTCATCACACTGGCCCCTACATGTTTGCCATCAACCACTTCATGTTTGCTGGCATGTGTGATGGTTTGCTGGCAGGTCACTGTAGGAGAGTGCGTAAGCGATACTCATTTCCTGACCTTGATGAGTCGTTTGGGTGTGCTGGTAACAAGGGCTCACCAGGGCTGCAAGCGGCTGCGAAATCGAGCACACAGGGTCCGGCAACAGCGGCGGGAGTTGACCTAAAACGTTAGTTTGTCAATCAAATTCCACATTGCGCAGCTGATGGCAAAGGCTGTTTAGGATCACTGCAAAGGTGAATGTGATGCCCGCTTCTCAGTTGCTACTGTTCTCCGTGCGCTGGTGGACGTGTCCTGGTGCTGGCATATGTCCGATGGCCAATGTGATAATGTAACTGTTGCCAATGTAACTGTTGCCAATGTAACTAGCGAGAGTGAGGGTCATGCGAGTTGATACAGCCAGTGTAAGTGGAGACACTACAGAGCGCGATGAAGGGCAAGAAGCGCAAGGGCGCGGAAGAGCCCAAACAGCCCAATCCCAAGCAGCCTAAACCAAAGCCCAAGGGCAAGCCTGACGACCTGGGCTGGGTAGGCCCCGTATTGCCACAAGGGAGGGCGCGTAAGGCTAGGCTGAAGGAGGCGGCCAACTCGAGGATTCAGTTCGTCAAGTGCTATCTGAAGGGCTTCATCAGGTGGGTTGCTTCATCCGCATCCGGGTCCGCATCCGGGTCCGCATCCGCATCCGGGTCCTCCTCCGCACCGCATCTGAACTGGGTCCCGGGACGCCTGTACTGGATAGCAATGCGAATGATATGATAGCGAATGATAGCGTGCGTGTGTGTGTTGCTTTGCAGGGGCCGTAATCAAGTCAAAAACAAGATTGTGGCGCACATCAGGCTGAGGATGGGCATCCACCACAAGCAGCGCAAACTCGCGTCCCTAGCGGTCCTGGTGCTGCTGGCCAAATGCCTGGTGGGGCCTCCTACCCCAGGCTTCCATCCTGCCCCCCCCCCTCCCTCGGTGCAGCCTCCTCCAGCCCAGGGTGCAGCCCCCCTTGGACCCCCTCCCTGGCCGCCTTGCATCAGGTCCAGCAGCAGGCCCAGCCCAGCCTGCCTGGCAGCCCAAGCTGCAGGAGCGCAGCAGCAGCAGGCTGGCCAGCAGGCGCCCCCTCCCCCCTGCCCCAGTCCCTCCTCAACCCCTCAACATCCTGGACCCACTGGCAGCCCACAACGTCCAGGACTGGACTGCGGAGTTCGCCTCACCCAGCGAGCTGTCAGGCTGGAAGCACATCATGCGCGGCCCTGCACACCGGCAGAACCTGCGCCCCATCCCCAAGGCCTTCTTTGCTGACCCAGACAACGCAGCCATCACAGCAAAGCTGGTGGAGCTTGACAAGACAGAACTGTTGGGTGACTCCAACACCATCGGCCACCTTGCCAAGCAAATGGCTGTCAGCACGCAGGAGATGTTCGCCAACCCCGGTAAGAGGGGCGGCCACTACAACTCACAATTGTGTCCTATATGCCAAGTATGTCCAAGTATGTCCAAGTATGTCCAAGTATGCTCAGAGTGTTGTTTGTTATTCCTCATGTATGGGCTCGTGATGTATGTTGCACGATACATGATGCATGTTGTGCTCACGCGTTGCTATGCAGAGCGTTATGTCAAGCTATGGGCCAAGGCAGCCCGCTCCAAGTACGGCATCACCCTCGAGGTGGCCAGGCTGTTTGTGCGTGTGGTGTGCCAGCACGGCCTCAGCTACAGCAGCTCCGAGCTGCGTGACACCCCGCTGGAGAGCCCTGAGTGGCAAGAGCGCATGGCCTACCACCGGCATGTGCTGACCGGTGTGCTGGAGGATGTGGAGGAGGCGGCAGCCCCAGCAGACTTAGAGGAGCCAGAGGACCCTGATGCGCCGCTGGCCATCACCAAGCTGCCGCTGCACCGGCGAATCCTGTACGCCATCTACGTCAACCGGTGCCTTGAGGAGTGGCAGGACCCTAACCCCCCAGCAGTCGAAGGCAAGGGCAAGGGCAAGGGCAAGGGCAGGGGCAGGGGCAAGGGCAAGGGCAAGGGCAAGGGCAAGGGCAAGGGCAAGGGCAAGGGCAAGGGCAAGGGCAAGGGCAAGGGCAAGGGCAAGGGCAAGGGCAAGGGCAAGGGCAGGGGCAATGGTCCTCGGGTTCCCTACTGCCCTCCACCCTTCACCCTTCATCCTCACCCCCATGGCAGGGTCAGGTACTCACTGCATCGAGATAGATACCAGGGTCTTGCATGGGGTGTGCAGCCAGCTAGGCCTGACCACAGCCACAGCTGAAGCATTTGAGGCTGAGCATGCTGCCTATAGTCACTGGGACAGAGTGTTCAAGGTAGGCAAGCTCGCCAACCGGGGGTTTGTGTTTGATAGGCGCATCCTGACTGATGGGGTCAGTGTGTGTGTCCAATACACACGCCCACTGGACTACACCCCCCCTGGCCCCTCTGGCAGCAGCCCAGCAGCCGGCCCAGCAGCAGCAGACCCCTCTGGCAGCAGCCCAGCATCAGACCCCCCTGGCCCCTCTGGCAGCAGCCCAGCAGCCGGCCCAGCAGCAGACCCCTCAGGCAGCAGCCCAGCAGCAGACCCCCCTGGCCCCTCTGGCAGCAGCCCAGCAGCCGGCCCAGCAACAGCAGACCCCTCTGGCAGCAACCCAGCAGCCGGCCCAGCAGCAGACCCCTCTGGCAGCAGCCCAGCAGCAGCAGACCCTTCTGACAGCAGCCAAGCAGCTGAAGACCCTTCTGACAGCAGCAGCAGCAACAAGCGCACTCCCTCTGACATAGGCAGCGGCCTGGCTGACGAGCGGGCGTTCCTGTTTGACCCAGCCACTCAGATGGGCATGGGGCTGGACCCTGGGGCCATCCAGGCAGTCAGCGCAGCTTCAGGGATGTGGCGTGCAGATGGCCTATTGCAAGGCTTCTACAGGAGCAAGCTGACCAGGAGCCAGGTGCAGCATGACAGCGGCCTGATCCAGGCTGGACACAACACTCAGCGGTGGAATGACAACATCAAGCTCGAGCTGCAGCACCTGGCAGCAGCCACCCCAGCAGGCACCTCCCTGGTGGCCATCCAGCGGCATGTGGCCGTCACCCTGGCCACCTGGGATGCAGTGTGGGGGGAGTACCTGCATCCCAAGTGGGCTGAGCAAAGGATAAGGCTGCATGGCGCGCAGGAGAAGGTCCTGGAGCGCTACTTCATGAAGGCGGGAGTGCCCAAGGGTAGGGGGGGAGGGGCAGGACCACAGGCTGATGACTGCCCCACATGTGACCTGCTAGGTGCCCATGTCCCCAGTTCTGCCAAGGATGTCATGCGCTTTGTGTGTGCCTTGTGTGCCATGCAGCTGGAGGAGGAGGCAGCCAGCGTGTCCCAGCAGGAGTGGGGGACCCGCAAGCAGCTGGTGGTGTTCTTTGGCAACGCAAGCATTGGCACGCGGGGTGGGTGGGGGGCCAAGGCTGTGCTGCAGGCCTGCCGCAAGGTGGTGGAGAGGGCCAACAGCGGCAAGCCCACAGACAGGGTGCAAGGCAAGGTGGTGACAGTGGATGAGTTCCGCACCAGCAGGGTCAGCTCAATCCTGAACAGCCCCCAGCCCTGTGAGGAGGAGCTGGACCGCAGCAAGCCCACCAGGCTTGAAGGCTGGAAGCCCAAGCCTGGCCAGGTGCAGGACCGCTTGTTGCGGTCAGCCTGGAGCAAGCGGTTTGAGGCGCCGGTACGGGGGCTCATGTGGTGCCCTTGGCTGGCCCAGGCCACCCCTGGGAAGCTGGGCAAATGGGTGGACAGGGATTGCAACGCAGCCCTCAACCTCCAGCGGGCAGGGGAGAGCAAGTGGCGCCCACTGGAGCTGTGCAGGTGGCAACACCGAGGAAGACTTCCTGCCCAGGGCAAGGAGTACCCAGCACTGGGCTTCAAGATGCTGCGAGAGCGAGCCCCCAAGGCCCAAGCCCAGCAGCCAGTAGCACAGTAGCACGTGTGCACCGCATATGTGTGCCTACATCAGAGCATGTGTTTCATGCCAACATAGATTGCCCGGCCTTCGCAAGCGGGTTGGGGTAGTGAATCAGGTAGTGGTACCGGATGCTTGCTGCATGCAAACAAACCGGATCACAGATAACACAGCCCCTGCCCTGTAGTAATAGTAGGGGACCCACTGTGCTGTTTAGGATCACTCGGCATGGTGCATGGTCGAAGCGCAATGGCATTTGTACAATGGCATTTGTATTTCCCTTTGTATTTTTCCATCGCATGAGTAGTTAGTCAAACGTATCATATATATATGGATCAGGGCATTGATTTGCAGCTTCCAATGTGATAAACGCTATCAAAAGGCGTGCCTAGACCAGCGCAGGAGGAACGTAATTTAGAGTGTGCCGCGACGAGGCACAACAGCTTGAGCTCACTGACGCCCAATGTGGAGAAGGCTCGGTTTGAGGGGGTAACTTTCATTGATCGCACATGCACCAGATGCACAGAGGGGGTAGTGGATGACGCCATGCATTTCATCTTTGAGTGCACTGCCACGAGTTCCATCAGGGAGCAGCCGGAGTTTGCCATGACTTTACAGAACAATAATGAGAACTTGCATGACTTCATGTTGAGCCCATGTGCACCTTTGTTTGTGCACCTTGCTATGAAGTGCGTTACAGAAAGTCCTGAACCCCTTGAGGGGGAGGGCGGCCTAGCAGCCTAACGGCTGACGGCTTAAGCGGTGTAAGCCACATCACCAATGCAAGAGAAACGCTTTCGGAGAGGCCCGCGCTGCCCGCGATAGAGACCACACCCGGCACGGCCGGAAATGTAAGCCGGTCACCTCCCGCCAGCGCTGTGGGCTACCTTCCTTCTGGCTCTGCTAGAACGAGTGAAGGTTTGCAGCGAGCGGGCAGTGTTCAGCAGCCTGCTGTTGGGCTTCCTCGTTCGGGACTTGTTTTCCCTGCACGTAGCCGACCAGCTCGACGAGCACGGCCAGCCCGTCTACACCAGTCCCAGTCCCCCAGGCAGCCATCCTGGATCTGAAGTGCAGGAATCTGTACCTGCACCTGTGCCGCGGCCGTCCTGGAGTCAGCTGTGACACACCTGAGGAAATATACAAATGGGCCAGCATGGACCAACCAGGCCACCGCGTGCCGCGATTTTTTCACCCGCTTGCTGTGGAGGTCTAGTCAGGGCTGTGCACCGATTATTCCGTGAGCCCACCAAAGTTGACATCTCGATGCCAAGCTTGTTTAACTCACAGCTGCAAGGCTAGAAGTGCTGCCTACTGCCCTGTATCGCTCGTTGCTCAAGTCGCTACCTTTTGCCGAACACATGTCGTCGGCCGTCCTGCTGGGATAGCTGCGAGTAAGAACATGTCGCACTTGCTCCGTTGCCTAGCTGCAACAATGAGCGCGTGTGGCTCACTAACCGTGGACCCGACTGCGACCATGCAGGGTTGCTGCAAACCCGGCCCCCGGTCCAGCCAGGGCGACATCTGCGCTGAAACCCCGACCTACTGTTTATTTTGGCACAAGGTATGCAATGAAACAGGTCACAACACAATGCACGCAGTGAGTGCACAATGGAAGGGAATGTCACCCATCACACACTATGTGGTGTCAAGGGGCACGGACGTAGTATTTATATATGAAACTAGTAGGGGGTGTTGATGACGATCACAGCAATGCCCTGCCAAGAAATCATTTAATTGTAAAAATGCAGGCAATTATGGCATAGTTATAACCAAAGACTGTATTGCCGTAGATTGCCATTGCCTTACAAGTCACCACATGCAAAACTTCCTTTGTACACTGTGCAGGTACATGCCATCGTTCGCCCATCCCAACAACGGGCAAGATGTGCAGCTGGAGGGCACATTGGTCAAGTTGGACCGTTGCGTGTTGTGCAAGTTGTCGACTGCACCATGCGTGGTTGGCAAATGGAAAGCATGGACAACTTTGTGCATGGCACCCAATGATGACGGGAGAGACACTGTTTGGGAAGTACTACGTGATGCTCCAATGCTCGGACAGGCCCATCTGCGCTATGAGCGCGGTGATGCTCTAAGGCCAGCCACCCTTGTTGACAAAACACTTCGAGCTGGGTGTGATGCAATGCACCTTCCCCTTGTAGCCCACTACAAATGTGTGCAGCGGGTGAAGGTGGAGGCTAGCATTCGCTGTCAGCCACCTGCCCCAGTGTTGAGCAACAGCAGCAGCAGTATGGGCCATGGGGGGGGGGGCAGGAGGGCAAGGTGTGGGGTTGGGGCAGTGGCCACCACCGTCCCCACGCTCCCCGCTACCTGCCCCGGTGTTGGGCATCAGCAGCAGCAGCAGCATGGGCCCTTGGGGGGTGGGGGGGCAGGAGGGCAAGGTGTGGGGCAGGGGCAGTGCACTCCTGGCAAATAAGGGCTGGCTGGCTCGGCAAACTTGCGAGTTGAGCTCTGAGACTTGGTATGTAGGCTGCTGTGACCTAGTGGAGGAGAAGACTCCCTTGGGTCAAAGTGGAGTTCTTGGTCATTGCGGAGCTGCTGGACCAGTGGCTGAGCCCTCGCCCCGAATTTGGCTAAGGGAGATGGCGCTAACTGACTGAAGTGACTTTTCGAAATTTCTGAGTATGAGGAGTTGTCAGGCATCAGAATAGAAGCACAACCTAGTAGGTAGCATGTGCAAAGTCAAAGCCAGTAAGGAATGGGGGCCAGTTTACCGAAACCCTGCACTAGGTTTAATCTCTCTTTGAGGCACAATTAGCCTTTGAAACCTAGTGCAGGGTTTCAATTGACCTTGTGCAGGGTTTCGCAAACCTTGTGCAGGGTTTTGAGACCTAGTGCAGGGTTTCGCCGACCTTGTGCAGGGTTTCGATCCAAGCATTGATTTTTTCCAAGTCAACCCTGACCTAGTGCAGGGTTTCGCTAACCTAGTGCAGGGTTTCACCAACCTAGTACAGGGTTTTGCTGACCTTGTGCAGGGTCTCGCACTGCAGAGTCAATTATCAATTGTGCATGTGACTTGCATGCAAGAGCGCGAAAACTGACGGGCTTGGCATTGGGATCTGCGCTAGGTGCCACCAAGCATGCCGTTGGTGTGCCATGAGGTCGCGAGGCGCCATGAGAGGAAACCATGTCGACCTCGCAAAGCCCGCAGTAATGCAGCAACACGCAACACGCGACACGTCCATCCCAAACTCAGCAGCAGCGACATCGACAGCGCCCAAATGCGCAGCCTCGCAGCCGGCCATGAAATGCGGGCCAGCTAGCCTTCGCAGCCATCAGTCGTCAGCCAAGAGGCCAGCATGCAGCTCGGTTTCGCAGCCATTAGCGATCAGCGAAAGGAATAGAGTATTTGTGATCAAGCACAGAGTTGAGGGCGAACGGCACAAAGGTAGCTTGCAAAGGTGCGATGCATAGATGCGACTCTGAGGTGCGACCGCGAGGTTGGAGCGTGTCATGTGTCATGTGCCATGTGTTGCTTGAGCAGGTTCGGTGCTAAGGCGCAGTGGCACCTTCCATCAGCCAGAAACAGCAACCACAGCGGCAACAAGTAGCGGCAGCCAGGGCGGCGGACAAGAGCAAAAGCGTACCCTCCTCCCTCCTCCCTCCTCCCTCTTCCCTCCTCGTCCCTCTTCCCTCCTCCCTCCTCCCTACCACACTGCCCACCACCACCTGCCAGACCCCCCACTCCCCCTCTCCCTCCCCATAAGGAATGATCAAGGGACCGCATGGAGCAAGCAGTGAGTGGCTAGCCCCACGCACATAAGTGACCCCTTGTACCCAGCCTAACCGCTAGCACGCCCCTTGTTTACTGCAGGTGTGATGGTCAGCTCAGCAGCCAGAGCGGCAGCAAGGAGCAACATGCCTCTTCTCCCTCCTCCCCCTCACCTCCTCCCCCTCACCTCCTTCCCTCACACCCCCCTCCTCCTCCTCTCCCTCACCCTTACCCAGGCCAGGAGTGCACACCCTCACCCTCACCCTTGGTGGCACCACCTGCCAGACCCACCACTCCCCAGGAGGCGCAACCAAGAGGAGCAGCCAAGAGGAGCAGCCAGGAGCGGCAGCCAGGAGCAGCAGCTAGGAGCGGCAGCCAGGAGTGGCAGCCAGGAGGCATGGGCAAGGCAAGTGGTTGGCCAAGGCCAAGAGGCCCATGCCCCCCACAGCCAGGAGGCAGCAAGGAGTCAGCAATGGCACATGGAGATAACTGTGAGTGGCCAGCCCCTTGCACATCAGTGGCCCTCATTGCCCAGCCTTACCGTGAGCACGTCCCTTGTTGCTTGCAGGTGTGACGGTCACACGCCCTCCCCTATCCCACCCCACCCCTCCCCTATCCCACCCCACCCCACCCCACCCCACCCCACCCCACCCCACCCCACCCCACCCCACCCCACCCCACCCCACCCCACCCCACCCCACCCCACCCCACCCCACCCCACCCCACCCCACCCCACCCCACCCCACCCCACCCCACCCCACCCCACCCCACCCCACCCCACCCCACCCCACCCCACCCCACCCCCCCACCCCACCCCCCCACCCCACCCCACCCCACCCCACCCCACCCCACCCCACCCCACCCCACCCCACCCCACCCCACCCCACCCCACCCCACCCCACCCCACCCCACCCCACCCCACCCCACCCCACCCCACCCCACCCCACCCCACCCCACACCACACCACACCACACCACACCACACCACACCACACCACCCCACACCACACCACACCACACCACCCCACACCACACCACCCCACCCCACCCCACCCCACCCCACCCCACACCACCCCACACCACCCCACCCCACACCACACCACCCCACCCCACCCCACACCACACCACACCACCCCACCCCACCCCACCCCACCCCACCCCACCCCACCCCACCCCACCCCACCCCACCCCACCCCACCCCACCCCACCCCACCCCACCCCATCCCACACCACCCCACCCCACCCCACCCCAGCAAACGGTGAGTGGCCAGCATGAAGCAGATTTGTGGCTCTTGGTACCAAGCCTGATGGCTAGCATGCCCCTTGTTTGCTGCAAGTCTAATGGTCACACCCTTCCCTTGTCCTTCCCCTTACCCACGAACTCACCCGTGTCGCTCCGCTTCCCCCCTCCTGCGCTACACTGCAGCCCCTCCCCTACCTTACCCTCACCTTACCCCACTTCCACCACCACCTCCCAGGCCATCAATAGCAGCCCAGGGCAGCAGCCCGGAGCAGCAGCTTGGAGCGGCAGCTAGGAGTGGCAGCCATGAGGTGGTACATGACGTGTGTAGCCATGAGCCAGCTGCCATGTGGCAGGTGTGGCAAGGCATGAGCAACAAGGAGCCTTAAGAGAGCAACAAGGAGCCAGCTGCTATGGGGCAGGTGGTGCAAGGCATGATCAGCCAAGAGGCAGCTGCAGCGCGTCTGGTGCACCCTTCCCCCCATCACCACCACCACCTCCTAGCTGTCAACAGCAGCCAAGTGCAATGGCCAGGACCGGCAGCCAGAACTGGCAGCCAGGGGTGCGCATGCCATGAGTGGCAGCCAGGAATGCGAATGCCATGAGTGGTGTCTTGTACACGTCTTTGCTGTATAATGCCAGCAGGATACAGAATGTGTTCGTCAGCAGCTTCCCAGATGGTGAGGAGCATGGTCGTATGCTGTTTGTGGCAGCACACAGCCTCAGCCGGAGCTAGCCCTCCATCACACCCTCCCATCTCCCACAACCACCACCTCCCAGGCCATCACTACAAGGCAGCAGCCGGTAAACAGCCCTTCCCTTATCCCAAGCAATGAGACAGCTGCCATGTGGCAGGTGTGGCAAGGCATGTGTAGCCCTGAGTCAGCTGCCATGTGTCATGAGGTGCATGGCTTCGTTAGCCATGTGTTTGCTGCTGTTCGTCGTAAGTGTATAGTTTGAATAGCCATTAGTCAACTGGTATGAGATGAGCAATGCATGGCGTGTGTAGCAGTGTGTCAGTTGCATGGCATGAGATGAGAGGTGCATGGCGGGTGCACCCCTGAGTCTAGTGGCTTGTGTCATGTGGGGCATGCCTGGCAGCACCAGTTTCAGTGTGCAAACAGCAGTTGTTAGCCATGAGTCAGTTTGTGTGCTAGGAATGACTCTAATGGTGATGCCGTGTGATGTTACATTGATGTAGGAGGCCACATGAGGCAGCAGATGTCAGCAGGCATGTAGGTTGTAAGCCAATGCTGACTATACACTCATGCTTTGATACCCTGTGCACGGTCTATGAAACCTTGCACTAGGTCTTTGAAACCTTGTGCAAGGTCAGCAAAACCCTGCACACGGTCAGAAACGCCTAGGAACTGAGCCACACCAAACCCTGTGCACGGTCTATGAAACCCTGCACTAGGTCTATGAAACCCTGCACTAGGTCTTTGAAACACTGCACACGGTCAGCGAAACCCTGCACACGGTCAGAAACGCCTAGGAACTGAGCCACACCAAACCCTGTGCACGGTCTATGAAACCCTGCACTAGGTCAATGAAACCTTGCACTAGGTCTTTGAAACCCTGCACACGGTCAGCGAAACCCTGCACACGGTCAGAAACGCCTAGGAACTGAGCCACACCAAACCTTGTGCACGGTCTATGAAACCCTGTGCACGGTCTTTGAAACCCTGTGCACGGTCAGCGAAACCCTGCACTAGGTCTATGAAACGCTGCACACGGTCAGGAACTGGCTTGACGGCCACCTAGGGGCTGAGCCAGTTGAAACCCTGTGCACGGTTTGGCGAAACCCTGCACAGAGTTACGAACCTTCAGCTAAAGGCCGATTACAGCCCAACCACGTCGATTAAAATCATGAAACATATGGCGATGGGACGGCCTTTCAAAGGGCTATCTGCAGTCCCCCTTAACTAAAATCGCCGACTCGGCCTTATTCTCCACGAGTGTGGGCACCCCCCCCCCCTCGCTCTCAGCCTCCTGCCACGGCGCCGAGCAACAACAGCAGCAGCAGCAGCAGCAACAGCAGGGGTATGGGGGGGGGGGGGGGCAGGAGGGCAGGGTGTGGGGCTGGGGCAGTGGGCACCACCCTCTCCACGCTCCCCGCCACCTGCCCACCTTGTGTTTGGCAGCAGCAGCAGCAGCAGCATGGGTCCTCGGGGGGAGGGGGCTGGAGGGCACGGTGTGGTGCCAATCCATCGCCTAGGAGGCAGTTATAGCAGCGGTGGCATGGGGACGGGGGGGGGGAAGAGTTGGGCATCCTTGTTTGCCCCCGCAACCCCCGCCCCAAAGCCTTCCATTTCTCGTGGTTCTACCCCTACCCAGCAGTGCGTGTTGGCCCAGTTGCTCTCTTTTGGGCTTGTACCGTTTGACAACGCTGGGCAGGGCCGCTGTGGACTCGAGTCCTTGTGGCATGGATTGGAACTACCAGGCACATCAATACAGGTGTGGTGATATGCACGTTGTGTGTGCATTGCTCACGTAACCATGCATGATTAGGATGATTATGATTATGATTAGGATGATTATGATTATGATTATGATGATTATGATTAGGATGATTATGATTATTATTATGATTATGATGAACCGCACCTGACCGCCCAGCCCCACCCGCACATGGAAGGTATGTGAAGAAGAGGCTTACACTCCATGATTAACACCATAGTTGGCTACCCCCCCCATTGAACCACCACGTAAGGGACATTTGACTCTGCGGCGTGCCTGGTGAGAGTTGAGTTGTCATTTTAACGCGGAACGCCTTTTCTTTGCGTTGCGCTTGCGCCTGCGCGCCCGAGCTGCTGGCACCCTACGGTGACCGGCAGTCTGCCAGGCACGCGAACGGTTTCGCTCTGCGCAATGGGCCTTTGTAATGCTCCTTCACAACACCCACAACGCAGGATGCAGAGTTCTCCGCTGCGGTACACTGCGGTACACTTTACGCATGGAGCCCAGTTTTCTCTTTTTACACAGCCAGCTCAGTCGCACTCTGCCTGCTCATTCAAATGCTGCAGCACCATGTATCGTAGGTCAGCACGCAATGTGTTGGCTGGCACACACAACCCCACTGCCTTGCAATACTCGTTTAACATCTTCACGCTCAGCTTCTTGCCCAAGGTGCACAGCTGCATCACGCTGTCTGGTGCAAATGAGCACAGAAGGGTGAGGCACTCATCGTCCCAATGCTTGTCATCCCGCTTCTGATCGAACATGGGCATGGCTACAAAGGGCTTTGTGATGGAGGGCCTCATACACAAACCCCTTGGTGCGGGGGTCATGCATTGGGCACATGCACATGCAGTCTGTGACCACTCAACCTGGAACCCTGCAGCAGGAAAGAAGCAGCTGTGCATGCTCATAGAGCCGGGGATGGATGATGCAAAGGCATGTGCATCCCGCTGTGGAGCACTGCAAAGCTGTACCTCCTGTGTGCTCAGCTCCAAGCACCACCGATGACTCACACTTGCTCGTGCACGGTGAGCCTTGCGGGGGGAGGCTGGAGCGGGGGGAGGCTGGAGGCTGGAGCGGGGGGAGGGGGGGCTGGCGGGGGCGGGCTGGGGCTGGAGCGGGGGGAGGGGAATGGGGAGGGGGAGGGGGAGTGAGGGGGGCAGCAACATGCTGCAGCTTTGGCAGCCCCCCTCTCTCTGAGGAACTGTATGGTGCTGGGTGAAAAGCGTGCCTCCACCTCGCACAGCAACCTGGTCCGTTCAGCAGGGCTAATGGCCTGCAGACAGGCCAGGTTTTGGTCGTGCCAGGGGCAGGGGGCGGGGCTAGGGCTGCAGCTGGGGCAGGGGCAGGGGCTGGGGCAGCCCGGGGGGCTGGGGTGAGGGCTGGTGCGGGGGCTGCGATGAGGGCTGAGGTGGTGGCGAGGGCTGGGATGAGGGGAGGAGTGGGGACCAGGGCAGGGGCTGGCATGGGGGTTGGGGTGGGGGCTGGGGTTGGGGCTGGGGCTAGGCTCATGTTGAGGTTGAGGCTGGGGCTGGATGAGTGGCTGCATGGAGGCTGATGGCATGCTGTATGCCGGCGTATTGACCTGGAAGTGGATGGCCCCCTGCTGCAAGGGTGCGGGGGTGCCAGGACCCTGGTCTCCAGGTAGTGCTGCCAACTGGGATGTCGAGACGAGCCTGCAGCACATCATGGCAGGGCAGGTAGCATGGTAGCATGGTAGCATGGCAGGGCAGGTAGCATGGTAGCTTCACATCATGGCAGGGCAGGTAGCATGGTAGCATGGCAGGGCAGGTAGCATGGTAGCCCCCACCCCTTGCCCCTGCCCTTCGCCCCGCTTCTCCCTCCCTTGCTACCTGGGTTGCATGATGTATTGTAGCGCAAACTCCAGTCGGCCAAGTTGTACCTCAGCATCTTGCAGTGTTGACAACTGTAGCATCACCTTGCTATCAGGTTGTGACCGCAGAAGGCGCAACAGTGCGGGTACTTGCTGTATCTGCTGGAGAACTTCAGCAGCAATTGATCTGCAGCCAAAGGACCAAAGGAGCAAAGAAGGGCAAGGCAGTTCAGCGAAGGTCAGGCTATGGCCATAGCCAGGGCAAGGCTGGTGCAAGGCAGGGCTGGTGCAGGTCGGGCCAAGGCTGGTGCAGGTCAGGGCAAGGCTGGTGCAGGGCAGGGCTGGTGCAGGTCAGGGCTAAGGAGTGTAAAGCGCACCTTGCGGTGGCCCTGTCCTGCTGCTGCTTGGGCATGCTTGGGGGCATGGTCTGCTCGTCGTGCTCCTCAGTGGTGTGTCTGCATGAAACCACACACAGGAGTGTGACGAGTGGTGCTTTCACAAGGGTGCTAGGTGGAATGGGTGGAAACAGGCTGCAACCTGAGTGTGCAACTGATGTTGTTCAGCTGGCTTGCCATGTCAGCCCATCATCCAGCAGGGGCACTCACATGATGGGTTGTTGCTCCACGGCAGGTGAGGTCACAGGGTTGGTGGCAGGCCTAGTGAGGATGGAGAGCCCCGGTAGGTGCAGCAGTGTCGGCAAGGCCGGGTGGTGCTGGCTGGACCCCTGCAGCTGTGATGGGTGCGAGGGTGGTTGGTCTGGCAGATGGTGGGGGTAGGGCGCATGGGCTGGCCCAGGCTGTGCAGATGCTTGCGTGGGTGAGGAGCAGAGACGGGGCATGGGTTGGAGCTGGCTGGCTGGCTCCTGCCCCTGCAGCCGCTGGCCCACAGCATGCGCAGCTGCAGCACCCTCAGCGTAAGTCCTGTGGGCTAGTGGAACCTGTCGAGGCTCCAGGTCGCTGCAGGCCCTGATGACTTCAGACATCATGGCTGTGACCTGGCCAATGGCTGTGTGATTGCATCCGGATCTGTAAGAAGCTGCCTCCCCCTCCACATGGATCTCCACCCAGCCAGCAAGACCAGCTGGTGTCGTCTTCACACACAGCGCACAGCGGGCTGCATGCCCTCCCTTCCCCTTGTAGGGGTGATACTTGGATGTCGGCATGCTGCAGGCATGTGCACACGCCAGCTTGTAAAACCCCTATTATCAAATCTCAGCAAGAGTTGGGACCTTGGCAGGGGGTCCACAGATAGGTTCCCTAGCCAGTGACTCAGGGCTGGGGCATTCGATTGCGTTCGATGGTCGTCATAGTGGCATCAGCAGAGTGGGCAGCATGGAGGAGGGTTTGCCTACCTTTTGGAGCCTAATCAAGAAGGGATCGATGCAGTTGTCACTTCTGTGCTTCTGCCGTGGTCTCCTCCAAGTTTCAGAGCCCCTGAGCCAGCGCATGTTGATTTCCATGTTGGACATGAGGTCGGGCTCCTCGCACATCGCGCACTATCCATCGCGTTAACGAGGGACTCACTGCTATTGGGTCAACGTACATCAAGTCCGCAGGCACGGTAGGGTCGGATACCCGGCAACATGCCCTACCGGCTCAGCGTGTGCCTCAGCGCAGCCGCTCTCCGACGCTTCAATCCGCGTGTGAATCGGTGCAAAAATGAGTCCGGAAAAGCCGTTGTCCCTTATCGTTAAGGGGGTTGGTGGTTCAATGGGAGGGGTAGCCAGTTAGACCAAGAAACCAACTGCAACTGCACCTCTACATCTTTGCCATCTCGACATCTTTGTCATCTGCCATCTTTGCATGCACATGTCATAAGCATGCAAGACATGCAACAATGTTCCTATGTGTGCGTTGCATGTGTTCACAGTGTGCCTACCCCACCTTTCACCCTCCACCACCTCCCAAAACCTATAACACGCTCTTGTGCCCCGACATCAGCCGTCCCTAGCCCACGCGTGAGTTCATTGAAGCGGGAGGTCATCAGGCTCAAACAACAGCTTGCCAGGGCGAAAGCCATGCGTTTACCGCCAGTAGCCAGGCTCGCCCTTGCCTACGTGCGCAACGAGCATCAAATGAGGCAAATGTTGCGCTCAGCAGGGCTCATGGCTGAGGGGCATGGGCAGGAGGGCACCCCCGGCAAGGAGCATGAGCTCCCTACGCACGGTCAGGTTGTGCACCTCGAGGAACCTCGAAAGGGTGCTGGCCCAAGAGGGAGGATTGACCATGCACATTACCTGAGAGCCCTCGAGATGCAGGTCGACACCGGGCTATACACCGGGCTATATACCGGGAGATACAGGTCGACCCTCGACCCCATTCCCACTGCCACCCCCTCTTATGCAAC
The DNA here is from genome assembly GCA_030144725.1 of Haematococcus lacustris. Classification (NCBI taxonomy): domain Eukaryota; kingdom Viridiplantae; phylum Chlorophyta; class Chlorophyceae; order Chlamydomonadales; family Haematococcaceae; genus Haematococcus; species Haematococcus lacustris. The sequence goes on along the minus strand of JASKMD010000008.1, from coordinate 20,045,032 downwards.
CAGGGCTGGGGTGGCAGCGGTGACAACGCGCAAGCTACAAGAGCAACAGAGAAGAGAGAAGCGTGCCGCAGCGGAGCTGTCCATAACCATGAAGCTGGCGTCAGCTGAGACACGTCAGCAGTGCTGGGCCATGGCTGTGGAGCAACAG
>JASKMD010000008.1:19852028-20044384 GCA_030144725.1 Haematococcus lacustris | reverse complement strand
AGCTGCTCAGCTTACTCCAGGGTGCGCAGCTCAATGTCAGGTCAGGTGGTGCTGAGTTGGGGCAGTTGCCCCTCCAGCTTGACTGACTGACAGAGAGCTGCCCAGAGGCCAGCCCAGCCCAGGCCAGGCCAGACTGATCAGCTGCAAAACTCCCTTTGCAAAGCTCACTGTTGCCTAGACAGGCGCAGCGGCTTGCATTGCTTGCATGGCTTGCATGGCTTGCATGAACAGGCTTGCGGGCTGGCTTTTGCAAGTGGCTTAGAGGTACACCTACCGGCTACAATGGACGCGGCGGTGTACACGTCGCGGGCTAGGCGGGTGGGCACCAGGTACAGCATGCGCACGTCATTGCTGTTGGCGATCCAAGCTGACAACCTGAGCGGGTGGAGGAGGGAGCGAGGCGGTCATGACACCCATGGCCAGCAGGGCATGGAGGTGAGCAGTGGCAGTGGGCTGTGGGCTAAGCCAGTGAAGCTGTGTGGCTGTGGGCCACAGCCTTGTGAGTCAGCGCCCGCCGCACCGGTAGATGGGCTGGCAAACCTTCCCTGTAATGCACGTTGCTGCAGGGTTAGGGTTGGGGTTAGGGTCGACCCTAACCCTCACCAACCCTACAATGCATGACTTAACAAATCTGTCTGCAACCCTTGCGGCCTTAGTGTATACATGACTACAGCCCAGACTAAGTGACTGGGTACTCACAGTCAGCTGGCTATCTGCGGTTGAGGCTTCCCGTTGAGAAAAAATGCCCTAATGGCAGGCTGGTTGCTGAGTACATTCCAGCTCCAATGCGCTAGAAGGCTGCTGCTCCGTGGGCTACGACACTCTGCTGGCTCGTGAGGGTTGTGGTGGCCAGTGATGGCACATGATGTGTCACAGGGCACAGGGCACAGACACAGGCACAGTGTCCAGTCACAGGGCACTCACAGTAGCCCGCTTGCACCAAGCACGTATCTTCCTGCGACGATGGATCTCGAGACGGCGGGAACAGCGGATGCCACGTTGAGATGTCGGTAGCTCTGCGCTGCATTCACTTGACATAGTGACTGCTGCGGCGGTACGAGGTGGGTCGCACACTTTTGAGCAACGCCCCGCAGAGCCCGCAGCATCGCACTGCAACGAATGGCGGCTATTTGCTGCGTAGTTGAGCTAATGAGTCACATCCCGACGGTTGAGAATTGTTGCAATGTGTCCCTGCGGCCTCACGGCGAATGAGGACCCACCCATAAAGGGATGGGTATGTGAGAAGGCTGAGTATGGAAGGAGTGTACATGACAAAGGTTGCTGTCAGCCCTTAGACTACTGTTAGCCGACAAAAGCAAGTTCGACGTCACGGACGCAATCAAGTGATGAAATAGACTCTTGTAAGCCTTGAGGCGGCGTGCATGGAGCCCATGCCGTCCCGGCTTCTTCATCCCGCCCGGCACCTTGCCATGTAAAACATGCGGCCTCAAGATCCTGGTTTGCTATGCTCAGCTTCCAAAGATGCGCGGCGCGTATGTCTGCCGCAAAGTGTGAGGGCTCGTGGAGCGGCGAAGTCGAGACGGCTTGCACAAGCTCGTCATCATCAAGCTGCAATAACCTCTCCTCTGCCATGACCGCCTCAAGACGTGAGCTGGATACTCGCACGGGGAAGGAGCATGTAGCCGGGGTGGGAGTGGGCCGCAACGAAACGGGCACGCGGTGACGCGGTAGCAAACCTGCGAGGCAGCTGTGGCCCGCGGTCTACGAAAGGGGCGGGGCGCGCCAGGCCTGACTGGCAGGCCAGGGCCACGTCCCGGGTACGGGGTGCGCCCCGCGCATCCGTGTTGGCCGGTCCAAAACAGGCCAGACGGAGCGTGATGGGCTGGCGGGGTGTGGTGGTGGAGTGCGGTGAGCAAGGTATGGTACGTGGCCAAGCTGATGCCACTGTCCTCCGTGTAGCTGCCCACAAGGTACAGTTCAGGCTACAGCAAAGCAGCAGCAGCAACAGCAGTAGCAACATCAGCAACACGAAGGTGTCAGTGACAGTGAGAGCAACAACAGCAGGGTTGAGCTCATCATTGCCCATCACTCCAGCGACCCTGACTTGCACCCCTCTTGACCCTTGTATTGACCCTTACACATCAAGTAGGAGTGTGTAGGTCAGATACTAATCAATCAAACAATCCATCAAGCAAGAGGCAAGCAAGGAAGCAAGCAAGCAAGCGAGGAAGAGAGGAAGAAGAAATAGACATAGCCACAGCCGTTGTGCATGCATGGGCCAGGAATAAGCAGGAGGCTCGCTGATGAGGGCAGGCTGTGCCAGCCACGCGGCGCCAAACTACCTTAGTGAGGCTCTGCAGGCACGCTAGTAGCTGGGAGGGCGGGCTACAACATGTCATGTTGTCATGGTGGGCAATGAAGGCCCGCTGGGTGACCGGGCAGCGCAGGGCCATGAGCATGCAGGTGGTAGCGTCCATGGAGCCGATGACGATGTCTGCATGCTGGAAGCTGACGCACGCCTGCTCCCCTTGCAACACACCTGCACAGCCACGGCTTGCATGGGTGGCATCACAATGGCTCACTGCACCATGACTAGCACCATCCTCCTGCCATGGCACGGCTGCTTAGCCCCTCACAGAAAACAAGGAGTACCATGCGCATTATCATCTGTGTACTCATTATCACCTGTGTGTTTGTGTAGTGGCTAGCTGGATGTATGTGTCCCTCGCCAGCAGATACCAGTGTCAATGGACAGCAGTGGCACACTCACACAAGCTGCGCTGTGTCGCTGGCACTGGATCCCGGCTGGAGTCCAGGAAAGCTTCGCAGGCAGCAGCCAGGTCAACATCTTCCTCAATGGCAGCCACCAGGTCATCCCCCCTGTGCAAGGCAGTTAGGAGGCAGAGATGGTTGAGAGGGCTTGAGTGGTGGCAATTGGCACTGCCATGTCTGGAACTGGCACTGGTAGGGTTTGAGTGGTGGCCCTGGCACACCATGGGGATGCTGTCAGTGCCCCAATACTTGCGTCTGCTTCTGCACCTAGCTGCCCAAGTCATGGGAATACAAGCGCTGAGCCAGCTTCCTGGTTGCTTCTCCCTCGTACCCATAAGGCTCCCCTGATGGAGAAACGAGCATGCTGGGCGATCACCGCGAGAGCGGTCAGTTACCAGCCCGTCAGGAGTAGACACAGAAGCGGGGATCGACAAGCCCTCACTTCAGTGACAAAATGATTAGAGCAAACACTGTAGCCATGTGGAAGACGCGGAGCGATGGCGTGTGACCTTCCCGCGCATGTGCTCGAGGTCTCGCGGATGTTTGAGGCGCACGGGCATGGCAACTGCTCACTCTCACCACGCTCACTCGTGCGCTGTAGGAGCTTGGATTGTTGCTTTCTCCCTTGGATTTGCTAAATGCACGCACAGCATGCCGCTGGTGGTGAGCACAGAGAAATCCATTTGACATGAGGTGCAAGCCTGGAAGCTTGCAGACTTTGGTGCAAGTCTGGAAGCTTGCCCCGACTCTCACAGGCGTGCTCACATTGCTCAGAGAGTGACATGCAAGCCAGGAGGAGACCTGCTGGACCTGGTGGTGCGGCCACAGGCGCTGCTGACCCAGGGTAAGGGGGCATGGCCGCATGTGAACTGGCTAGCAGCTGGGGCGAGGCCGTCCCAGCCACTACTGTAGATTGAGCCCTTCCACTGCTGCTCCTAGTCGAGCTAGAGCAGCAGCCTGGGTGAAGAAAGGCAAGAAAGAAATTTGAAAGAAAGACAACACCGTTGATGGCCACGTCCATTGCAGGAGGAGGGTGGCATCGGGTGTGACCCTTTGTTGCACTTGGGTGGCTGGGGAGGTTCACAGCAGGCGGGGCACTGCCACCAGCTGTGCCAGCGCCACGTGTGATCACACACCCACACCCAGAAGCAGGTTTCACTAGCAGGTCTGGCATGGCTGCTCCACTTGCAGGAGAGACTGCCACCTCCCTTGCAACCTCCCATGCTTCCTCAACCAAGCCCCTCAACAGCTGGGCAGCAAAGCTGGTGGGCCTGCGGGCCGCCTTCCCAGCAGCTTCCGCCTTCCTCCTGTATGTGGGCCCGCGCGTGTCAGCCCACTGCCTGGCAGCCCAGCTGCAGCAGCTGGCCGCCAGCCTGCCCTACACGACCCATGTGGAGGTGCGCTACCTGCTGGCGGAGGAGGCGGGGAGGCTGCCGCCAGACTGCACCCCACCACCTGCTCCAGTCCCAAGGTGCAGTCCACAAGGCCTGGTGAGGGTTAGTGTGAGGCTGGCCCTGACCCTGGCCCTGGCCCTGACCCTGGCCCTGGCCCTGGCCCTGGCCCTGGCCCTGGCCCTGGCCCTGACCTGGCCTGCCTCACCTGCTGCCTGCCTCAGCCGCCTGTGCCCTACCCGACCCTGTCTCCTCTGCCTGCCTGCCTCCCAGGGGCCTAGCTCACCTACGCCACCTGCAGCGCCTGACCTTGGTCATGACCTGCCGCTCCTCTGCCTCAATAGGGGCGGCTGACCTGGCCTGCCTTCCTAGAGGCCTCAAGGAGCTGCGAATCGCCACAGGTGGGTCTCAACTGTGCCACCCACCCCTGCCCACCCACCCACCCCTGCCCACCCACCCACCCCTGCCCACCCACCCCTGCCCACCCACCCACCCCTGCCCACCTCCCCCTGCCCACCTCCCCCTGCCCACCTCCCCCTGCCCACCCACCCACCCACCCCTGCCCACCCACCCCTGCCCACCTCCCCCTGCCCACCCACCCCTGCCCACCTCCCCCTGCCCACCCACCCCTGCCCACCTCCCCCTGCCCACCCACCCCTGCCCACCTCCCCCTGCCCACCCACCCCTGCCCACCTCCCCCTGCCCACCCACCCCTGCCCACCTCCCCCTGCCCACCCACCCCTGCCCACCTCCCCCTGCCCACCCACCCCTGCACACCCAACCCTGACCACCCACCCACCCACCCCTGCTCACCCACCCCTGCCTCTACCCACCCACCCTGCCCACCCTGCAGGCGACCCCGAGTGCGGCCTGACCAGCAGCAGCCTGGTGGCCCTGGGCCGGGCCTGCCCGCACCTGAGCTTGCTGGAGGCCGAGGTGCAGCCCTACTCCGTGACAGCCTGCGGCCTGCGAGGCCTGCCCCGAGCCCTCACACAGCTAAAGCTGCAGGGGCTGGTGCCGCTGAGGAGGGGGGAGGGGCAGGCCCTGTGTGACGCCACGCCACAGCTGCAGCAGCTGGCTTTGGAGGTGAGGCAGCTGGGGCCAGGCTCAGGGCTGCAACAGATGCTTGCCTGCCACTGGGAACCACAGCTGGCCTGTATGGCCCCCCTGACCTGCTGCTGGCCCCCCTGACCTGCTGCTGGCCCCCCTGACCTGCTGCTGGCCCCCCTGACCTGCTGCTGGCCCCCCTGACCTGCTGCTGGCCCCCCTGACCTGCTGCTGGCCCCCCTGACCTGCTGCTGGCCCCCCTGACCTGCTGCTGGCCCCCCTGACCTGCTGCTGGCCCCCCTGACCTGCTGCTGGCCCCCCTGACCTGCTGCTGGCCCCCCTGACCTGCTGCTGGCCCCCCTGACCTGCTGCTGGCCCCCCTGACCTGCTGCTGGCCCCCCTGACCTTGCAGGTGCCCAGCGATTGCTGCGAGCACGCGGCCAGCCTGCTGCAGCGTCACCCCTGCCTGACCCGCTGCCACCTAGAGCTGGACCAGGAGGCCTCTGACGAGGATGACTGCGCCCTGCTACAGCTGCAGCAGCTGCTGGCTGCATGTGGCGGCCACACACCCCTGCAGCAGGAGGGCCAGGGCAGCCTCAAATGCGCAAGGGCCAGGGCCAGGGCCAGGGCCAGGGCCAGGGCCAGGGCCAGGGCCAGGGCCAGGGGCAGGGGCAGGGGCAGGGGCAGGGGGTGGTCAAGTCCCAACCCCATCTCGAAGGCCTGACCCTGACTGGCTTCACAGTGCCAGGGCCTCAGTGGCCCCCCCCCGGGCCTGACCTGCTGACCACCCTGGCGGCCTTCACCACCCTGACCTGCCTGAAGCTCTGGGAACCCCACAGGCTGCCGCCAGACAGCTGGGAGGGGGTGGGGGGCACAGGCGCCCCCCGGAGCCCTGCTGCGGCTGCCACCACCGCCGGCCCTCCTGCTGGGTGGGGGGTGGCTGGAGGGGGCGCTGCCAGCTCTGGCTCAGTGCCTGGTGGGGGTAGGCCAGGAGGGCCGTCTGGTGGCAGCAGGGCTGCATGGGGGGTGTTGGAGCCTGGGCCAGAGGCCAGCTTGACGATGGGGGGTGCGCTGAGGGGCCTGGCGGCCTTGTCGAGGTTGCGCAGCTTTTGCATCGCTTTCATGCCGGGGTGTGAAGTGCACGAGCTGATGTTGACACCACAGGTGAGGGGGGAGGGGGAGGGGGAGGGGGAGGGGGAGGGGGAGGGGGAGGGGGAGGGGGAGGGGGAGGGGGAGGGGGAGGGGGAGGGGGAGGGGGAGGGGGAGCGGGCGGGGGACCCGGAGGCGCTGCCCACCCACCCGCTGCTCCCTCCCCCCTGGCAGCTGCCCCCCCCCCTGCCTCAGCCCTGCCCCCAGCTGGTGTCTCCCCTGCAGGTGCTGGGGGAGCTGAGCTCTGCCTGGCGCTGCCTGACCGCCCTGACCTCCCTGCACGCCACCCCTGCCTTGCCCCAGCTGTCGTCCAGCCTGGCCAGCTTCCCCCGCCTGCAGAGCCTCAGCCTGCACCCCTGCTCCCTCACCACCATGGCAGGGGGCTGGAGGCAGCAGGCAGGGGGCCAGGGCTGCCCAGCAGGGGCCCCCCCCTCAGCCTCCCTCTCAGTCAGTGCAGCCCAGGCTGCCAGCAGCACAGCTATGGCAAGGGAGCATCACAGCAGCCCGAGCTGCCCATCTGGTGAGACATGAGCTGGTGCCCATGCCCAGCAGTATAAGACCGAGGCTCAGCCTGACCCTGACCCTGACCCTGACCCTGACCCTGACCCTGACCCTGACCCTGACCCTGACCCTGACCCTGACCCTGACCCTGACCCTGACCCTGACCCTGACCCTGACCCTTGACCTTGCCCTTGCCCCCCTTTGCCCTGCATCTCCATGGGCTGCTGCATGCACCTGACCACCAGCGCAGCCAACCCCACCCCTTCCCCTCGTAACGCACTTTCACCATCTGCCGTCACCTCTCCCCCCCACCTTCCTGCCTGCAGCAGATGTGGAGGTGCGCCTGGCTGCCCTGCTGCCTGCCGCACTGCAACTGAGCCCAGCAACAGGGGGCCAGCAAAGTCCAAGCAACGCCCCCCACACACCCACCCCACACCCTCCCCCCAGCCCTGTTGACATCAGCCTCCTGCCCCCCAGCCTGACCAGCCTCTCCCTTCATGACTGCTCCATCGTAGCCTCCCTGCCCCACCTGCCCTGCCTGCCCAGCCTGGAGGACCTCACACTCTCCAGGTGTGACCTGGCACGCAACCACAGCAGGTGCAGGAGCTGCGGGGCCTGGTCAGGAGACCCCGGGATCAACTCCCCGCTGGCTACAGTTTTGGCGGCTGCCTCAAACCTGCAGTCGCTGGCTGTGTTGAATGTGCCCAGCGTGTCCCAAGCAAAGCTGTCAGCGCTGGTGCTCAGCGGCACCCTGCCTGCCCTGACGTCCCTGGACTTCATGGGGGAGGCTGATGCCCGGGGGGCTGCGGGGCATGTTTGGATGAAATGACCCCGCAGTGGCAAGCAGCCCGGCAGCAGGCAGCCAGGCAGGCCGGCAGCTGCAGTGCTGCCAGGCCGCCCCCAGGCAGGCGGCAAGGCGGCAAGAGGGGGAGGGGGGCCTGCAGCAGGGACAGCAGGCAGCCAGTTGGCCTGCCGCTGACACAGACCTGGAGTCAGAGGACCGACCGGGTCGGCAGGTCAGCCCACTCCCTTCCCACCCGCCCGCCCTGCAGGCCTGCAGCGCTGCCCGACACGCCAGCAGCCCGCCTGAGCCCACCTTGCCTAATCAGGACACCCAGGGGGGCCAGGAGCAGCCAGGGAGCTGCCTGGCGGAAGCAAACACCACGTCAGCTCCCACCGCTCTTGCGCCCCTTCTCCCACTGCCGCCAGCCTGCCAGCCTGCCCTCCCCCCCATCCCAGCAATGCACCTCCCCACCTCGTTGACCGTCAGCCAAGCAGCCCCTGCTGCCATGTGGCCCAGCACACGCTGCCGCCGCCCCCTCTGCCGGCTGCCGTGGCTGCTTGTGCCGGCGGCCCCTGCCCCCTGCCTCGCCTCAAAGTGCTGAGGTGGCGGACCTGGATGATTGCAGGGCAGCCGGCTGGCCTGGGCGCAGGGACGGAGGGTGGCGAGGCCGGCTGCCTGGGCATCCTGCGCAGCCGGCCACCTGTGCTGCAGCTGCTGCACTTGTCCTGGCACCTCAATGAAAAGGCAAAGGAGCAGGTGCTGGATATAGCTGCCAGCTGGCTGCCGTACTGCGCCGTACAGTTTCATTGACTATTATTTTCCGATCAAACTTAAAGAGCAGCAGGCACGTCCAGTTACGATAAATGTGCGAGTGCTGAACATAGGAGAAGCAGTGGGGCATGTCGGGCTTGCCCTGCTGCCTGTGCTGCCTCCCGTCGCGCTGTCGAAGAGCGAGCTAGCGGTCAGGGGTCCAAGCTAGTTGGCCCTAGACGTGGTCACCAAGGTTAGCTTCACAAGCAAGGCCTATGGTACTTCTGGGTGCATGAGGTGCCTGGTGCAAGCAGGCAACGACATGCACAGCCATGGCCTGGGCGTTGAGCAGTGTCGTGCTTTAAAATTGTACCCTAACCTAACCCCAACCAACAATAATTCAACGGTGGCAGACACTTTACACTGCGGAAGAGCATGGCTTGGAGCAGCTGGGCTCCCTGCAACAACTGGGCAGCTGTGAGTTTATCTCATTGATGTATGCCACAGCATACGTGTACAAACTGCATGCCACCATGCATGTCCAGACATGCACGACGGTGAAAAGCAATGACGTCAGCAACCAGCGCGGCTAAACATTTGTTTGTTGCTGCTGCTGGTGTGGGAAGTGTCTCAGTCCGCATGCCCCAGCACACCTCCTATGGCAGCGCTCAAGCCCGGGGTGGAGCCTACCCTGCAGCCTACCATACGGCCCAGGCCCAGCAGCTGGTGTGACCCAGCAGCAACACCAGGCTGACAATAGGACAATGACGTGGCTCCCACAGCCAGGCAGGCAGGAAGCTGGGCGGGCTCGATTGTGTGCCTGCCTTGCTTGCCCCTGTTGCTCCCTGCCTTTTGTCCCTAGCTTCCCCTGACTATGAGGATACAATGCAGGTGACAGGGGGAGATGGTGGCAGACTCTATGGTCAGCAAGAAGACGTGGCCAGGCACGGCCTCGTGCTCCGCTCTTCTCACTGGTGGCGTCAGGCAGGGAGGGCTGTGTGGCCAGGCTGTCCCATTGGCCTGCTGCGGCCTTAGGGGCTGCGGCACACATCCAGGTACAACTAAGTTGCAGTCCCAGTCCCAGCTTGTTGGGGGCGGTGGGTGCTCCTTATGCAGCAGCGGCTGCCTGGCAGGCAGGGGGGGCCAGTCATGAGGCTGGCTGGGCAGCTGGCTGGCTGCATTGGGGCCCATGGCCAGCCTGGCCAGCCATGCGCTGAGCTGGCACACCGCTGGCTCCATGGTCAGCACAGCACTCACTTCACCTCTGCAGCCGCTGGTGTGCCTGACATGCTGTCGATCATGGCGCCCATGCCACCATTCTTGCGCAAGTTGGTCAGGTATTGGTTCTCTGCTTCCTCTGAGTGGTACACACATGCCACTTCTGGCGAATTCTTCAGGTCACCCATGTATGCAAAGGTGTTCATGCGAGACTTGCACAAGTCCACTTCGTGCGGAGTGACCAGCTGCTCACGCTCCAGCATGCCCACATTGGCTCGCCGGAGCACACAACCGCTCTTTATGACTGGCTGGGTTGTGTACACATTGAACCTGCATGCCGCACAGCAGCGCCCATGCTGCAAACTTGCATGCTGCAACTAGTTTGCTTGGAAAGCACTGCGTGGTGGTGTTCATGTAGCTAGGCTGTGCTGCATGGTTGAGATTGAGCATTACTCCCTCCAAGCTGCAATGCTCTTGAGGCGAGCATGAGACCTGCTATCAGCCTTGACCTATGTGTGTCTGTGACTCTAGCACCCACGGGTTGAAGGTGACATACAGCTTCATGTCGAACACTGAAGCTGAGTAGCCATTGGCCATGCAGATGTCCGCATTAGGCGTGCTGCGGTCAATGATCTCCGTGGAGGAGACATTGTTAGGGCTCAGCGTGACCTCGGAATCGAAGTACACGCCAAGCCCTAGCCCTGCCACGAACGCCGCTGCTATGAGAGCGTTGGCATAGCTTCCGAGCTCCTGCTGCGGCTTCTGTGAGGTGGGGGGCGGGGGCTGGTAGTATCCTTGCTGTTGCTGTGCTGGTGGTGGAGGGAAGGGCGCTGGCGGTGGTCGGGGCTGCATAAACGGAGACTGTGCTGCGGGTTGTGGATCAATTCGGCCTTGCGGTCGCTGTGTTTGAGCTGCTAAGGCAGTCGATGCCCGTCGGTGCACTCGCTGATTGCACCTGGCTGGGACTGGGCTGCCCGTAAGGGCAGCCCCCCTGTTGCATGGAAGTGAGCGACTGGGAGGCTGCATTGCAGAGCTACTAGGATACCATTCAATTATGTCTCGTGCTTTGCTTCTCGCGCTTAACCGTTCAACCGAATGGTGGTTGAGCAGAGATGGTGAAGCATGGCCATTGCATCGCGTGCTGGGACGGCTCTTGTGGAAATGTTGCAGCCGTCAATGCAGGTATCGTCGGCGCACGGCCTTCCAGGCACCCTCGTAGCTGCTCGCAGCTGCACGCTGAAGTCGAAATGACTCAGCGAGCTGCTACAAGTACTCAATGTATCAGTTTGTTGCGCGCAGACAAGATGCATGCGCAGCAGCCGGCCAAGGCACATGTTCAGGCGTGTCACACCTCAGGCAGTGGCTTCGCCAGCGGCCTTGGAGACAGAAGCACCACAACAAAGCCATCTGTCCGGCATTGCCCATAACATCACACATGTGATTGGCAACACACCAATGGTTTACCTTAACAGAGTGACAGCAGTGAGTTCATGTGGGTCCCTCATGAACATGTGGGTCCCCCAACTCTGTGTCTGTGTGTGTGCACGATCCTGTACCTCATCGTGCATGTGTATGTATGTGTGTCACCAGCATGTGGGTCCTTCATCAACACGTGGAGTCCCCCACCAACATCCTGCATGTTGCTTCCACGTGTGCAGAACCATGTCGCAGCGCTCTCGAGCTGGGTTATGACTGACAGGTCACACCACTGGCTGCAATGCAGCAAGGCTCGCCCTGTGCACAGCGATAATCACGACAGGGCTGCCTGCAGCAGTGCTGCACTCCGTGCTGCATGGCTGGTGTTGCACGCTGCCATGCAGGGGTGCCATGCCAAAGTGGCAGCCAAGCTGGAGATCATGCAGCCCTGCTGCAGTGTCAAAGTGGGTGCAGGCAATGGGCAGCCAAGGGGCCAGTCAGGGCTGGTACTCCCACCTGCCACCCTCAGCCTGATTCAAAGCTGTTCCACAACCCATACCCAGATCCGTGCGACATGCACCATGCAGCCATGCACCATGTCGGCACCCATGCAGGACCGTATTGGGCGCAGTATGATTGAGGATGCGGAGGCCAAGGGCCTGATCCAGCCCGGGGAGACGAAGCTAGTAGAGCCCACCAGCGGCAACACCGGCATTGGCCTGGCCTTTGTGGCGGCAAGCAAGGGCTACCAGCTCATCCTCACCATGCCCGCCTCCATGTCACTAGAGCGGCGGGTGCTGCTGCGTGCCTTTGGCGCACAACTGGTGCTCACTGGTACGCCCACCTGCCGCCATGTCTTAGCCAGCAGCAGCAGCAGCAGCAGCAGCATTGTGTTCATCACATCGCACTAGCACACATGGCGCATGGTACACGTGTCAGTAATGGCAGACATGGGAGTGGCAGACATGGCACTGTCATGGCATGGGCCTGTTGAATGCATGACCTCAAGCATTAAGACATGGCATCACATGGTGGCAATGCATGCTGTGTGCCTGCTGCAGCAGCCAGGGTTGTGCCAAGCAGCAGGGCTAGGGGATGGGAATGCCAGAGCACAACATCCCAGCACAGGCCCCTGAGATGATGAGCAGTGGAGGGAATGACATGGGCAGGGATGATGCGGTACAAGGCAGTCAAAGTGGCAGGGGTGCTCAGCCTGCCCAGGGCCTTGCCTAGCAGCAAGTGTGTTGCGGCTGGCTGCAATGACTGTGATGTGTGATGCCTGGTGCTGACCCGGTGTGCTGCCTGCCAGTCCAGGCTATCCAGGAGTAAGGGTTGCGGACAACAGGTGGATGTGGTGTGTGTTAGGCTGGGTCGGCTCATAGATGGACTGGGTGGGCTCCTAGGTGGGCTGGGTGCCGTGGTGGGCTGCCTGCAAGCCTGCCTGCCTGCTGCCTGTTGTGCTGCAGACCCTTCCCAGGGCATGCGGGGGGCGGTGGAGAAGTGCAGGGAGATTGCGGCCAAGACGCCCGGCTCCTACATCCTGCAGCAAGTGCGATATGCCAGGATGTATGGGTGCCTACCCACCTCCTTCATCCCCCCTTCCACTCAATAGGGTTAACTGGTCTTCTCCCCTACCTTGCACCCCTTGCCCTCCCTCATCTCCTTCAGCCTCACCTAGGTCACCCTAGGTCACCCTAGATCACCCTAGGTCACCCTAGATCACCCTAGGTCACCCTAGATCACCCTAGGTGGAGGGCTTAGGCAACACAGCCATACACCCACCTTACCTCAACCCACCCTCCTCCACACAGCAGCATGTCAAGCTCAGAGGCTTGTCGAGGCCATCAGGCAGCTCAAGAACCAGGCTGGGTGAGAGGCCTCACACACCTGATGGCAGTCAGGCTCGCGCCTGAGAAGGAAGACGGCTCCAAGCAACTGCTCGGCTGACGTCTTGAGCGGTGTAAGCCATCTCCACCATGATGGCAGCCAGGCTAGGCCAGACCAGACCAGGCCAGGCCAGGTTCGAGACCACAGCTGCCCAGGCACCCATACAGGGCACCGGCACCTTGACCCCACTCTGGCTAAGTGCTGCGGGAGGTGCTCAAGCCCTTGGGCAGCCTGATGATCACTGTTTGCCCGGCTGTCTGGTGCGGCTGCAGTTCGAGAACCCTGCCAACCCGGCTGTTCATCGTAACACCACAGGTGCGCTGTCCGCTGCTGCCAGGCGTCTCAATCAGGCACCATGCCAGCTGCATGGGTCGTTAAGCTCAAGAGGCCAGAACAGGCATGGGGCACAGCCAGAGGTAACCCGCAGCTTCCACCCAGCTTCCCTGACCCCTCAATCCCCGCCCCAACCGCCGTGGCCCTGGCTTTCCCTTTTCTGCTGTCTTCAATAGGAGCTGGGTACCTGACTGCTGGTGGGCCCCTTCCCTCCCCCTGCCGCCTCTCCCCTGAGCCCTCAGCCTCAGCCCTCGGCCCCCTTCAGCCCTCAGCCTCCCCCCTCAGTGTGTTGACGCAGGGCCTGAGATCTGGCGGGACACTGCAGGCCAGGTGGACTTCCTGGTGTGCGGCGTGGGCACCGGGGGCACCATCACTGGCGCTGGCTCCTACCTCAAGTCCATGAACCCAGGCGTCAAGGTCAGCAGCAGGGGGCAGTGGGCAGGCCAGCAGCGGGGTGACAGTGGGCAGGCCAGCGTCAAGGGGCAGAGGGCAGGTCAGCAGCCAGAGGCAGGCTAGTGTGGGCTGCAACAACTCAGACCTCCACCTACCCGGGGGAAGCAGGGCGCAGCTGGGGCCTGCAGGGGCAGCAGGGCCTCTTACCCTGGACTGGAGAGTGTTGTGCAGCCGGGCTGCTGCTGCCTGGCGCTGTCTGGCCTGCAGGCGGTGGCAGTGGAGCCCGCTGAGAGCGCCATCCTCTCAGGCGGCAAACCCGGTCCGCACAAGATCCAGGGCATTGGGGCGGGCTTCGTGCCTGGAGTCCTGGACCAGGCTGTGTACGATGAGGTCATCAAGGTGACCACACCCCTTATTCCTACCTCTCTCACTCCGCCCTCACTGCCACACCAAGAAAGCTGCCCTCTCTCTCTCTCCTACTTCTCTCACTTTGCCTTCACACCCTGTTGTCACACTCATGACATCACCTTCAGTAACGTAGCCCCGCACCTACGACGGCCATAGCAGCTACGCCGCATGCTGCAGCTGCCAGCAGCAGCTCCCTCCTCGCTCACTTCCTGCCTACCCTGAGGCTTACGAACATGCAATGCTGTATGGCTTGAGTCCACAGACCGCAGACTCTCTACTTCCATGACCCCCACTCGGCAGGCTGCTGCTGCTGCTGCCCTGATCTGTGTCATGCCTGGGAGCAGGCCGCGCCCCAGGCGGTAGCTCCTCCCTTGATACACGCCGGTGGATACCGGAGTAGTCTTCTGTGTCATGCCCCCCAGGTGCCCTCAGATGACGCAGTGGCCATGGCCAAGCGCCTGGCCGTAGAGGAGGGGCTGTTCTGTGGCATCTCCTCCGGCGCAGCAGTGCTGGCAGCAGTGCAGGTGGGGCTGCAGGGCAGGCAGGGGGACAGCTGCAGGCCAGCAGGCCAGCGCTCAGCTGGGCTAGATGCAGCCAATGGCCTGGGTGGGGGCCTTGGCTGCAGGCCTGGTGTCACAGCTGAGAGCTAGCTCAGCCAGCTCAGCCACCCTGCCTACTCTCAAATGTGCACAGCTTGCCAGGTGGTGACTTGTATGACAGCACCCAGTGCCTGGTGCCAAACAGTAGTGGGCCACCAGGGCCAGCCAGCATGTGAGGAGCGGTGCCTGACCAGCTGCACCCAGCTCCTGCACTCACTTCAACTATAATCGCCTCACAGCCTCATCAGCATTGCCCTAGCAGTGCCATGGGGTTGTTGCAGGTTGCATCAAGACCTGAAAACAAGGACCGCCTGGTGGTGGTGGTGCTGCCCAGCTTCGGTGAAAGGTGGGGAGGGAGTACCTTCGTAGTCAAGGCTGATTCGCCCTGAACTGTATGGCGGTCTCGACGTTGTAGTGGCATTGCCGTACAGGTACCTGTCCAGCGTCATGTTCGCGGATGTGCGCGAGGAATGCGAGAAGTTGCCGATCAACGGGAGGATCCTGGTTTCAGACATTGCCGGCAGAGAGTTTTACGTGCCTGCAATAAGCAGTTAGATTGGGCACAGAGGCGTGTGGCGTCAAGTTATTGATGTATACGTGACTTGAGCATGGTGTTATAGGCCATGTCACACTGTCTACTGTCTGACAGTCTACAGGCCGTGAGGAGGCTAACCTGCCGCCCACACCGCGGGACAAACAGCTGCAGGCACCCGGATACCCGGATACCCGGATACCACCCGGATACCCGTAACTTACCCCGTATAGTCACAGCCCTGACTATGAGGTCTTAAACATGTCTTAAACATGTCCTTGGACATGTCCTGGTCATGTCCTGGTCTTGACCTAGTCTCCTTACCGACATCGTCGTGACACAACCGTCTCCCAGGGAGTCATGCTAGTCAGCTACATTGGTGTGGCGACATTGACATGGCCAGAGGGGATGCTTTACTAGTCCAAGTTTGCTGTCGTTGCCAGCACACCTCTTCCCGTGGAGACATCAGTATAGCTTGCAAGTTAGTCACTGCTGTTGATGTGCACTGATGACACTCAGCTCAAAAACTCGACATCGGTTACAGAGGGTGCTTGCACGCTATCTTTCAGTGCGAGAGGCAGGTGCATCAACCCAGTCAGGGTGAGATAACTTCAATAAGCCAAATGACGCTAGCAGCCATGATGCTGGTCAGACACACAGCGAGGAGCATAAGGGCACTCAGTGGTGTCTTGAATATGTTCGTTATAGTCTGGGAAGCGTCATCAATGATGCATGATTTTGCATTGCCCATGCATCTTAATGGACGCAGGGCGGCAGCAGTACTTGAGATTGGCAGGCTGGTCTGCCTCTCCTGCGTCATCTCACTTCTTCGCCTGCATTTGAGGTGGTCACGGGCAGCAACGGTGTCACATATAGAGTTATCAGGTTGCTTCAGCCCTTCAGCAACAGTTGTGCTGATGTGTGTCCGCCCCAAATGACAGGCTTGCTTCAACCCTCAATCTGGTACACACTAGGACATGCATCTTTGACCAGGCTCACACATTGCATGCTCACAAGGAGTGCTGGCTGACGTGTGCCCCATCCACCTCAACGACACTGGACTGGCAGGTCGGCTGGCTGGCCACCAATGCCTCGCAGCTCCTTGCCATTCAAGGCCAGGGACCTATGGCTGGCCAGCAATGCCTCACACTTCCTGACTGTGCAAGGCCAGGGCCCTGTGCGTAGGTCACACTGCCAGCCCTGATGTTGGTGCTGGTGTAACCATGCAGACAGTCATGGGAAGCCACGGGAAGCTCCTGCCCTGGCTGCACTCTGGCAGGAGGGCCACCAGCAAGGCGAGCAGCATAGGCAAGGCGAGCAGCAGGGGCAGGGCGGGCAGCCAAAGCAGGGTCAGCAGGGGGCTCACTCACCGGCTCTGTAGACCCAGTGGTGGGGAGCCCGACATAGACCTTGTAGGCGTCATAAATGCCCCACTGCAGGCCGGTGAGGGTGCCCACCATGATGATGCGCAGGCCCAGGCCACGGGTGCACAGCGCGTACCACCCCATGTCCTTGACAATCTGGCTGGCCTGCGCGACCAGGTTAGGCAACAGTAGGCTAAGCAGGCCGTGCCTGCAGAACAGGACCCTGTAAACTGCTCAACCTGGCTGGCCATTGTTTCACCCCTTGCCGCAGCAGGCAGCAAGTAGCCTACATCCAATTGCATGCAGCCCAGCCATCACTCCAGCTGGCTGCTGTTGGACTCCCTAGCACCATTCTGCACTGGTATGTCTCCTACTGACTACCATGTGCCCGCACTGAACGTGCATGAACACAACGCGTCCAGTATGTTGTGTATGTGTCTGAGCAGTGCCAACAACAGTGTGCCATGTAATGATGACGACAACGATTGTTGCACTCACTGGAACACCCTTCTGGGAGTTCATCTTGGACACCAGGTTGTCTGCTGGGTGCGACACCACTGCGCAGAACACGCCTGCGATGTAGCCTGCCAGGAAGGACACGCCCAGCTGCTCTGTCTTGCTGCACTCCGCCTTGGGCTTGGGGATGACATACTTGTACAGAGCTTGGACAGTGTTCTCAAAGGCCCCTGGGCAGGGTACCACACAGACACAGCTTGCACAAGTCTGACAAGCTGATGGTGGCAACAAGCAAGGGCAGAATGAACGCAGCAGACAGTGTAGGGCACTGGCCAGCAGAGGTGTGGCACGCAAGGTGCAGCATGTGTGAGCCAGCAGCTGGTGACCCACCAAACTTCATCATGGTGTAAGGGATTTGTCGGCCCCACAGAGGTGTCAGGCCCTTGTATAGCCTGCGCCAAAGGAGGTCCTGACAGTGGCATACATCTCAACCTGACCTCAGTCCATCTGAGCTTCTGGCGAGCGCTGACAAGCAATGCATGGTCTGTAGTGCTCACCCTGCAACACCTTCTTGTGCCACGAACTTGGGGAAGCCATCGGTGAGGCCTTTGGCATAACCTGGCACCGTCTGCACCTTGACCTGCAAGGTCACGGGCAATGCAAGGCAATCAGCGGGTGCGCAGGCTGTGTCAAAGCTGTGTCACAAGCCCACCTACCTTGACTGCCTCAAAGGGACACAGCGCAATGTCTGCAAAGAACTCTGCACTGGCTGAGCCTGCCAGGTAGATGGCATTCTGGTACTTCTTGGTCAGCTCCTCGCCCGCCAGGTCCGAGTAGTATCTACAAGAATCCTAACACGCGTTAACGGTGTAACAATGGCCACTTGCCATGAGCAGGAGCCTGTGTCCTAGCACGCACTTCTTGAAGTACTCGTAAAGTCCGAATTTCAAGGATCCCTGTGCACCATAGCCCAGTAGCGTGGGCGCCCAGCCGCGAACAAGGCCGGCCATGCCCTGCTCCTTGGCAACGATGCCAAAGCCTTGGCCGATGCCTCCATATTTCTTAGGATCCACTTGGATATTGCATTTCACAACGTCAAGTGGCGTGACTGCCATATGCGTTACTCCACAGGCCAGCGCTCCGCCAATCACGCACGCCCTGTATGCAAATATCTAAAGGAACTCAAGGTTTGCGGAGGGGTGTTTTCGCTAGCGCTGGCAGATAACCTAGCAATGTCGGCACAGCTCTTAGAACAATTGCGGCGGTACTCACTGATAGAACTCCTGCGATGCAAAGAAACGAACACGCGGCATCCTTGGTTGCTTTGTCTGCCCAAACAGCATCTTCAGGGCTCAGAAAGAATTGCAGCTCACCGGCGAGTACATCTTGATCTTGCCAGGTGCGGCTGCTTCCGCGGGCGCGGCGGCCACAATGGACGCCAGCATACTAGGTGAAGGAGCGGGCATGTTGCTGTTTTCCGCCGCGGCAATTAGGCCAAGGCTCTGGGCTGCGACCTTGAACATCTCGTGGCTGACAACAGCGACCTCGGTAGGGAAGAAAGTGGGTGACTGAGTTGGGTAGGAGGGCAATTTGGGAACCCGTCACTCATTACAAATCACAAAGTACAAATCACATAGTTCCTTAATGTCTCAATGCCGTCCAACGCAGTGGGTAACAAGGAGTAACGCCCGTTTCGATCAGTGTTCACTAGTTACAGTGGCTCCTAAGTGGCGTTCTTTAGACAGTCATGAAATGTGGATCGCCGATTACAAAGATTCAAACAGACACAAGGTGCTGACCATATGGTCTTGATAGAACAACGAGCTGCAAGAAGCCCTGCAAGAATAACTATGAGTCAAGTACTGATCACCAATGTAGAGAAATGCCCTACTCAATGGTGGCAAGGGATGAATAGACAGATGACAAGGACTGCAAACCTGCTACAAACATGCATTGTGATTGATTAGCAATGATACTCGAGCAAGGTGAGCTCAAGATAGCCTGTCACAGCCTCTTGAGTGACTTCTTAACTTTAGATGCTGCCACTTGAGCTGCTGGCTTAGGGAGCATGTCCCCTCTACTCTTCTTGCTGGCTGGCGACATGCTGATATCGGTGATCACGCTCGACTTCTGGGTCGCACAGCTGTCATTAGCTGCAGTGACTGGAACAAGATTTGCATGCCCATTGCTGGTGGCCAAGGGTCCATGTCCTCGTCGAGCATGAATGCTGGTCATTAGGCGAGCTTTACCAGCATACTCCTCGTAATCTTCCAGCAACAGTCGGCCAGCCTCCTCATTGAGTGCACTCTCTGGGTTGGGGTCGACAAGAAGGCCTGCAAGGCATTAAGGTGCCTTGCACTGCATGGTCAGGTGCACGGGTGCCTAGGCTAGATGCTACTTTCCACAGGAGACCCACATTTGATCACCACCAAAACATGGCGAAGCCCAGTGTCTGCAGTCCAGTCCTTCTTCAGCACATTGACGCATATCTCGCCACTGCAGTAAGAGTATACTTGCAAGCATTCAGCTGCCACTGACAGGCACCAGTTGCCAACAGTGATGAAGCAGGTTCTGAGCTCACCTCTGGGATACATTTGGATGAAATATCTTGGTGATGAAGAAGCCCTGCAAAGTGCAATGAAGTCACCACCATCACAACTGGTGTGATGTCTTAAGAGCCAGCCCCACAGCAGAAGGCTACAATGCATGACCTGCACCAATGTTTGGCTAATGTGTGTTATTGAAGGAGTATGCTTAATGGCTGTGATGCATGGAGCCGGCAACGTCCCTACACCATCGACAGTGCAGGTGCCCGTGCGTGCAGGGTGTAGCAGGCTGTGGCAGGCTCACTAGCCGCAGTCTGACCAAGTCAACGAGAAATGGGAAGGCAAAGTCTTGTCCGAGCTAACCTTGGGTGGAGCGACTGGGAAGTCGGGGCCTAGCACCAGTCTGCCTTTAAACACGCCTCCCTCAAAGGGTGTCGCGGACGGGCCTTCGACCTCGAAAGCTACATCCCAAACGTTCGCCTCATTAACGATAACTCGGATGCCTTCCGGAGGCTGGTCGTGTAAATCGCTCAGTTCTTTCACGAGCTTGCGCATTGTGCTGGCATTGTGCGTTGCTGCGATGTTAGACATGGATGGTAGTGGGATGTTCGGTCAGGGTAGCCTTGTATCGTGGGCAGGCGTGCGTTGCGACACCTGAGTCTGACCTGTAGGTTTGACCATGCGTCACACCTGTCAGAGAGTAATGGTGCTAGTATTTGCCTTCCCTTGGTTAGCATATAGCGTAGATCATGTTGACCACTTCGACATGTACATGGTTGGATGTACAGTGCTCACCACGATCGATGATGTGGCTTACACCGCTTAAGCCGTCAGCCGTTAGGCTGCTAGGCCGCCCTCCCCCTCAAGGGGTTCGGGACTCACCACGATCCGCTCCATGTCTCACGCAACTCAACACGATGACAAGGAAAACAACAATGCTAGTGGAACTTCCAAGGCAAGCGTGTCCTACTCCATGACGATGACTGTAGAACAAAACCAGCATCGGCCCATGCAACATCATCATGGACAAGGGTGATAGCCAGGCACCATGTGTGCTTGCCACAATAATGCCCCTTTGCAAAGGCAGAACTACTGTCCCTGGCCTGTCCCCTACACAGAAACTGTGGTCAAGATGCAACCTCACAACTCCAACAGGCAGCAACACGCCTTGCTAAGCGGACGTGTCTGTGGTGCTGCTGCTGTCACTGTTGCTTGTTCTTGTAACAGCTCCTCCTGCATCCGTGTTAGGACTCTGAGCAGTGCTTGGCTGCTCTGGCTGCTCTGCAGCCTTGTTACCACCAGCGACTGCGACTGCAGCAACTGCCAGGACAGCCACTGCTCCCAGAGCCAGGGCAGCATTGCTTGGTGGCGCTTGAGTTGTGGCCACTGCTGCAAGCCAGAGATGCAACAGGACAAAGCGAAGTGTGACAAGTGAGCGTGAGGGAGCAAAGGTGATGCAGGCATTGCATCAAAGACCTCAACTCTGCCTCTCCTCACAGACGCGAAACACAGGTGCTGGCTTGGTTGGCTCAATGCGCAATTTCATGGTCATGCTCAAGCGTTCAAATCAACTTGCTTCCTCACAGACCAGCCACTTGCCACCCGCCCTGCCCTCCACTCACCCGTGGAAGCAGGCTCGCCACCACTGACAGCAGGGCTGGGTGCAGGGGCTGCGCTAGGGGCTGACACCTCAGGAGCCACCTCAGCAGCTGCTGCCTGCACCGGGGCCTGAGGGGTTGCTGCAGCAGGTGATGCTGGTCTTGGTGCGGGTGCGGCAGCTGGCTCAGCCGGTTGGGCAGCTGGCCCTGGGAGGGGGTCCACGGGTGCTGGGACACCCATGGCTGGGGCCGCCTGGGGTGTGGGGGTGGCGGCCAGAACTGCGCTTGCTGCTGGCTGAGGCGGTGCTGGCTCAGCTGCGGCTGGTGGGGCAGCGGTTGGTTGAGGCTCAGCTGGCTCAGCTACTGTTGCTTCCACAGCAAGTGTTGGTGGAGCTTCTGCTGGCATGGGAGCAGGGCTGGGGACGGCACCTGATACCCGCAGATGTACTCATTACTTAGATTAGAACGTGAGTGGCTGGTCTGCAACAGAAGCCTTGTTTAGGAGCTGAGTGAGAGGCTCTCACCTTCATCAACTACAACAGCTGGTGCTTGCACCTGAGCATAGTCAACCCACACACTTTCACACAAAATGCTTCAGAGCAGGCTGCAAGCACGTGGAGTGTGCATGTTTCTGACATACTAGTGAACTGGTCATACCATGGGTTCTGACGCTTCCTTGCGCATGCGGATTGCGGCCAGCAGTTCATCCTGGTACTGCTGGTTGGCGGCAAAGGTGCTCGGAGCAGCTGCGGAGACTGGAGATGTCTGAGCATGCAGGTTTTGACCAAACCAAAGAAGCTCTGGGATTAGCTGCGATGGCCGAGGAAGTGCAAGATACGATCGGCGATTGCTTTTCGGCGATTGCGCCCACCAGTGCAAATAGTGCGCAAAGGGAAACGGTTGCCACTGTCCCTGCTTTACTCGGCAAACAGGCAGTCGCCACGCGAGAGCGTGTGGAGATATGATTAGAAAATCTGCGTGGTGAAGCAGGCCCGATCTTTGCGCTCAAGGCTCTAACACTTGCCATGTCGTGCTTGTGGTGACCCGGTCGAGCCTCAGCTTGCTAGGCACGGGTCACTCTGCAGCCTGTGTGATTTGTTGAGAAATTCAGCCTACTCATCACTGCCTTGTATATGTGCTGCCGGCCTACACCAGTGCTGTGCACACAGAAGCCAAACGGTCAGCTCTTCAGGCTGTTAGACGCCTGTTAGACTGTCCTGTATCCCTATCCTCCTGTGAAGCCCCTACACTTCTCCACAGGAGGGACCGGTGTGTGTCCCTAACCTAGGTCCCTAACCCTAGGAGTCGATAGAGCCCTATCCTACCCTATGCACACTCTATCGCACACACATCCCCTTTGTTAGGGGCAATCGAATTGTTTGTTTTTTTGGCTCATGGCATGACACACATGTCGCTATCGCTGCCGCTGGTGCCGCCGCTGCCACTTCCGCAGCAGGCCTCTATCGCGCACGCACACCCACTCCTGGCCTGGTCTGCCTGGGTTAGGCATGGCGGGGCGGCCCCACCAGCTGCTGAGCTCGCGGGGGCGGCCCGGCCCGGCTGCAATGCGGCGGATGTTCAGCGCGGCTGACACGTCCCGGTCGTAGAACCTGATGACAGTGCTTGTTGAGCACATCAAGCCCCGGATCCGGGATCGCGTCGCCATGCTGCGCACCGGGCGCAGCCACCTGCAAGGCGACATGGATCAATGCTCATGTGAAAGAATTTTCCTGGCCATTCCAAGTGTCAAGTCAAGTCCATCTCTGGTCTAAACGGTGCAGGGCACAGTCAAGGGTTGGTGTGTGAGGCTATTTCATAGCTATGTAATGACTCCACTCCTACAATGCACATGCACCTGGGGTCTCTCACCTGAAGGACTCTGCCTGGCCTGCCACCACGTTGGTGCGGGCAGAGCTGACCCGGCTGGTACGGAACTCGTGCACCAGCACCACACGCCCAGGGAACTGCTTGCATGCTTCCCGTAGCATCTGCTTGACAGGCACACCCTTGCTGCCAGTGCTGCCGCTGCCACTGAAGCCTGCTGCCCCATAGGCCAGGGCCAGGGGGCGTCCTGTGGCTGCTGAGTTGCAGCGTACCATGGCACCCCTCACAGTCTGCAGTCAGGTCAGGTCAGGTCAGGTCA
The DNA here is from genome assembly GCA_030144725.1 of Haematococcus lacustris. NCBI lineage: Eukaryota > Viridiplantae > Chlorophyta > Chlorophyceae > Chlamydomonadales > Haematococcaceae > Haematococcus > Haematococcus lacustris. Next base: position 20,021,136 of record JASKMD010000008.1, on the reverse strand, counting down.
GGTCAGGTCAGGTCAGGTCAGGTCAGGTCAGGTCAGGTCAGGTCAGGTCAGGTCAGGTCAGGTCAGGTCAGGTCAGGTCAGGTCAGGTCAGGTCAGGTCAGGTCAGGTCAGGTCAGGTCAGGTCAGGTCAGGTCAGGTCAGGTCAGGTCAGGTCAGGTCAGGTCAGGTCAGGTCAGGTCAGGTCAGGTCAGGTCAGGTCAGGTCAGGTCAGGTCAGGTCAGGTCAGGTCAGGTCAGGTCAGGTCAGGTCAGGTCAGGTCAGGTCAGGTCAGGTCAGGTCAGGTCAGGTCAGGTCAGGTCAGGTCAGGTCAGGTCAGGTCAGGTCAGGTCAGGTCAGGTCAGGTCAGGTCAGGTCAGGTCAGGTCAGGTCAGGTCAGGTCAGGTCAGGTCAGGTCAGGTCAGGTCAGGTCAGGTCAGGTCAGGTCAGGTCAGGTCAGGTCAGGTCAGGTCAGGTCAGGTCAGGTCAGGTCAGGTCAGGTCAGGTCAGGTCAGGTCAGGTCAGGTCAGGTCAGGTCAGGTCAGGTCAGGTCAGGTCAGGTCAGGTCAGGTCAGGTCAGGTCAGGTCAGGTCAGGTCAGGTCAGGTCAGGTCAGGTCAGGTCAGGTCAGGTCAGGTCAGGTCAGGTCAGGTCAGGTCAGGTCAGGTCAGGTCAGGTCAGGTCAGGTCAGGTCAGGTCAGGTCAGGTCAGGTCAGGTCAGGTCAGGTCAGGTCAGGTCAGGTCAGGTCAGGTCAGGTCAGGTCAGGTCAGGTCAGGTCAGGTCAGGTCAGGTCAGGTCAGGTCAGGTCAGGTCAGGTCAGGTCAGGTCAGGTCAGGTCAGGTCAGGTCAGGTCAGGTCAGGTCAGGTCAGGTCAGGCCCTCCTCGTGCGCCAACTGCAGCTAGCAGAGCAGGCCGGCCAGGCAGAGGTGCTTGCAGCGCAGCACCTCGGTGAGACGACAGCCCTAGCCGGGGTGGGGGAGCGCGTGCAGGTGGCCCATCAGTCCCTGCTAGCCAGCGCTGTCCTGGACCAGGTGTATGGCGACCGCTCCTCCTTCTTTTTCTACCACCGCGACCAGCCTGCGCACACCCCCACCCTCATCTCCTCCCTTCAGCTCCCCGGGCAGCCCGGCTTGGCGGCCGACCTCACCACTCCAAACGGGGTGCGCTCAGCGTGCCAGGCCTTTGAACATCACTATTCAGCCGCCGCGCCTACCGGAGTCTACGCTGCTAAGGCCATCGACCCAGCCGCGCGCGCCACTCTGCTTAACTGCCTTACCTCACGTCTCACCCCTGCTCAGGCCAGGGCTGCGGAAGGGCCTGGGGGAGATCCCATGCTCTCGGAGGAGGAGCTGGGTCGGGCCCTTCAGGGCAGTGCTCACAGCAAGGCCCCGGGGCTAGACGGGCTGCCCATGGAGGTGTACGACCGGCTTTGGCCTCAGCTGGTGGGCCCTATGCGGGCCATGCTGAGGGAGGCTCTGGCAGATACGAGCGACCCAGCCCCCCTGGCTGAGTTCCTCACTGGGGTCATTACCCTGGTGCCCAAGGCTGGCAAGCGCTCAGCTGGGCTAGATGCAGCCCATGGCCTGGGTGGGGGCCCTGGCTGCAGGCTTGGTGTCACAGCTGAGAGCTGGGTTAGGCATGGCGGGGCGGCCCCACCAGCTGCTGAGCTCGCGGGGGCGGCCCGGCCCGGCTGCAATGCGGCGGATGTTCAGCGCGGCTGACACGTCCCGGTCGTAGAACCTGATGACAGTGCTTGTTGAGCACATCAAGCCCCGGATCCGGGATCGCGTCGCCATGCTGCGCACCGGGCGCAGCCACCTGCAAGGCGACATGGATCAATGCTCATGTGAAAGATTTTTCCTGGCCATTCCAAGTGTCAAGTCAAGTCCATCTCTGGTCTAAACGGTGCAGGGCACAGTCAAGGGTTGGTGTGTGAGGCTATTTCATAGCTATGTAATGACTCCACTCCTACAATGCACATGCACCTGGGGTCTCTCACCTGAAGGACTCTGCCTGGCCTGCCACCACGTTGGTGCGGGCAGAGCTGACCCGGCTGGTACGGAACTCGTGCACCAGCACCACACGCCCAGGGAACTGCTTGCATGCTTCCCGTAGCATCTGCTTGACAGGCACACCCTTGCTGCCAGTGCTGCCGCTGCCACTGAAGCCTGCTGCCCCATAGGCCAGGGCCAGGGGGCGTCCTGTGGCTGCTGAGTTGCAGCGTACCATGGCACCCCTCACAGTCTGCAGTCAGGTCAGGTCAGGTCAGGTCAGGTCAGGTCAGGTCAGGTCAGGTCAGGTCAGGTCAGGTCAGGTCAGGTCAGGTCAGGTCAGGTCAGGTCAGGTCAGGTCAGGTCAGGTCAGGTCAGGTCAGGTCAGGTCAGGTCAGGTCAGGTCAGGTCAGGTCAGGTCAGGTCAGGTCAGGTCAGGTCAGGTCAGGTCAGGTCAGGTCAGGTCAGGTCAGGTCAGGTCAGGTCAGGTCAGGTCAGGTCAGGTCAGGTCAGGTCAGGTCAGGTCAGGTCAGGTCAGGTCAGGTCAGGTCAGGTCAGGTCAGGTCAGGTCAGGTCAGGTCAGGTCAGGTCAGGTCAGGTCAGGTCAGGTCAGGTCAGGTCAGGTCAGGTCAGGTCAGGTCAGGTCAGGTCAGGTCAGGTCAGGTCAGGTCAGGTCAGGTCAGGTCAGGTCAGGTCAGGTCAGGTCAGGTCAGGTCAGGTCAGGTCAGGTCAGGTCAGGTCAGGTCAGGTCAGGTCAGGTCAGGTCAGGTCAGGTCAGGTCAGGTCAGGTCAGGTCAGGTCAGGTCAGGTCAGGTCAGGTCAGGTCAGGTCAGGTCAGGTCAGGTCAGGTCAGGTCAGGTCAGGTCAGGTCAGGTCAGGTCAGGTCAGGTCAGGTCAGGTCAGGTCAGGTCAGGTCAGGTCAGGTCAGGTCAGGTCAGGTCAGGTCAGGTCAGGTCAGGTCAGGTCAGGTCAGGTCAGGTCAGGTCAGGTCAGGTCAGGTCAGGTCAGGTCAGGTCAGGTCAGGTCAGGTCAGGTCAGGTCAGGCCCTCCTCGTGCGCCAACTGCAGCTAGCAGAGCAGGCCGGCCAGGCAGAGGTGCTTGCAGCGCAGCACCTCGGTGAGACGACAGCCCTAGCCGGGGTGGGGGAGCGCGTGCAGGTGGCCCATCAGTCCCTGCTAGCCAGCGCTGTCCTGGACCAGGTGTATGGCGACCGCTCCTCCTTCTTTTTCTACCACCGCGACCAGCCTGCGCACACCCCCACCCTCATCTCCTCCCTTCAGCTCCCCGGGCAGCCCGGCTTGGCGGCCGACCTCACCACTCCAAACGGGGTGCGCTCAGCGTGCCAGGCCTTTGAACATCACTATTCAGCCGCCGCGCCTACCGGAGTCTACGCTGCTAAGGCCATCGACCCAGCCGCGCGCGCCACTCTGCTTAACTGCCTTACCTCACGTCTCACCCCTGCTCAGGCCAGGGCTGCGGAAGGGCCTGGGGGAGATCCCATGCTCTCGGAGGAGGAGCTGGGTCGGGCCCTTCAGGGCAGTGCTCACAGCAAGGCCCCGGGGCTAGACGGGCTGCCCATGGAGGTGTACGACCGGCTTTGGCCTCAGCTGGTGGGCCCTATGCGGGCCATGCTGAGGGAGGCTCTGGCAGATACGAGCGACCCAGCCCCCCTGGCTGAGTTCCTCACTGGGGTCATTACCCTGGTGCCCAAGGCTGGCAAGCGCTCAGCTGGGCTAGATGCAGCCCATGGCCTGGGTGGGGGCCCTGGCTGCAGGCTTGGTGTCACAGCTGAGAGCTGGGTTAGGCATGGCGGGGCGGCCCCACCAGCTGCTGAGCTCGCGGGGGCGGCCCGGCCCGGCTGCAATGCGGCGGATGTTCAGCGCGGCTGACACGTCCCGGTCGTAGAACCTGATGACAGTGCTTGTTGAGCACATCAAGCCCCGGATCCGGGATCGCGTCGCCATGCTGCGCACCGGGCGCAGCCACCTGCAAGGCGACATGGATCAATGCTCATGTGAAAGATTTTTCCTGGCCATTCCAAGTGTCAAGTCAAGTCCATCTCTGGTCTAAACGGTGCAGGGCACAGTCAAGGGTTGGTGTGTGAGGCTATTTCATAGCTATGTAATGACTCCACTCCTACAATGCACATGCACCTGGGGTCTCTCACCTGAAGGACTCTGCCTGGCCTGCCACCACGTTGGTGCGGGCAGAGCTGACCCGGCTGGTACGGAACTCGTGCACCAGCACCACACGCCCAGGGAACTGCTTGCATGCTTCCCGTAGCATCTGCTTGACAGGCACACCCTTGCTGCCAGTGCTGCCGCTGCCACTGAAGCCTGCTGCCCCATAGGCCAGGGCCAGGGGGCGTCCTGTGGCTGCTGAGTTGCAGCGTACCATGGCACCCCTCACAGTCTGCAGTCAGGTCAGGTCAGGTCAGGTCAGGTCAGGTCAGGTCAGGTCAGGTCAGGTCAGGTCAGGTCAGGTCAGGTCAGGTCAGGTCAGGTCAGGTCAGGTCAGGTCAGGTCAGGTCAGGTCAGGTCTAACAACTGCTGTTTGCACACTCAAACTGGTGCTGCCAGGCATGCACCACATAACACAAGCCACTAGACTCAGGGGCTGCACACGCTATGCACCTCTCATCTCATGCCATGCAACTGACACACTGCTACACACGCCATGCATTGCTCATCTCATACCAGTTGACTAATGGCTGCTCAAACTATATACTCATGACGAACAGCAGCAAACACATGGCTAACGAAGCCATGCACCTCATGACACATGGCAGCTGACTCAGGGCTACACATGCCTTGCCACACCTGCCACATGGCAGCTGTCTCATTGCTTGGGATAAGGGAAGGGCTGTAGCCCGGCTGCTGCCTTGTAGTGATGGCCTGGGAGGTGGTGGTGGTGATGGGGGGAAGGGTGCACCAGTCGCGCTGCAGCTGCCTCTTGGCTGATCATGCCTTGCACCACCTGCCCCATAGCAGCTGGCTCCTTGTTCCTCTCTTAAGGCTCCTTGTTGCTCATGCCTTGCCACACCTGCCACATGGCAGCTGGCTCATGGCTACACACGTCATGTACCACCTCATGGCTGCCACTCCTAGCTGCCGCTCCAGGCTGCTGGGCTGCTATTGATGGCATGGGAGGTGGTGGTGGAAGTGGGGTAAGGTGAGGGTAAGGTAGGGGAGGGGCTGCAGTGTAGCGGAGGAGGGGGGAAGCGGAGCGACTCGGGTGAGTTTGTGGGTAAGGAGAAGGACAAGGGAAGGGTGTGACCATTAGACCTGCAACAAACAAGGGGCATGCTAGCCATCAGGCTTGGTACCAAGAGCCACAAATCTGCTTCATGCTGGCCACTCACCATTTGCTGGGGTGGGATAGGGGAGGGGTGGGGTGGGCGAGGGGTGGGCGTGTGACCGTCACACCTGCAAGCAACAAGGGGCGTGCTCACGGTAAGGCTGGGCAATGGGGGCCACTGATGTGCAAGGGGCTGGCCACTCACTGTTATCTCCATGTGCCATTGCTGACTCCTTGCTGCCTCCTTGTTGGCTGCTGCTCCTCCCTCCTGGCTGTGCCTCCTGGCTGTGGGGGGCATGGGCCTCTTGGCCTTGGCCAACCACTTGCCTTGCCCATGCCTCCTGGCTGCCACTCCTGGCTGCCGCTCCTAGCTGCTGCTCCTGGCTGCCGCTCCTGGCTGCTCCTCTTGGCTGCTCCTCTTGGTTGCGCCTCCTGGGGAGTGGTGGGTTTGGCAGGTGGTGCCACCAAGGGTGAGGGTGAGGGTGTGCACTCCTGTCCTGGGTCCTGTCCTGGGTCCTGGGTACTATGTGCACTCCTGGCCTGGGTAAGGGTGAGGGAGAGGAGGAGGAGGGGGGTGTGAGGGAAGGAGGTGAGGTGGAGGAGGTGAGGTGGAGGAGGGAGAAGAGGTATGTTGCTCCTTGCTGCCGCTCTGGCTGCTGAGCTGACCATCACACCTGCAGCAAACAAGGGGCGTGCTAGCGGTTAGGCTGGGTACAAGGGGTCACTTATGTGCGTGGGGCTAGCCACCCACTGCTTGCTCCATGCGGTCCCTTGATCATTCCTTAGGGGGAGGGAGAGGGGGAGTGGGGGGTCTGGCAGGTGGTGGTGGGCAGTGTGGTAGGGAGGAGGGAGGAGGGAAGAGGGAGGAGGGAAGAGCGAGGAGGGAGGAGGGAAGAGCGAGGAGGGAGGAGGGTACGCTTTTGCTCTTGTCCTGGCTTGCCCTGGCTGCCGCTACTTGTTGCCGCTGTGGTTGCTGCTTCTGGCTGATGGAAGGTGCCACTGCGCCTTGGCACTGAACCTCCTCAAGCAACACATGGCACATGACACATGCCACGCTCCAACCTCGCGGTCGCACCTCAGAGTCGCATCTATGCATCGCACCTTTGCAAGCTACCTTTGTGCCGTTCGCCCTCAACTCTGCTTGATCACAAATACCCTATTCCTTTCGCTGATCGCTAATGGCTGCGAAACCGAGCTGCATGCTGGCCTCTTGGCTGACGACTGATGGCTGCGAAGGCTAGCTGGCCCGCATTTCATGGCTGGCTGCGAGGCTGCGCATTTGGGCGCTGTCGATGTCGCTGCTGCTGAGTTTGGGATGGACGTGTCGCGTGTTGCGTGTTGCTGCATTACTGCGGGCTTTGCGAGGTCGACATGGTTTCCTCTCATGGCGCCTCGCGACCTCATGGCACACCAACTGCATGCTTGGTGGCAGCTAGCGCAGATCCCAATACCCAGCCCGTCAGTTTTCGCGCTCATGCATGCAAGTCACATGCACAATTGATAATTGACTCTGCAGTGCGAGACCCTGCACAAGGTCAGCGAAACCCTGCACGAGGTCAGGGTTGACTTAGAAAAAATCAATGCTCTGATCGAGACCCTGCACAAGGTCAGCGAAACCCTGCACTAGGTTAGCGAAACCCTGCACGAGGTCAGGGTTGACTTAGAAAAAATCAATGCTTTGATCGAGACCCTGCACAAGGTCAGCGAAACCCTGCACAAGGTCAGCGAAACCCTGCACGAGGTCAGGCTTGACTTAGAAATAATCAATGCTCTGATCGAGACCCTGCACAAGGTCAGCGAAACCCTGCACTAGGTTAGCGAAACCCTGCACGAGGTCAGGCTTGACTTGGAAAAAATCAATGCTTTGATCGAGACCCTGCACAAGGTCAGCGAAACCCTGCACTAGGTTAGCGAAACCCTGCACGAGGTCAGGCTTGACTTAGAAAAAATCAATGCTTTGATCGAGACCCTGCACAAGGTCAGCGAAACCCTGCACTAGGTTAGCGAAACCCTGCACAAGGTTTTGAAACCCTGCACAGCGTCATATGAAACCGTGCACAAGGTTTCAAAGGCCCCTTGAGCCTCAAAGTGAGAATAAACCGTGTGCAGGGTTTCAGTAAACTGGCCCCCATTCCTTACTGGCTTTGACTTTGCACATGCTACCTACTAGGTTGTGCTTCTATCCTGGTGCCTGACAACTCCTCATACTCAGAAATTTTAAAAAGTCACTTCAGTCTGTTAGCACCATCTCCCTTAGCCAAATTCGGGGTGAGGGCTCAGCCACTGGTCCAGCAGCTCCGCAATGACCACGAATTTCACTTTGGCCCAAGGGAGTCTTCTCCTCCACTAGGTCACAGCAGCCTACATACCAAGTCTCAGACCTCAACTCGCAAGTTTGCCGAGCCAACCAGCCCTTATTTGCCAGGAGTGTCACTATTCAGCCGCCGCGCCTACCGGAGTCTACGCTGCTAAGGCCATCGACCCAGCCGCGCGCGCCACTCTGCTTAACTGCCTTACCTCACGTCTCACCCCTGCTCAGGCCAGGGCTGCGGAAGGGCCTGGGGGAGATCCCATGCTCTCGGAGGAGGAGCTGGGTCGGGCCCTTCAGGGCAGTGCTCACAGCAAGGCCCCGGGGCTAGACGGGCTGCCCATGGAGGTGTACGACCGGCTTTGGCCTCAGCTGGTGGGCCCTATGCGGGCCATGCTGAGGGAGGCTCTGGCAGATACGAGCGACCCAGCCCCCCTGGCTGAGTTCCTCACTGGGGTCATTACCCTGGTGCCCAAGGCTGGCAAGCCTAGAGACCAGGTGGCGGGGTACCGCCCCATCACGCTGCTCAACTGCGATGTGCGGTTGGTGGCCCGGGCCCTTGAGGACAGGCTGCAGCTGCCGCTGGACCTGCTGGTGTCTCCTTCCCAGTCAGCTTTCATCCTGGGGAGGGACATCAACGACAGCGTGCAGTTCCACCTAGGCTTGCTGGAGTGGCTCCAGCAGCGGCACAGCCCTGCCTGGCTTCTGTTGCTGGACCTGGCAGGGGCCTATGACAACGTTTCCTGGAGCCTGCTCCAGGACACGCTAGAGGCCATGTGTTACAATTGTAGGGCGCATGCAAGTGTGACGTTGGCCAAGAGATACCTGAACCCTGTAATGGGAACGGTGGGCTCAGAACCCAACGAGCTACCCCGCTCTAAGCTCGTGTACTTGGTATCTAGCCTAGGTCTAACCTGTGGGGTGCGTGGCTGAGAACTCCCGCACGTTACATTGCTTCCCGACCGATTTGCGCTAGATGGACCAATTGACGAGAGCGCTTGGTGTAGTGTCGCTCAACGGTATGTCCGAGGTGTAAGCCGCCACAGTTTCCGCCAGCCGCCACCGTTTCCGCCAGCCGCCAGTGAGCCGCCAGTGAGAAACCCTCGTCGCTGATAGACCCGCGCAATGGCGCTATACAGCAACGACGGAATGCTAACCTCTAATGTTCAACCTCCGTTTTCGTCTCCAATGTCTTATGTGCTGGGTCCTGATGGCACTTCCAGATATGTAGCGGTGCAAACGCCTATGCCCCTTTATTACGGCGCAGGACCTCCGCTGACTGACACGGCTATGTCGACAATGCCAATGACTCCCGCACCCTTTTTGGGCACTGTCCCGTTCACACCCGCGGCGGAGCCGACGGTCGCCGTTTCCCAGTCGCAACTAGCAGCCTTTATCAATCTGCTGCAGCAGGCCCAGGTGAGGCCCGAACTTCTGACTGGCTCGCCTGGAATGGTTCCAGCTCATGCTCAAATAGCGCTGAACCCTGCCAGATCTCGACATCGTCTTGAGGCATGGACTGACAAGTGCATTGAGAGTGGCAGGCGCGCCTCTGCTTTCTGTGATGACTATGAGCTCTACTACACTGAATGTGGGTATGACATGTGCACATCATTTCCATTGTACATCACTGGTGCTGCTCGCAACTGGTGGTATGATGGCATGGTTGAGTCATACCGGCAGTCAAACTTCACTATCAACCGTCCGCCATGGTCCTTTGTGCATACCCAGTTTTTGGCTTACATTGGCGATGATTTGATTGACCATGCTGCTGCTGCTCGTCAACGCCTCATTGGCACACACAACCGGCTGCATATGTCTGCTGGAATGTCCTTGCAGTCATATGCCACTGAGTTCCGGAACCATGTCGTACGCATGGGTGTCAACCAACTGTCTGACGTGGTGCAAGTGGATCTGTTTGTGCAAGGCCTGTCTTATGACCTACGTAGCCGGGTTGCTGTAAACCCTTTCTCCGGCCTTGCTTGGTCCCACCTGCCTGCCGTGATTGCTGCTGCTCAAGGTGCTGAGCGCATGATGATGGCAGTGGCTGCCAGCAATGCTCGTGCCGATGTCATTGCGCCCATGCAGAACGTCGTTGCTGCCATTGTGCCGCCCATTGGGAACCACGCTGCCCTTGTTGTCACGGACAACACGATCTGCTTTTTCTGCCAGAAGCTTGGTCATGAAGTGGCCACGTGCCCTGACAGGGCGGCTGGCCGTCCCCGCACTCCTCGCATGCACAATGGTGTTCGCCCGGGACCTACTGGCCCTAGGGGTGTGAGAAAAAACCAGTGGCAGCGAAGGGGCTCTGTGGCAGCTGTGAGCACTCCTGGCATGCCGGCGACACCAGGCCCACCAAGGCACGCCTAGGATGTTGCCCAACTGCCTAGTGCACAGCATGTTGGGACTGACAAGATGTCACCGGACTTGGTGGATTTCTTGATCAAGAGTGGATGTAAGGTTCCTCTCTCTTGTGCACCGCTTGGTTCCCTGCTCCGCTTCTCCGGCCATGCTTGCGTAGCTGGCTCATCCCCGCATGGCAAGCTGCGTTTCCTGATGCCGGCCAAGGTGCAGGGTGATGTGCGGTGCAAGGTGCTCGTTGACACGGGTGCTACTGAGTCTTTCGTGGATGCTCATTTTGCTGACCAACTCAAGGCTCCCGTGCGTCACCAGGATACGGTGCGCATCCGTGTGGCAAATGGTCACAATGCAGTCATCTCTTCACAAGCATTACTAACCCTATGGCTCTACCCTGCCCCATGTGAGCCACTGTGGTTGATGAAGATGCCTGACCTACTGTGTGGTGTGGATGTCATACTGGGTAATGACTGGCTGGACAGCCACAAAGCTGTGCTAGACTATGGAGCACGGAAGTGCACCATTGTCAGTGGCAAAAACAAGCATGAGCTCACCGGAGAGGTGCTTGCAGCCATGCCGCCCATGCACGTTGAAGTGCCTAAGCTGACTGCTGCTGCCCTAGGTCAAGCGGAAGCTGACCTCTTCTTGTCTGCCAATGAAGCTGAGGCCTTGCTGAGCCAAGGTGCCCGCGCCTTTGTCGCCTTGGTGCAATCTGTGCATGCGCCTGCCGTTGCGCATGGTGCGGTGCTGGCTGCGCTCCAGGATACGGATGTGCCTTCCCATGTTGCTGCCAGGCTGCAAGCCTTGCTTGACAAGTATAGCTCTGTGTTTGCTGAGTTTACAGAGCTCCCACCTGACCGTGGTGTGGGACACAGCATCAAACTGAAACCTAATGAGCCTATACCACACAGCCGGCCATACAAGCTAAGTCCCATTGAGCAAGCGGAGCTAGCAAAGCGCATACCGGAGTACATTGCTAAAGGCTGGATTGAGCCTAGTGACTCTCCTTACTCCTCACCGCTGCTGTTTGTGGAAAAGAATGATGGCACACTACGCATGCACTCCTGGCAAATAAGGGCTGGCTGGCTCGGCTAACTTGCGAGTTGAGGTCTGAGACTTGGCATGTAGGCTGCTGTGACCTAGTGGAGGAGAAGACTCCCTTGGGCCAAAGTGAAATTCTTGGTCATTGCGGAGCTGCTGGACCAGCGGCTGGGCCCTCACCCCGAATTTGGCTAAGGGAGATGGTGCTAACTGACTGAAGTGAATTTTAAAAATTTGTGAGTATGAGGAGTTGTCAGGCATCAGAATAGAAGCACAACCTAGTAGGTAGCATGTGCAAAGTCAAAGCCAGTAAGGAATGGGGGCCGAAGTACTGAAACCCTGCACACGGTTTATTCTCTCTTTTAGGCACAATTAGCCTTTGAAACCTAGTGCAGGGTTTCATTTGACCTTGTGCAGGGTTTCGCAAACCTTGTGCAGGGTTTTGAGACCTAGTGCAGGGTTCCGCCGACCTTGTGCAGGGTTTCGATCCAAGCATCGATTTCACCGAAGTCAACTGAGACCTAGCACAGGGTTTCGTCAACCTTGTGCAGGGTTTCGCTGACCTTGTGCAGGGTTTCGCCACCACTATGATTTCACCTAAGTCAACTCAGACCTAGCACAGGGTTTCGTTAACCTTGTGCAGGGTTTCGCTGACCTTGTGCAGGGTTTCGCAACCACTATGATTTCACCTAAGTCAACTCAGACCTAGCACAGGGTTTCGCTAACCTAGTGCAGGGTTTCGCTGACCTTGTGCAGGGTTTCGCAACTACTATGATTTCACCTAAGTCATTCAAAGACGCTGTGCAGGGTTTCGCCAACCCCGCTTTGTGCATGTGACTTGCATGCAAGAGCGCGAATTTGACGGGCTTGGTATTGGGATCTGCGCTATCTGCCACCAAGCATGCCGTTGGTGTGCCATGAGGTCGCGAGGCGCCATGAGAGGAAACCATGTCGACCTCGCAAAGCCCGCAGCAACACGCAACACGCGACCCGTCCATCCCAAACTCAGCAGCAGCGACATCGACAACGCCCAAATGCGCAGCCTCGCAGCCGGCCATGAAATGCGGGCCAGCTAGCCTTCGCAGCCATCAGTCGTCAGCCAAGAGGCCAGCATGCAGCTCGATTTCGCAGCCATTAGCGATCAGCGAAAGGAATAGGGTATTTGTGATCAAGCACAGAGTTGAGGGCGAACGGCACAAAGGTAGCTTGCAAAGGTGCGATGCATAGATGCGACTCTGAGGTGCGACCGCGGGGTTGGAGCGTGGCATGTGTCATGTGCCATGTGTTGCTTGAGCAGGTTCGGTGCCAAGGCGCAGTGGCACCTTCCATCAGCCAGAAGCAGCAACCACAACGGCAACAAGTAGCGGCAGCCAGGGCGGCGGACAAGAGCAAAAGCGTACCCTCCTCCCTCCTCGCTCTTCCCTCCTCCCTCCTCCCTCTTCGCTCTTCCCTCCTCCCTCTTCCCTCCTCCCTCCTCCCTACCACACTGCCCACCACCACCTGCCAGACCCCCCACTCCCCCTCTCCCTCCCCCTAAGGAATGATCAAGGGACCGCATGGAGCAAGCAGTGAGTGGCTAGCCTCACGCACATAAGTGACCCCTTGTACCCAGCCTAACCGCTAGCACGCCCCTTGTTTGCTGCAGGTTTGATGGTCAGCTCAGCAGCCGGAGCGGCAGCAAGGAGCAACAGGCCCCCTCCCCTCCCCCTCCACTCCACTCCACTCCACTCTCCTTTCCCATGCCTCTTCTCCCTCCTCCCCCTCACCTCCTCCCCCTCACCTCCTTCCCTCACACCCCCCTCCTCCTCCTCTCCCTCACCCTTACCCAGGCCAGGAGTGCACATAGTAGGACAGGACCCAGGACCGGACAGTAGGACAGTAGGACACTAGGACAGTAGGACAGGACCCAGGACAGGATCAGGACAGGAGTGCACACCCTCACCCTCACCCTTGGTGGCACCACCTGCCAGACCCACCACTTACCAGGAGGCGCAACCAAGAGGAGCAGCCAACAGGGGCAGCCAGGAGCGGCAGCCAGGAGCGGCAGCCAGGAGCAGCAGCTAGGAGCGGCAGCCAGGAGTGGCAGCCAGGAGGCATGGGCAAGGCAAGTGGTTGGCCAAGGCCAAGAGGCCCATGCCCCCCACAGCCAGGAGGCACAGCCAGGAGGGAGGAGCAGCAGCCAACAAGGAGGCAGCAAGGAGTCAGCAATGGCACATGGAGATAACAGTGAGTGGCCAGCCCCTTGCACATCAGTGGCCCCCATTGCCCAGCCTTACCGTGAGCACGCCCCTTGTTGCTTGCAGGTGTGACGGTCACACGCCCACCCCTTGCCCACCCCACCCCTCCCCTATTCCACCCCACCCCACCCCACCCCACCCCACCCCACCCCACCCCACCCCACCCCACCCCACCCCACCCCACCCCACCCCACCCCACCCCACCCCACCCCACCCCACCCCACCCCACCCCACCCCACCCCACCCCACCCCACCCCACCCCACCCCACCCCACCCCACCCCACCCCACCCCACCCCACCCCACCCCACCCCACCCCACCCCACCCCACCCCACCCCACCCCACCCCACCCCACCCCAGCAAACGGTGAGTGGCCAGCATGAAGCAGATTTGTGGCTCTTGGTACCAAGCCTGATAGCTAGCATGCCCCTTGTTTGCTGCAGGTCTAATGGTCACACCCTTCCCTTGTCCTTCCCCTTATCCACAAACTCACCCGTGTCGCTCCGCTTCCCCCCTCCTGCGCTACACTGCAGCCCCTCCCCTACCTTACCCTCACCTTACCCCACTTCCACCACCACATCCCAGGCCATCAATAGCAGCCCAGGGCAGCAGCCCGGAGCAGCAGCCTGGAGCGGCAGCTAGGAGTGGCAGCCATGAGGTGGTACATGACGTGTGTAGCCATGAGCCAGCTGCCATGTGGCAGGTGTGGCAAGGCATGAGCAACAAGGAGCCTTAAGAGAGCAACAAGGAGCCAGCTGCTATGGGGCAGGTGGTGCAAGGCATGATCAGCCAAGAGGCCGCTGCAGCAATGTGTCGTCAGCAGCTTCCCAGATGGTGAGGAGCATGGTCGTATGCTGTTTGTGGCAGCACACAGCCTCAGCCGGAGCTAGCCCTCCATCACACCCTCCCATCTCCCACAACCACCACCACCACCTCCCAGGCCATCACTACAAGGCAGCAGCCGGGCAACAGCCCTTCCCTTATTCCAAGCAATGAGACAGCTGCAATGTGGCAGGTGTGGCAAGGCATGTGTAGCCCTGAGTCAGCTGCCATGTGTCATGAGTTGCATGGCTTCGTTAGCCATGTGTTTGCTGCTGTTCGTCGTAAGTATATAGTTTGAATAGCCAACTGGTATGAGATGAGCAATGCATGGCGTGTGTAGCAGTGTGTCAGTTGCTATGAGATGAGAGGTGCATGGCGTGTGCAGCCCTGAATCTAGTGGCTTGTGTCATGTAGTGCATGCCTGGCAGCACCAGTTTCAGTGTGCAAACAGCAGTTGTTAGCCATGAGTCAGTTTGTGTGCTAAGCATGACTCTAATGGTGATGCCGTGTGATGTTACATTGATGTAGGAGGCCACATGTGGCAGCAGATGTCAGCAAGCATGTAGGTTGTAAGCCAATGCTGACTATACACTCATGCTTTGATACCCTGTGCACGGTCTATGAAACCCTGCACTAGGTCTATGAAACCTTGTGCAAGGTCAGCGAAACCCTGCACACGGTCAGAAACGCCTAGGAACTGAGCCACACCAAACCCTGTGCACGGTCTATGAAACCCTGCACTAGGTCAATGAAACCCTGCACTAGGTCTTTGAAACCCTGCACATTGTCAGCGAAACCCTGCACACGGTCAGAAACGCCTAGGAACTGAGCCACACCAAACCTTGTGCACGGTCTATGAAACCCTGTGCACGGTCTTTGAAACCCTGTGCATGGTCAGCGAAACCCTGCGCACGGTCAGCGAAACGCTGCACAGGGTCAGGAACTGGCTTGACGGCCACATAGGGGCTGAGCCAGTTGAAACCCTGTGCACGGTTTGGCGAAACCCTGCACAAGGTTTGACCGCTTCAGCTAAAGGCCGATTACAGCCCAACCACGTCGATTAAAATCATGAAACACATGGCGATGGGACGGGCTTTGCAAGGGCTATCTGCAGTCCCCCTTAACTAAAATCGCCGACTCGGCCTTATTCTCCACGAGTGTGTGTGTAGATTTCAGGGCGCTCAACAAGATCACTGTGCGTGACAGGTTTCCGCTGCCGCTCATTGATGACCTATTTGACAAGTTGCAGGGATGCACTGTTTTCAGCAGCATGGATCTGCAGAGCGGCTACCATCAGATCCTGATCCCAGCTGAGGACGTGCCCAAGACCGCTTTCAGTACCCCCACCGGACATTACCAATACAAGGTATTGTGTTTTGGCCTAACTAATGCACCTGCCACTTTTCAACGCGTCATGAATAACATCTTCCATGACCTGCTGGGCAAGTCTGTGTTGGTGTACTTGGATGACATACTCATCATGTCACGGTCCTTGGAGGAACACTTCATGCATCTAGAGCAAGTGCTACAACGGTTGCAAATGCACAAATTGTTTGCACGCATGTCAAAATGCTCTTTTCTGCGAGCAATGCTCAAGTTTCTAGGTCACATAGTTGGCAAAGATGGCATTGCTGTGGATCCAGCCAAGGTTGAGGCCATCCACAGCTGGCCTGTACCTCACACCCTGCTTGCTCTGCAAGGGTTCTTGGGGGCTGCAAACTATGTGCGTCGCTTCGTGTTAGGGTTCAGCATGCTGGCTGCGCCACTAACAGACCTGGTGGGCCTGAAAGCCAAGGATTTTGACTGGCACGCCTGGACCCCTGAGACCTTAGCTGCATTTCAAGCATTGAAGCATGCTATTGCCCAAGTACCCATGCTTAAGCTAGCTGATCACACGCGCCCATTTGAAGTGTGCTGCGATGCGTCCTTACTGGGTGTGGGGGCGGTGTTGCTGCAAGATGACCACCCGGTGGCATACATGAGCAGGAAATTTTCTGCGGCAGAGTGCAACTACACCACTGGAGAGCAGGAGCTGCTGGCACTTGTGACGGCATGCAAAGTATGGCGCTGCTATCTTGAAGGTGTGTCATTTGTCTTGGTTACTGACCACATGCCTTTAACCTACCTCCAAACCCAAAAGGTGCTATCACGGCGCCAGGCCAGGTGGATGGAGTACATGGCCAGGTTTAGTTTTGAGATCAGATACAAGCCAGGTGTTGGCAACCCTGCAGACCCACTCAGCAGGTATCCTGTCCTCGCAATGACCGTGTGGCTCCTGGCCATCACACGTGCTCAGGCTCGCGGTGTGACACCAAAGCACACTGCCAAGCCTCATGCTGATCATGTGACAGCGATGCATGCGCCTCCCATGCCACCTTATGCTGATCATGTGATGACAGTGCCGGCAGCACACGTGCCTCCTCCTTATGATGAGGCTGCTGATTTGCTGCCACATGGTGATGCTAGCACTAGCTCCGGCTCTGACTCTGACTCGGATGCCAAGATGACTTGCAATACTGAGCCGCCACTCTTTCATCACAACACTGTGGCAGACCAACTACGGGCTGGGTATGAAGATGATCCCATGTTTAGAGATCCTGCACAAACTGCTGTTATGAAGCACACAGATGAGGGTTTGTGGAAGATGGCTGACACTGATGTCTATGTGGTGCCCAACGTGATGGCTCTGCGTGAGCACATCTTGCATGAAGTGCACGATGCCGCTTATAGCGGCCATTCAGGTATCACAAAGACTCTGCAACGGCTGCGGGCTGTATTTTGGTGGAGCACCATGAGAGAGGATGTGCGCCACTACGTGGCAAATTGCGATGCCTGTCAGCACAACAAGGCTGCCACCCAGAAGCCAGGTGGGCTGCTACAACCCCTGTCCGTGCCTGGTTGGAGGTGGGAGAGCATAAGCATGGATCTGATTGTCAAACTGCCCAAGAGCCATGAGGGTTATGATAGCATCTGCGTCTTTGTTGACCGGCTCTCAAAGATGGTGCACTTTGCCCCTTGCAATGAATCAATGGATGCCATGGGGTTTGCCAAACTGTTCATCAAGCACATCTTCCGGCTGCATGGCCTGCCACGTGAAGTGATCACTGACCGTGGTGCCCACTTTCACAACCTATTCTGGGAGGGTGTGTGTGAGCAGCTCCAAATCAAGCGGTGCTTATCAACTGCTTACCACCCACAGTCAGATGGGCAGACTGAGCGCTACAACAGGGTGCTTGAGGAGATGTTGCGTCACTATGTGGGGCCTACTCAGCATGACTGGCCTGATCACCTGCCTTGTGCTGAGTTTGCCGTGAACAACAGTTGGCAGGAGTCAATCCAGAACACTCCTTTCTTTGTCAACTTCGGGCAGTCACCGGTGACACCCGTGTTGCTGGACCTGCCAGCTGGGCGGGTACCTTCTGCCCAAGCTTTTACCAAAGTATGGCAAGTGAGTGTGGCAAATGCACGCACAAGCATGGCGCGTGCACAAGAACGCATGGCTAGATATGCCAATGCACGCCGGCGCCCAGTGCGGTATGTGGTGGGGCAGCAAGTCTTGCTATCCACACGCAACCTGGCATTGAAGGCTGGTGCGGCGCGTAAGCTGCTGCCTAGGTACATTGGCCCGTTGTTGGTCTCAGCCTTGGTGGGGTCAGTGGCTGTCAAGCTGGTGTTGCCCGCATGCATGAACCGGGTGCACCCGGTGTTTCACGTGTCCTTGCTGAAGCCGTACAAAGGCGATGTTCCACACCTGCCCCCTCCCCTTCAGTGGTTGGATGACAGGCCGGTGTATGAAGTGGAGCAGGTGTTGTCGCACAGACAAGTGCGCAACGGGAGAGCTGGGGCCTACCTACTCAAGTGGAAGGGCTATGGCGTGGAGCACAACACATGGGAGCCACGCAAGAACATGACTGGGTGTGCAGAGCTATTACAGGTGTACAATGTTGCTCACAACCTTAAGTAAGTGCATGGGTGTGTGGCTGCCTAGGATTGTGAATGCAAGGCCGCGGTGTAATCCGTTGGCTGTGTCTAGCGGCTGACGGTCGTCAGTCCGCGAGTCGCCGGAAGGTGGCGGAGAGGGGAAGCTGCCTTGTAGGAAGGGAGGAATGTTACAATTGTAGGGCGCATGCAAGTGTGACGTTGGCCAAGAGATACCTGAACCCTGTAATGGGAACGGTGGGCTCAGAACCCAACGAGCTACCCCGCTCTAAGCTCGTGTACTTGGTATCTAGCCTAGGTCTAACCTGTGGGGTGCGTGGCTGAGAACTCCCGCACGTTACACCATGGGGTTCAGCCAGCAGGGGCACGTGCGCTGGGCGCAGCTGCTGCACCGGGGGGCCACCAGCCAGGTGCTCGTCAACGGCTACCTCACCGACAGCTTCCCCTTGGCCTCTAGGCTTCTACAGGGCAGTGGGGCTTCCCCGTTGTACTGGTGTGTGGTGTTGCAACCGCTCGTTAGCTACCTCAGCTCGCTCCAGCGGGCGGGTCGCATCACCACCCCCGCTATTCCCACTAGTCCCCTGGCCATGCACGCTGCCACCCTGACCCCCGCGCTTCCCACCAAGGAGTACGCGGACGACCTCACCATCCTGGTGGCGGATCGGGTCAAGGACGGGGAAGTGGTGGTGGAGGCCTTGGAGCGGTTCCGCACCGCAGGCGGCCCAGCGCTGAGCGTGAGCAAGAGCGTGGCCCTGCCGTGCGTCCAACCAGTGACCGTTCAGGGCGAGCCGGAGGCCCTGGGGGCGGAGGGAGCAGGGTTGGCAAGGGTGGGAGGGGAGGGAGGGGGGAGGGGAGGCGCTAAGGGAGGGGAGAGGGGAAGGGTAGAGGCGGGGGCAGGGGCAGGGGCAGGGGCAGGGGCAGGGGCAGGGGCAGGGGCAGGGGCAGGGGCAGGGGCAGGGGCAGGGGCAGGGGCAGGGGCAGGGGCAGGGGCAGGGGCAGGGGCAGGGGCAGGGGCAGGGGCAGGGGCAGGGGCAGGGGCAGGGACAGGGGCAGGGGCAGGGGCAGGGGCAGGGGCAGGGGCAGGGGCAGAGGCAGGGGCAGGGGCAGGGGCAGGGGCAGGAGCAGGGGCAGGGGCAGGGGGGGTCATCCGCGCCGCGCCGCCGGGGTTGGTGGTGCGCCACCTGGGGGTCCCCCTAGGGGCGACCTCTTACGCTGCCACAGGAGAGGCCGCCTATGGTGGTGCTGCAGCTGCCATCACAGCGGCCTCCCTCCCTTGGCAGCCCCTGGGCCTCAACCTGCTTGGGAGGGTACAGGTGGCTCAGCAGTGCCTGGCCAGTAAGGTCATCTACCAGATGGCCGCCGTGCAACCTCCCACAGCCTTGGCGCAGGCCATGGCCCTTGCCATCAAACGCTTTGTCGCTGCGTCAGACCTTCCCCAGGAGCGCAGCCCCAACAGCAACCGCCTGTACCCTAGCGAGGCCATCTGCGTTATGCCCCGGCGGGAGGGAGGGGTGGGGCTCCCAGACCTAGGGGTCATCAGCACAGCCATGCGGGCGAAGATGTTGGCCCAGCTTTGGTCGCCCCGGGTGCGCCCTTGGCAACCCCTTACCCACAGCCTTTTGGCAGACCCCAGCCACGGCCTCAGCACTTGGGTCATCACAGACCCCAGCGCCCCTCCCTTGCGCAATATCACCCCGCGGCTGCAAGCTCACGTGGCCGCCTTGGCCCAACTTCGTCTGTTCCGTGTGGTACCCCCAGAGAGTCAATCCTTCTACTCGGTGATGGCGGAACCGTTGTGGTTCAACCCTCTGATCCGCCTGATCCCTTCTGCTAGACAGGAGGCAGAGAGCCAGGGTTGGACCCATGTCCGCCACGTGCGGGAGGCCCTTCAGCGGCAGTCTCAGCTCGAGGGTGTCACCCGGTGGGCTGGCGACCTGGTTAGAGCCTGCCTCCCGGAGCCCTGGCAGCAGTGGGTGGACCTCCGTGACCCCCCCCCGCCTGATTGGGAATGCCTGAGGGTGGGGCCCGGGGTGGGGTTCGTGGCTCGGTGCCACCCCGCGCTCCATCCCTCCCACTGGGTGGCCCCCAACGGGCGGCTCTTCCCCCTTAACCCCACGGGCCAGGGGCCCCTGGGGACGTTCCAAGTGGTGGAGGGGGCAGTCTGGGAGCCGGCTGCGGTGGCCCGCCTGAACAAGCCCAACTACCTCTTGACACCGGAGGAGCGAGCTACCCACCTCCGTCCTCTGCCTGCAGGGCGCCTGGGCGGGCAAGGGCGGGAGGGTGGTCAGGGCCAGGGGCAGGGGGGGGTAGATAGGGGGGGGGGGAGGGGCAGAGGCAGGGGAGGGAGCGGGGGTAGGGGCAGGGGTGGGGGGCAGGGAGGGGGTGGAGCAGGAGGGCAAGGTGGAGCCCCAGCGCATAAGGCCGGGCCCCCTCCCTGGCCCAAGGAGGAGTGGCTCCTAGGCCCCTGGGCCCACCTGCAGCTGGATCCCCAGGTGTGGGGCTTGGGCACCACCACCCTCTTGGAGTTTACCGTCAGGGATGCCAAGGTGCGCCTCCACCAGCTCCAGCGAGTCAGCGCTGACGCGCTCTACCCTCCCGGGGGGGGCCTGTGGCCGGTGCTTTGGGGTAGGCGCCCCCCACGGGAGGCCGGGTTGGCTCAGGGGACAGCAGCTGACGGAGGGGCGTTCAGGGAGCTGGAGGAGCGGTGGCAGGCCAGCGCTCAGCAAGTTACAGCCCAGCGAGCAGCGGAAGAGCGGGAGCAGCAAGGCAGGGACGCGGAGGAGTTGCTCCCTGAGGAAGTGCAAGGCAGCCAGGCGCCGCGCTGGCGAGTCACCTCCGCCAGAGCCCCTCCCCGCCCCTCCCCGGAGCAACGAGCAGCCGAGCGGGCGGAGCGACAGTTGGAGGCCCAGCAAGGGCCCCGGCGCACCGGTAGGCAGCCAGCTACCCTGCAAGTCCCCCCCGATGGCACGGTGGATGAGCTGGCCGCAGCCACTAGACCGGGCCAGTCCTGTCTCCAGGTGTGGAAGGAGCTGATGGACCCCACCCTCCGCCGGGAGCATGCCATCGTGGCTTGGCGGGTGCTCCACGGCAGCCTCATGGTTGGGGCCTTGTGGGGCCACATCCTTAAGGGCGCTGCTGCCCCGGGTTCATCCGCCTGCCGCCTCTGCCAGCCGGGCCAGCTGGAGACCCTTACCCACGCCTTCCTCACTTGCCCCGCCGTGGCTCCGGTCTGGGAGTGGGTGTTGGATGTGTACGGCCACCTTACCGGCACCCGCCCCCCCTCCGGCGATGCCCTCCTGCTCCTCAGTGGTCGCCCCACCCGCAGCGAGGCTCCTCCCTTCCAGCCCCCAGACAGTTTGCTGTGGCTCAGGTTGCGCGTGGCCTATCTAGGCACGGTGTGGCGTCTCCGCAGCTCCGGGGCCGCTACAGCCCTCCAGCCGCAGATGGTGGCGCAACGAGTGGCAGAGGAGGTCGTCCTCACCCTCTCCTCCGCTGTTAAACGCGACTGGCACCGGGTAGGCAGAGACATCCGGGTGGGCCTTTGTGGAGCGGTGCCCTCCACCTGGTTTAGGGGTACGGACCCGGAGCTTGGCGCAGACCAGTTTGACCGGTTGTGGCCGGAGCCGTCAGGAGGGTGGTTCGCCAAGGAGGGGGCAGAGGAGAGGGCGCTGGAGAGGCTAGGGGGAGGGGAGGCCGGGGGGATAGTAGCGGGGGCCAGGCAGCGGGAGGAGAGGGCGTTTGGGGCGGGTGAGCTAGTTGTGCGCCTGTCCTTGCAGTGGCCCGTCCCCTTCCTTGCCCCTCTTGCTTGAGCTGGGTTAGCTTGTTAGGGGTTCTGAGTGTTTGAAGGGGTTGGAGGCTGTTAGGTCTTTGGGGCGCCCTAGGTTAGGTTCTTGTGTTCGTTTAGTGGGGGCGGAGGGGCAGCGAGGGTTGTGCCTTGGTGCTGGGGGGCCTAGGGGTGTATGTTGTGTTGTCCGGGGGTCCCTAGGGTCGGCGAGGTGGAGGGGTTGGTGAGGGTGGGGGTGTGGGGGGTAGAGCGTGACCCGGAATGTTAAACCATGGCCCTATTCGCGGTCGCGGTTTTATTAATAGTTTGAATTTATTGAGTAGCTAGCGGTTGTCCGTTGTCAACGAACTTCACGCTGGTGGTGGTGGCCGGTGCTTGCAGCAGCATGTGCTTTTGCTACTGGGCGACTGCTACTGTGCGTTTACTATTGTGCGATTGACACCGATGCGATGGTAGCGATTGGCCATTGCCTGCACATTGCCTTGACATTGCCTTTCCACTATGCCATTGCCACTGTGCGATAGCAGCAACTGCCACTGTGCGATGGCATTAGTGCGATGGCCACAGCACGAGTACCACTATGCCATTGCCACTATGCCATTGCCACTATGCCACTATGCCATTGCCACTATGCCATTGCCATTGTGCCATTGCGACTGTGCGACTGAGCGACTGCCATTGTGAGCGAAGTGCCATTGTGTGCCATTGTGAGCGAAGTGCCATTGTGTGCCATTGTGAGCGAAGTGCCATTGTGAGCGAAGTGGCTGACGACGACGGCTGACGCGGCGGATGCTTCGCCTAACTACTCGAACTGCAAGGCAGTTGATGGGCAATAGTTCGTATTCATGAAGGCCCTTTCGAAAGGGCGCTAATGAATACGAACTATTGCTCACCAACTGCCCAACAGACCTCGAAAAATGGCGTCCTTTCTCGCTATTGAGCACCGCGAAGGGCAAAGGATCTGCTCTGCAATAGCGATGCGCGCTCGCAAGCCCGAATGCCCTAGTCAGTGAGGCTGGCGGCCAAAAAGTGCAGCGGTTAGGGCAATAAATATGAATTTTTTATTGTCGCGACCGCGAATAGGGCCATCTTTAACCATCTTTAACCAAGCCACAAAGTTTAACCAATCTTTAACATAACCGCCAGGTCGCACTCTGCAGTCGCGATGGAGGCCGGAACTCCTAACTTCGACCCCAATGTAAATACGCAGCCTTTCCGCGGCCTACCGTGGCACAGCTGCAAGTCTGCACTCAGAAGTCTGCGCTCAAAACTGCACTCGTTCTTGCCGTAATGAATGGCGAAGCAGCCCCTGATTGCGATGCTGACCCCGACTGGGCCAACAATGCAGACCTATACGCTAGGCTGGTGTTTCTCTACGACGTTACTCTGCTGGAAGCAGGCTAAATAAGAAAGGCTAGCTGTGGCTTTGGCTTATGATTTATATTGTGAACGCAATTGTCCCGTTAGCTGGGGGTAGCGGCGGGGATGATGGCGGTAAGCATCGCGAGCGCAAATGCACAAGTGCGTCAGTGCAAGTCAGGCTGCAAGTCAAAATTTGCTACTCAAGCACCGTCCGCACTAGCGGGACTAGCGAAGTATCCTCCGGGGAGCTACAGCTCTCTACGTCGCTGCGGGAGGCACATTACAACATTACCATCAATACGGTCAACAAGCTGGTGTGCTTGCGATGCTAGGCGAGACTAGCCGTGTCGAACATCACGCAGGAACAAAAGGAGCACAAAGGCTGGTCGCCTTGCTCGGCGGCTTGCTTAGCGGCTTGCTCAGCTCATACCAGCCCAACATACGCCCCCAATACTCTAAATGAAGCTATCTGCCTGGATCTGTAAATATCGGGGGCGTTGAAACGTGTGTACTATGTACCGCAAGACCTCTATCAAACCCCAATTGCACTCCGGGTCGTCAGGGTGTTAGGCTGGACTGGTTAAAGATGGTTAAAGATTTGGTTAAAGCACGTTAAAGCCCCAAAACAGCACGAAGTTAGTTTAACCAGTCGCGCTCTAACCCACACACTTTCACACAAAATGCTTCAGAGCAGGCTGCAAGCACGTGGAGTGTGCATGTTTCTGACATACTAGTGAACTGGTCATACCATGGGTTCTGACGCTTCCTTGCGCACGCGGATTGCGGCCAGCAGTTCATCCTGGTACTGCTGGTTGGCGGCAAAGGTGCTCGGAGCAGCTGCGGAGACTGGAGATGTCTGAGCATGCAGGTTTTGACCAAACCAAAGTGTAAAGTGCGCACCTCTGGAAGAGATTGCCGCTTCGCGTCGTCTGGGCTGTCTCGTGAATGCGAGCCGTCGCGGGACGCGGGTTACACGTGTAGAGTGAGATTTGGCAGGTAAAGACTAGCGACATTGCGTTCGTGAGTACAACTGGTTCGATTCCAGGGAGCCCCGTTCTAAGCTCTAGCCATTCTCGCAATACACCTCTGTAACCCAACACCCTAGTCGGAAGTCACCGCCTCGACTGGACCGGCCTTCGAGCTTGTGTCAAAAGGTCATCTGACGTTGCGTCCCCGCACGTTACAGCTGGTTTCCGACCCCGAGCATTTAAGCTCGCGGTCCAGTCAACATGACTTCAACTACCCAGAATGTCGCTTCGGCGAACAAGACCAATGGCGCCTCTGGCGTCCTTCCTCCAGCCTCAGCTGTTACAGCTACAGCGGAGACGGGTCCTGCACTCGGTGCAGCACCGGAGCCGGGCGAGTTGCCCGCTTCACTTCCCGCAGGAGCCCAACAGTTGGGTGAAGAAGAGGAGCTCCTGGACGAGTTTGGCCTGGACCAATTCGACAGCACTTCGACTCCAGTCGACGAGCTCAACGCGCAAATTGCCACCCTCCAGGCGCAGCTGGTCGCAGCGCAGGCCAACAACCAGCAAGCTGGTGCACTGGTGAGTCCTCCTGCTGGTGCTAAACGTGCTGCTTATGCTGCTTTGCTGCCAGCTAGCCCTAGTCCAGCTAAGAGGCCAGTCGAAGTAGCGTCGCAGCTAGTCAGGCCTTTGGCTGCTGCTCTGCGCGCACTCCAACACTTGACTGCTGCAATGCACCAGCCTGTTGCGCAGAAAGATGTTGCCTCGGGTTCACCCGGCACTTCGAACCCTCGCACACTTGCTGCTGTGCGGGACAAGTATGCTGGGGTTCGCCCCACTGCTGCGCCCCTGCCTGCCACTGTCACTGCCCCTGCTGGTCATGACTCCAACTCACGTCGCGGGTTGCCCGTGACTGAGCGGTGGACTGATGCCAGTTCGACCTCCGGTCGCCGTGCTCTGTCTTTCCTGGAGGACCTTGAGGCACACTGTGTTGCACATGGCCTGGACCCTGCTCTTGCTCTGCCCTCTTTCCTGTCAGGGAAGGCTAGGGATGTGTGGTTCCAGTCTGTTAGGGACTCATATGCCCTGACCCATTCTGGCTACCCCACATGGCCCTACCTGTCACAGCAGTTCCTTGAGTTTGTAGGAGAGGACCTGACCACTGATGCTGATGCAGCACGTGCTAAGCTCCTTGACTCAACTCACCTGCGTATGACTAATGGTGTTGCCCTGTCAGCCTACATCACTGACTTCAGGAACACCCTCACCTTGGCTGGCAAGGACTGCATGACAGATTCCATGCTTGTGAATGTCTTCCAGCGTGGCCTGTCAGCAGATCTGCGTGGTCCTGTTGCCAAGGATCTGCGTGCCCTTGTGGCCCCCACTCTGGATGAGGCCATTAAGGCTGCCATTACCAACCACAAGGCCCTTGTGGCTGCTGCTGGCTCTGGTGTGCATCCTGCCTCAAGGCGCCCGGTTGCTGCTGTGCACCAGGTGGCCCAAGTGCAACGTGGGCTGCAGAACCTGGCCAGGTTCCCTGGTCCACCTCCTGGGCGTCCTGCTGCTCCCTCAGCTGGCAGTGAGGGTCCCCCTCCTGCCAGTGGCTACTGCTACCACTGTGGATTGTCATCCCACTGGACAAAGCACTGCAAGAGGAAGGCCTCTGGCATGAGCAAGGAAGAGGCCATGAAGGATGCTGGCACCTGGGAGCTGATGCAAGACCTGAAGAAGGGTGGCTCTGCCCCCTACAAGGCTGCCAAGCGTGACCGCAGCCCTGACCGTGGTGGTGACCATGCTGGTCCCTCCAGGCAGTACCAGGGTAGACGCCCTCAGACTGCCAGGAT
This sequence comes from Haematococcus lacustris, assembly GCA_030144725.1. Taxonomy (NCBI): domain Eukaryota; kingdom Viridiplantae; phylum Chlorophyta; class Chlorophyceae; order Chlamydomonadales; family Haematococcaceae; genus Haematococcus; species Haematococcus lacustris. The sequence continues at coordinate 19,995,213 of JASKMD010000008.1, read as the reverse complement.
GGAGGCCAATGGCATGGTGAAGCACTTCCAGAAGTATCAGCGTAAATAGGAGTTTGCTCAGCCAGTAAACCAAAACTGTGCTGAGTACTCTGAGGCATGCATTGTGTGTGAACCTGCTCATGTGCTGACTGCTGCACATGCTGATGGGGAATCCCTGCACTTTGCCTTTGCTGGTCACCTGAATGAGCACCCTGCACGTGTCCTGTGTGACACTGGTGCTACCCACAGCTTTGTCAGTGCATCATTTGTTGCTGCACATGCTGTACCTGTCCACATGTTGAAGCACATGCAAGAGTGGCATGCTGCTAACAACACTGTGTTGAGCTGTTCCCAGTATGTCAAGGCTGATCTGAGTCTGCCAGGTGTTACTGTACCCTGCAAACTCAACGTTATGCCTTCTCTCCTGCCAGACTTTGATGTGCTGCTGGGGAATGACTGGTTGAATGAGCATGAGGCCGTGATGTCATACCAGGACAAGACTCTCAGCCTGGCATGTGACAAGGGTGAGCCTGTAGTGCTGCCATGTCCCCCTGCTGATAAGTCTGAGTCAGGGCAGTCTGCTGTAAGCAACCCTGCCTCTTTCCTGGTCAATGCTCTACGTGCAAAACCCCCTCTGGCTTCTGCAAAAGTTGCTGCCAGGTGGTTACGAAAAGGAGGCACAGGTGTCCTGGCCCTGATCACTGTGGACAATTCCAGTACCCCTGATCCAGCTCCAGCTGAACCTGACCTACCTCCAGGTGTGTCCCAGGCACTCAATGCTTTGCTGGATGAGTATGCTGATGTGTTTGCACCCATCACATCTCTGCCACCTGAGCGTCCTGTGGGCCATGCCATCCCCCTTGTGCCTGATGCACGACCCTCTGTGGTACCTCAATACCGCATGAGCCAGGAAGAGCATGCTGAGCTGAAGAAGCAGGTGCAGGACCTACTTGCCAAGGGCATGATAGAACCAAGCTCCAGTCCTTTTGCTGCTCCTATCCTGTTTGTCAAGAAGAAGTCTGGTGAGTTACGCATGTGCCTTGATTACCGTCAGCTCAACAAGATCACCATCAGGGATCAGTATCCACTGCCCAGGATTGATGACTTGTTTGACAAGCTGTCAGGCTGCACTGTGTTCTCTTCCCTAGACCTTCAAGCAGGTTACAACCAGATCAGGATCACCCCTGAAGATGTGCCCAAGACGGCCTTCAGGACCCCTGACGGCCACTACCAGTTCAAGGTACTGTCTTTTGGGCTCTGCAATGCACCTGCTACATTCCAGCGTGTCATGAATGATGCATTTGCCCCAGTCCTGAACCAGTGTGCCCTGGTGTACCTGGATGACATCTTGGTCATGTCCAAATCTGTGGACGAGCATTTGAAGCATCTCAGAAAGGTCTTTGACCTCCTGAGGCTCAACAAGCTCTTTGCCAAGCAGTCCAAATGTGAATTCATGCGTACCACGCTGAAATTCCTTGGCCATGTCATCTTTGCTGGTGCAATTGCTGTGGACCCTGAGAAAATCAAGAGCATTTCTTCCTGGCCTGTGCCTCAATCCCTGCAACAGCTCCAGTCATTCCTAGGTGCTGCTAATTTTGTGCGCAAATTTGTGCATAATTTCAGTGTCCTAGCTGCACCTCTCACAGATCTGTGTGGCAAAGCTGGTGACTCATTTCTGTGGCAGAACTGGCCTGCTGATGAGCTGAAAGCCTTTGCTTCCCTCAAAGCTGCTGTTGCCCAGGTCCCCATGCTACGTCTACCTGATCACACCCAGCCCTTCCAGGTCTACTGTGATGCCTCACTCCAAGGAGTAGGAGCAGTCCTGATGCAAGATGGCTACCCCCTTGCATACCTCAGCAAGAAGCTGTCTTCTGCTGAGCGTAACTACACCACTGGTGAGCAAGAGCTTCTTGCCCTCATCACTGCATGCAAGGAGTGGAGGTGTTACCTTGAGGGTGTACCATTCACACTCTTCACCGATCACAAGCCTTTGACTGCTCTGCCCACCCAGAAGGTGCTGTCTAGACGTCAGGCTAGGTGGATGGAGTTCCTGTCACGGTTTACATTTGACCTGCAGTACCTGCCAGGTGATGCTAATCCTGCTGACCCACTGTCCCGGATACCTGCTGGACCCCAGGACTGTGCCATGGTGTGTGTTGTTACCACCCGGCGGCAAGCTAAACAGTCTTTGGAGAGGGGGGAAGTGCGTGTGGCGCAGGCTCTGCCCCAGGTTCCACCTGTGGGTACTCCCTCAAATGCCCCCACTGCCGTTGATGCTTTGGCCCCCCGGCCCACAGTGTCTGATAACCCTGTTGCTGCTCACCATAGTAGGCTCCCTGAGCTTGAGGCCCCATCTGCTGCTGACACCTCAGTGCACTATCCTGCAGCTCCTGCCCACCCATTGGAACTGGCTGATCACCTGGTCCATGGTTACCGGCTTGACCCTGCGTTTACTGCTGAAGCTGACCTGTCTGGCATGTACATGGACGACCATGGCCTGTGGCGGCGCACTGGCAAGGGCACAGTGATGGTTCCCAATGACCCTGAACTGCGAGAGTACATTCTGCATGAAATGCATGATGCTGCCTATGCTGGTCATGTGGGTATAACCAAAACCCTTGAGAGGCTGTCACGTGTGTTCTACTGGGACACCATGCGTGCTGATGTCAGGCACTATGTCACTACCTGTGATGCCTGCCAGCGTGACAAGTCCTCTACACTGAAGCCTGGTGGCTTACTCAACCCACTGTCCATTCCAGATTACCGTTGGGAATCAGTGTCAATGGACCTGATCACCAAGCTGCCATCTGCTTCACATGGGTTTGATGCCATCTGTGTCTTTGTTGACAGGCTCAGTAAGATGGTGCACTTTGTGCCCTGCAAGGAGAGCATGAATGCCAAGGGCTTTGCCCGTCTGTTTGTTGACAATGTCTTCAAACTGCATGGCCTGCCAAAAGACATGGTCTCTGACCGTGGGCCCCATTTCCACAACACTTTCTGGCACCATGTGCAGAAGTTGCTGGGCATGAGGGGATCCCTGTCTTCCTCCTATCACCCTCAGTCTGATGGCCAGACTGAGAGGTACAACCGTGTGTTGGAAGAGATGCTACGTCATTACATCTCTCCCACCCAAGCTGATTGGCCTGACTATCTGTCACTTGCTGAGTTTGCTGTGAACAACTCATGGCAAGAGTCCATCAAGTCTACACCGTTCCTGGTTAACACCGGACAGTCCCCCATTACCCCTATGCTCCACTCTCTACCTGACAAGGGGCGGTGCCCTGAAGGCCTGTCCTACGCTACTTGGTGGCAGGAGGCTGTGGCTAAGGCCAAGCTATGCATGCAGGCTGCTCAGCAACGTCAAGCTGCCTATGCCAACCAGGACCGTCGAGAGGTGCATTACAAGGTGGGTCAAATGGTCCTGCTCAGCACTAAGAACATGAGGTTGAAGCCAGGCAAAGCACGTAAGCTGCTGCCACGTTTCGTGGGGCCCTTCAAGGTGCTTGGATTGGTTGGCCAGGTTGCAGTGAACCTGCAGCTGCCTGCCTCCATGTCACGACTTCACCCTGTGTTCCATGTGTCACTCATCAAACCCTACACTGGCACTGATGTGGGCTTCATGCCTCCGCCTGTTGAGTGGCTTGATGAGGAGCCTGTGTACTATGTTGAGCGTCTGCTGGACCACAGACATGTGCATACAGGAAAGGCCAAGGAGTACCTGGTGCAGTGGGAAGGCTATGATGCCGACCACAACACCTGGGAGCCACGTTCCAACTTGGTTGGCTGTGACAAGATCCTGGCTGAGTACAATGCAGCTCACAACCTGAAGTAAGTCCTAGGCCATGCATGCTGGTATGCTGCTGGACTATGGCATTCTCAGCATGCTTGTACCTCTGGTCAGCTGCTACCTGTGTGGTTATGGTTTCCCTGTGTCTAGTCGGCACGATGGTCTTTGACCGCTCCCTGAGCTATGACCTGGTGCGCCCTTTGGGTTGCCCAGTAGCTAAATCAGCATGCTGTAGGCAATGCGAGTCACGTGGTTTTACCCGTGGCGGAACGGAAGCCCCTTTGGAGGGGGAGGAATGTAAAGTGCGCACCTCTGGAAGAGATTGCCGCTTCGCGTCGTCTGGGCTGTCTCGTGAATGCGAGCCGTCGCGGGACGCGGGTTACACGTGTAGAGTGAGATTTGGCAGGTAAAGACTAGCGACATTGCGTTCGTGAGTACAACTGGTTCGATTCCAGGGAGCCCCGTTCTAAGCTCTAGCCATTCTCGCAATACACCTCTGTAACCCAACACCCTAGTCGGAAGTCACCGCCTCGACTGGACCGGCCTTCGAGCTTGTGTCAAAAGGTCATCTGACGTTGCGTCCCCGCACGTTACACAAAGAAGCTCTGGGATTAGCTGCGATGGCCGAGGAAGTGCAAGATACGATCGGCGATTGCTTTTCGGCGATTGCGCCCACCAGTGCAAATAGTGCGCAAAGGGAAACCGTTGCCACTGTCCCTGCTTTACTCGGCAAACAGGCAGTCGCCACGCGAGAGCGTGTGGAGATATGATTAGAAAATCTGCGTGGTGAAGCAGGCCCGATCTTTGCGCTCAAGGCTCTAACACTTGCCATGTCGTGCTTGTGGTGACCCGGTCGAGCCTCAGCTTGCTAGGCACGGGTCACTCTGCAGCCTGTGTGATTTGTTGAGAAATTCAGCCTACTCATCACTGCCTTGTATATGTGCTGCCGGCCTACACCAGTGCTGTGCACACAGAAGCCAAACGGTCAGCTCTTCAGGCTGTTAGACGCCTGTTAGACTGTCCTGTATCCCTATCCTCCTGTGAAGCCCCTACACTTCTCCACAGGAGGGACCGGTGTGTGTCCCTAACCTAGGTCCCTAACCCTAGGAGTCGATAGAGCCCTATCCTACCCTATGCACACTCTATCGCACACACATCCCCTTTGTTAGGGGCAATCGAATTGTTTGTTTTTTTGGCTCATGGCATGACACACATGTCGCTATCGCTGCCGCTGGTGCCGCCGCTGCCACTTCCGCAGCAGGCCTCTATCGCGCACGCACACCCACTCCTGGCCTGGTCTGCCTGGGTTAGGCATGGCGGGGCGGCCCCACCAGCTGCTGAGCTCGCGGGGGCGGCCCGGCCCGGCTGCAATGCGGCGGATGTTCAGCGCGGCTGACACGTCCCGGTCGTAGAACCTGATGACAGTGCTTGTTGAGCACATCAAGCCCCGGATCCGGGATCGCGTCGCCATGCTGCGCACCGGGCGCAGCCACCTGCAAGGCGACATGGATCAATGCTCATGTGAAAGAATTTTCCTGGCCATTCCAAGTGTCAAGTCAAGTCCATCTCTGGTCTAAACGGTGCAGGGCACAGTCAAGGGTTGGTGTGTGAGGCTATTTCATAGCTATGTAATGACTCCACTCCTACAATGCACATGCACCTGGGGTCTCTCACCTGAAGGACTCTGCCTGGCCTGCCACCACGTTGGTGCGGGCAGAGCTGACCCGGCTGGTACGGAACTCGTGCACCAGCACCACACGCCCAGGGAACTGCTTGCATGCTTCCCGTAGCATCTGCTTGACAGGCACACCCTTGCTGCCAGTGCTGCCGCTGCCACTGAAGCCTGCTGCCCCATAGGCCAGGGCCAGGGGGCGTCCTGTGGCTGCTGAGTTGCAGCGTACCATGGCACCCCTCACAGTCTGCAGTCAGGTCAGGTCAGGTCAGGTCAGGTCAGGTCAGGTCAGGTCAGGTCAGGTCAGGTCAGGTCAGGTCAGGTCAGGTCAGGTCAGGTCAGGTCAGGTCAGGTCAGGTCAGGTCAGGTCAGGTCAGGTCAGGTCAGGTCAGGTCAGGTCAGGTCAGGTCAGGTCAGGTCAGGTCAGGTCAGGTCAGGTCAGGTCAGGTCAGGTCAGGTCAGGTCAGGTCAGGTCAGGTCAGGTCAGGTCAGGTCAGGTCAGGTCAGGTCAGGTCAGGTCAGGTCAGGTCAGGTCAGGTCAGGTCAGGTCAGGTCAGGTCAGGTCAGGTCAGGTCAGGTCAGGTCAGGTCAGGTCAGGTCAGGTCAGGTCAGGTCAGGTCAGGTCAGGTCAGGTCAGGTCAGGTCAGGTCAGGTCAGGTCAGGTCAGGTCAGGTCAGGTCAGGTCAGGTCAGGTCAGGTCAGGTCAGGTCAGGTCAGGTCAGGTCAGGTCAGGTCAGGTCAGGTCAGGTCAGGTCAGGTCAGGTCAGGTCAGGTCAGGTCAGGTCAGGTCAGGTCAGGTCAGGTCAGGTCAGGTCAGGTCAGGTCAGGTCAGGTCAGGTCAGGTCAGGTCAGGTCAGGTCAGGTCAGGTCAGGTCAGGTCAGGTCAGGTCAGGTCAGGTCAGGTCAGGTCAGGTCAGGTCAGGTCAGGTCAGGTCAGGTCAGGTCAGGTCAGGTCAGGTCAGGTCAGGTCAGGTCAGGTCAGGTCAGGTCAGGTCAGGTCAGGTCAGGTCAGGTCAGGTCAGGTCAGGTCAGGTCAGGTCAGGTCAGGTCAGGTCAGGTCAGGTCAGGTCAGGTCAGGTCAGGTCAGGTCAGGTCAGGTCAGGTCAGGTCAGGTCAGGTCAGGTCAGGTCAGGTCAGGTCAGGTCAGGTCAGGTCAGGTCAGGTCAGGTCAGGTCAGGTCAGGTCAGGTCAGGTCAGGTCAGGTCAGGTCAGGTCAGGTCAGGTCAGGTCAGGTCAGGTCAGGTCAGGTCAGGTCAGGTCAGGTCAGGTCAGGTCAGGTCAGGTCAGGTCAGGTCAGGTCAGGTCAGGTCAGGTCAGGTCAGGTCAGGTCAGGTCAGGTCAGGTCAGGTCAGGTCAGGTCAGGTCAGGTCAGGTCAGGTCAGGTCAGGTCAGGTCAGGTCAGGTCAGGTCAGGTCAGGTCAGGTCAGGTCAGGTCAGGTCAGGTCAGGTCAGGTCAGGTCAGGTCAGGTCAGGTCAGGTCAGGTCAGGTCAGGTCAGGTCAGGTCAGGTCAGGTCAGGTCAGGTCAGGTCAGGTCAGGTCAGGTCAGGTCAGGTCAGGTCAGGTCAGGTCAGGTCAGGTCAGGTCAGGTCAGGTCAGGTCAGGTCAGGTCAGGTCAGGTCAGGTCAGGTCAGGTCAGGTCAGGTCAGGTCAGGTCAGGTCAGGTCAGGTCAGGTCAGGTCAGGTCAGGTCAGGTCAGGTCAGGTCAGGTCAGGTCAGGTCAGGTCAGGTCAGGTCAGGTCAGGTCAGGTCAGGTCAGGTCAGGTCAGGTCAGGTCAGGTCAGGTCAGGTCAGGTCAGGTCAGTAGGCCCACCTCAGCCCAGAACTTGGCCACGGTGCTTTGTTTGCCTCCGTACAGCCGGAACCTGGCGTTGGACCAGCGCGGCTTGGACAGCTCGGCCCACATGGCGGGCCAGGTCACCAGCGTCATGGCGACGTACTCCCGGTACCGCTGCAGCGAGGCGGTGTAGTTGGTGACTTGCGATAGCACAGCGTGCTCGTGCTGGATGCCGGCCAACCAGGCCTTGGACGTCTTGGCGTGATGCGTGATGCCGCTCTGCCGGTAGTACTGCCCCGCACTGAGGCTGCGCTGCCACACTGACTCCACAGCGCCGGAGGGGTATCGCTCCTCGTGCGCCACAGTCGCCATGTTGGTCTTGCCTGGGTCGCAGCCCAGCCAGTCGGCGTTCAGGTGCGCCAGCGGGTTGACAGCGCCCTCCTGCTTGCCCATGCGAGGCAGCTCGTCGGGGGGCCCTGCTGGCTTGGGGCGCGTGAACAGCAAGCTGACCGTGACTCCGTCCGTGTGAACCACCTGCGCGAAGGTCTGCCCGTCGTTTGGCCAGATGGATGGCTGGACGGCTGGCGGGATGCTGGATGGAAGGAAGGCGATCCACCGGTTGGCCACCTGCAACCAAACACAGTCGACACAGCCGACTCAGCACACTTGGAGCCACCCAAACACCATTAGTCAATGTTGCCACAATCAACATGCCTCAAGCAATAGGCCACCAGCAACATGCCTCAAGCAACATGCCTCAAGCAACAGGCTACCGGCAACATGCCTCAAGCAACAGGCCACCATCAACATGCCAAGGCTCACTTACCTCACTATCCTTGGGCCCGGCCACACCATTCCTGAACTTGGTCAAGGAGGTGATGTCCGCTGGCAGCATGCCAGCGGCCCGCATCAGGCCATAGATGGCCCGGGTGTCCAGCTTGATGTGGTGCGCCTTGCAGCTGCAGCCGGGTGTGATAGCAAATGGGGAGGGGGGGCGGTAGGGCCTGGAGTTGGGCTGCCCCCCAAGTGCCTGCCAGTCTGCCCAATCCAGCTGCCAGCTGACGTGGGCTTCCTCCAGCTGCCTGCTGGTGTCCACTGCATGACACAACTACAACAGCTGGTGCTTGCACCTGAGCATAGTCAACCCACACACTTTCACACAAAATGCTTCAGAGCAGGCTGCAAGCACGTGGAGTGTGCATGTTTCTGACATACTAGTGAACTGGTCATACCATGGGTTCTGACGCTTCCTTGCGCATGCGGATTGCGGCCAGCAGTTCATTCTGGTACTGCTGGTTGGCGGCAAAGGTGCTCGGAGCAGCTGCGGAGACTGGAGATGTCTGAGCATGCTGGTTTTGACCAAACCAAAGAAGCTCTGGGATTAGCTGCGATGGCCGAGGAAGTGCAAGATACGATCGGCGATTGCTTTTCGGCGATTGCGCCCACCAGTGCAAATAGTGCGCAAAGGGAAACGGTTGCCACTGTCCCTGCTTTACTCGGCAGGCTGTCCTGTATCCCTATCCTCCTGTGAAGCCCCTACACTTCTCCACAGGAGGGACCGGTGTGTGTCCCTAACCTAGGTCCCTAACCCTAGGAGTCGATAGAGCCCTATCCTACCCTATGCACACTCTATCGCACACACATCCCCTTTGTTAGGGGCAATCGAATTGTTTGTTTTTTTGGCTCATGGCATGACACTAGGGTGTGTCCGCTAATATTAGCTCCGAGCCAAAAGTAGCGCATTAGCTAATATTAGCGCTAATAATAGCTAAAACGGCGGGAGCTAGTACGGGGAGCTTAGATGAGCTGGTTTGAGCCTATATGAGCTGATATGAGCTATCGGGAGCTGGTATGAGCTGATCGGGAGCTGATATGAGCGAATATGGGCTAATATGAGCAAACCGGGAGCTAATATGAGCTATTATGAGCTATTATGAGAACTAATATTAGTTTGGGGGGGAACCACCCTACATGACACACATGTCGCTATCGCTGCCGCTGGTGCCGCCGCTGCCACTTCCGCAGCAGGCCTCTATCGCGCACGCACACCCACTCCTGGCCTGGTCTGCCTGGGTTAGGCATGGCGGGGCGGCCCCACCAGCTGCTGAGCTCGCGGGGGCGGCCCGGCCCGGCTGCAATGCGGCGGATGTTCAGCGCGGCTGACACGTCCCGGTCGTAGAACCTGATGACAGTGCTTGTTGAGCACATCAAGCTCCGGATCCGGGATCGCGTCGCCATGCTGCGCACCGGGCGCAGCCACCTGCAAGGCGACATGGATCAATGCTCATGTGAAAGATCTTTCCTGGCCATTCCAAGTGTCAAGTCAAGTCCATGTCTGGTCTAAACGGTGCAGGGCACAGTCAAGGGTTGGTGTGTGAGGCTATTTCATAGCTATGTAATGACTCCACTCCTACAATCCCGGTTGACCCTCATCTGCCGCCATGCTTTGTCCACCACCACCTCCTGACCCACCCCCAACAACCTCCGCTGCCTGACCACCTCATACCGTATGGCCACAGTAGGCACCACCCCACCCTGACCCTGACCCTGACCCTCTAGCCAGGTCACCACCTTCCCCCGCACACTCCGCACCACCCAGCTGCGCTGACGCTCAGTCCAGGCTGGACTGCCATCCACGGGCAGCCCAAAGCGGCGCTGGTGCTCATGTGAGCCAGCGATGACCCTGGCTCCAGCCAGAGCCACCGCTTGCCCAACTCTGCGCTTGAACAGCTCGGTGAGGCTGTTGGCAAAGCTGGTCTCCAGCTTCTGGCCCACATCGTCGACGGTGTTGCAGTCTTGCGGATAGCGAGGTATTGCGTCGAGCTCGTCGCCGAGGGTCGGGTACGCGGCCAGCACAGCCACCACAGCTGCGCTAGGCTGAGAGTGCAAGCCGGGAGGGGGCACACCGCGGCCGAGCTGCAGGAACAGGTTGCGCTCCGCAAAGTTCGGGATGTCCGCGTCCTCAGCAGGGATTTCCTCCAAGAGCTCCTGGCCATCCGCAAGTACAGTGACGCGTGTGAAGGAGTCGCGCACCATGAGGCCCAACAGAAAGCTGGCGAGCAGCGCCCTCTTGCTGCAGGCCTCCACCCAAAGCACGAGTTGGTTGTAGAGCCGCGCCTCCACCACTTCGGACGGCACGACCGCGCCCTCCTCTAAACCCGCAGCGGCCACACCCCTCATCAAGGGGTGCAGTTTACACTTCTTTGCGTGCCATGTGTTACTGTGGGTGTGGGCCCAGTGCGCTGCACCGTTGGCCTGCATGTCTGGCGGCGCGGCCTCACGGTCGACCTAACTGTCCGAGGCAGTACGATTATGTCTACGCTGTCTGTTTCGCTGCATCTTCCTAACTCGCTTCGCTAACTGTATCGCCAATTGCCTTCGATGTCCTGTTTTTCCTGTTTTTTCCTGGTTTTCCTGTTAGTTTCATGTTTATTTAGAAGAAATTTAGGGAAACATATGCTTTACTCGGCAGGCAGGAAGTCGCCACGCGAGAGCGTGTGGAGATATGTTTAGAAAATCTGCGTGGTGAAGCAGGCCCGATCTTTGCGCTCAAGGCTCTAACACTTGCCATGTCGTGCTTGTGGTGACCCGGTCGAGCCTCAGCTTGCTAGGCACGGGTCACTCTGCAGCCTGTGTGATTTGTTGAGAAATTCAGCCTACTCATCACTGCCTTGTATATGTGCTGCCGGCCTACACCAGTGCTGTGCACACAGAAGCCAAACGGTCAGCTCTTCAGGCCGTTAGACGCCCACCACTCACGAATAGCGCGAATGAGGAAGTAGTTCCCCATTTTTTGTTTGATCTGCTTCCTTTTCTGTTTCGTATGCCCCGCGAGCTAGTAACCATACAGTGCGGGCAATGCGGGAACCAGATTGGGTGCAGGTTTTGGGAGTTAGCCCTTCGAGAGCATGCAGCCTACAACACCAAGGGCGTGTTTGACGAAGCCCTCAGCAGGCAGTCACCACCCTATGCAGCCTAACGAGTGCCATGCACCTGTTGTTGACAATGCTTGATGCATGGTGCTCCATGTTGCAGCTTCTTCCGCAACGTTGACACACGAGTGGAACCACACAGGAACCTGGAAGTGGGAGATGGGCGCGGCCGCATCCAAACACTCAAGGTAAGCAATGCTGTTGTTCGCTGTGCTTACAGAGTGCCTGGCCCGGCTGCTTGGCCTTGCCTCACCGTTGAGTACAGCCCTCACCCCAGCATCAGCAGTGGAGTGACAGGCTGGCCTTTGCCAGTGAGAGGCAACCCACATCACAATGTAGCTACCCACTGCCATTGTGTGCAACAAATACACCAGCCTGGATGTATCTGCTTCGGAGTAGGGCATGCGAAGGTCACGACTCAATACACACCCACCCCAACAGCATTTTGTGCTGCTGAAGTGCTCCATGCATCACAAGGCAGCTGCTCCAAGCCCCAGTGCAAGCTCAACCCTTAGCAGGTAGTCCCGGAAGCCCTGAAGTGGTGAAGCTCACCTGCCCATCCGCCCATCCTCCTACACGGCTGCCCTCTCAGCTGTCCGCCTGCCCGCCCGTCTGACCACCAGCCTGACAGCTGCACTGTTGGCATTGTTTGTTATCCTTGCCTGCTGGCTCACCCGCCTGCTTGTACTGCTTGTACTGCTCGCCTGCTGTTCCCCCAAGGCTCGCTCCGTCATCGTGGACATGGAGTGTGGGGTGATCAACGAGATGCTCAAGGTAGGCAGCCCGCAACACCTCTCCTCTTGCGACATCTCAACCAGCTTACTAGCCCATGTGTGACCATGCATGGAGCATGCATGGCGTACCCTCAACTGCTACCTGACCCAAAGATGTCCTAACCCAAACTTGGTGCACCCTAGTGAAAGCCATGGCCTTGGACCACCAGGGTCATGGAATACACCTCAATGCCATGTCAGCCTCAGGCCAGGTGACAGCTGCATGCTGTGAGGGATGCATGCATGTCAGTTGTCTCCCAATGCCTGGTGGTGGGCCCCGCCCTCTAGGTCCCCTGCGACCTCAGCGGCTTGATGCAGTCCACCAGTGCAGCCGCTGCCTGGTTTGGGCAGCCAGCAGGTTCTGAGGCCCTGCTGCCTTGAGCCCAGTCCCACTGCACAGCTCTAGGTGCCGCTGCAGACTCTCACCAATGTGCGGGGAGCTAGGGGTTCCAGTCCAACCACCTGTCCCATGGGCGGGCTAGGGGTGGAACAAGGCCATGCCCCCGGCAGTACCTCCTCCCTTCATGCACCCGGGTCCTGCATAGTGGTTTTCTTTTCCTCTTCCTTTTCCCCTTTTTTCTTCTTTTCCTCATCCTCTTCCCTCTTTCTTCTTCTTTTCCTCTCCCTTTTCCCTTTTTCCCTTTGTTTCCTCTTCCGTCTTCTCCTTCTACTACTATTTCTTCTTCTACTACTTCTTCTGCTTTGGGTAGGAGCACATAAGCAGGCAGAGGCGAGGCGGGGCTGGGCAGGTGTGGGTGGGTCATGAGCAGGGCCTTGCGGGTGGACAGGGGAGGGAGAGGGGTTTGCTAGTTTGCCTTGCTTTGAGCGGGTCAGCGCATGTCGCAGCGTGGTTGCATGCTCCTGGTGCAGAGCAGGCTGCTGCATGCAACTGTAGGTTGCGATCTTGGGCCGTGGCACCTCCCCTGCCCCTGCCGCTGCTGCTCCTCCTGCCCTTGGGCCTTGTGGGTAGAGGGAACTAGCACACAGCATCAGCCAGGCCTCCTGTTGGCCCATGGCCTGGCGCCTGGCCTGGCCCCTACCACTCCCAGAGAGGTGCTGCAGGCTTGTAGTCTAAGTAGGCTCCTGGGTGGAGTGCAATTGGCAAGAGGGTGTGGGTGGCGCGGGCATGGCTGCAGAACATGAGACCACAATAAAAAACTTTAACAAAAAGCGAAAACCAGAATCATACTGGAAATGGTCAAGTCAGTGCCGGGTCTGTGAGGAACGGCATCTCTGTATCAGGCAGCCAGTGTTCACCGCATGGTGACAGAGTCCATGCGATTGTGTTCAACAATGGTTGCATGGCCCCTGCCCTGCCCAGCGCTACCAAGGCTGCAGCAAGGCATCAGATGAGACCCCTAGTAAGCTGGTTAGGGGTGGTTGCTGCCTACCCTGACCACAGGGGCCGCTGGGGGATGTGCTGGACACGCAGCAGCTCATCTCTGATGTCAGCGGGGCGGGCAACAACTGGGCGCATGGCAACCACTGCTATGGCCCTCAATACCACGACCTGGTAAGCAGGGCAGCCGCATCTCAATGCCAGGGTTCATAGCTGGCGGCGGTATAGGGGTAGGTTGCCCCAGGTTGTGTTCAGGAAGATTGATAAAGTCCAAGCTGCACATGCGGACCAGCAAAGGGGCTGCTAGGCTAGGAGTGAGGGGGAGGGGGGGACTGCAGGCTGGACGACTGCCATGATGGGGCATGTGTTGGCGGGCGTCAGCCAGTGTTGACGAGCATGCCATGGCCGGGGTTGTCCTGGTCTCCCCCATATAGGCCTGGGGCCCCGGGCAAAGGGTCGAGGGGCAAGGGGGCAAGTGAGCGAGTGGGGAAGGGGGAGAGGGCCGAGGGGGCAAGGGGCTAAGGGGTGAGGGGGCTAGGGGGCTAGGGGGCTAGGGGGCAAGGGGGCTAGGGGGCTAGGGGGCCAGCTGAGCTTGCAGTAGAAGCAATGTTCAAGGATGGAGCTCCGGTGCCCTCTGCCAGCACATCCTGCTGCGGCCTGCGGTGGCACTGTGCCTAATTAGGCTCCATGTCCTGACTCCAACCCAACGCCACCCAGCTCACTACTCAGCCTGGGCGAGCTCCTGCCTACCCACTGCCCCCCTACTCGTCTACCTGCCTGCTTCCCTCCCCCCCACCCCGCCCGCCCGCTCCCCCCCACCAAACTTTAGAACCCAACTGCCTAACTGCCTAACTGCCCACCTGGCCACCCGCCGCTACCTGCCGCCCTGGCTGCAGCTGCTGGACAAGATCCAGCATACAGTGGAGAGCTGCGACTCCCTGCAAAGCTTCCTGCTGCTGCACTCCCTGGGTGGGGGGACGGGCAGTGGGGTGGGCACCTACATCTTGGAGCTGCTAGCGGTGAGGCTGGTCGCAAGGAGGGGGGCGGGCAGGAGGTCAGGGAAACAGGCAGGCGGGTCAGCCGGGGGGCAGGAAGGGGGGCAGGCAGGCAGGCAGGCAGGCAGGGAACAAGGCTAGCGGGCAGGCAGGGGCTAGGCAAGGGGAAAGACTGACAGTGAGGTGGGAGTGAGGTGGGAGTGAGGTGGGGGTGGGGTGAGGGGGGAGTGAGGGGGCTGGCGGCATAAGCAAAGGGGGAAGGGGATGTCTAAAGAGGTGCGTGCTTTCTCTTCGTTTCTACTTCTATTCTACGGCCTGTTCTATGGGCTATTGTCTATCCCAGCCTGACGCCACCCTGCCTCATCCCTGCCGCCCCCCGCTCCCCCCTGCCTCCCCCCCGCCTTCCTCATCACCCAGCCCACCCCACCCCTTTCTAGCTCAGACCCCTGCCCCCCTGCCCTCCCCTGCCCTGCCTCCCTGCCCTCCCCTGCCCTGCCCCCCTGCCCTCCCCTGCCCTGCCCCCCTGCCCTCCCCTGCCCTGCCCCCCTTCCTGCCCCCCTGCCCTCCCCTGCTTCCCCTGGCCAGGATCATTACCCTGACGTGTTCCGCTTCACCGCCAGCGTGTTCCCCAGTGAGGACGACCACGTGGTCACCTCCCCCTACAACGCCCTGCTGGCAGCCAGCAAGCTGGTGGAGCATGCGGACTGTGTGCTGCCGCTGGAGAATCAAGCGCTCATTGACATCTGCAACAAGTGAGCTGCCCGGCTGCTGCTGCAGTCAGGCCCTACAGCTTTATGCCTGCCCTCATGCTGGTGGCTGCTGGAACGGGGTCATGGCAACACCCTCCTTTGCCTGATGCAGCAGCGGCAGCGGCAATGGCAATGGCAATGGCAATGGCAGCGGTAGCGGTAGCGGCAGCGGCAGCAGTAGCGGCAGCGGCAGGGGCAGCGGCAGGGGTAGCGGCAGCGGTAGCGGTAGCGGCAGCGGTAGCGGTAGCGGCAGCGGCAGCGGCAGCGGCAGCGGTAGCGGCAAGATGTCAATGGTTCCCCACCTAGAGCATATGCCATGATTGGCATGCCACTACTGCCACTGCTGCTATGGCTACTGCTGCCGCTGCTGTTGCCACTGCTGACGTCGCTGCTGATGATGTTGACGCTGCCGACCCTGCCGACAGCCTCAGGTGCTGTTTTAGCACAATGCATAACAAATGGTGACACCCACCCCCCGGTGGTTTTCCCTGTGGCATGCACTGGTCACCCTGCTGCACGTAAGACCCTGCAGTGTTTGGTCACACCTGGCACTACATGCTTCCTGGTCACACCCTGTGACGCCTCGAGGCCTGGCCACACATGTCACACTATGGTTCCTGATCAGGTGGGAGCCAAAACTTGCTGCTGGGGCAACTTCGGCCCAAGCCTTGGAATCTGGGAAAGGTCTGTAGGAGCTGGGATGTGCTCTTTCGCCCCCCACGCCTCTACGCTTCCTGCCTGCATGGCTGCATGCTCTTGGCTTGCATTTTTGCCACCTGTCGAGCTGCATGGGTTTTGTTGCCTGTGCAGCATCCAAACCCTTTGATGCCATGAATGGCATTGCAGCCACCATGCTGCTGAACATGACCAGCAGCATGCGGTTTGAGGGCTCGCTGAATGTAGACCTGAACGACATAACCATGAACCTGGTACCCTTCCCCCAGGTGCGCAAAAACCGTTGTCATCAAGCATGAGGGTGTGGCCCCCGCAGCAGTGACTGCAAGCCAATCCCATGCTCACATTGCTGCCCTTACCTTGTTCGCCTGCTGCACAGATGCATTTCTTGATTTCTTCCATGTCACCCCTCTGCGCACCGAAGGACCTGGCAAAGCTAGCCGCGCCGCGCACCGTTGATCAGGTGCGGACCGTATGGCAACCCGTACGCACGGTCTGTCGCGGTGTGCGAAAAGCAATCGCAGAGTTGCGCCGGGGTAGCGCCGGGGTTGCGCCGGGGCCACGTCGGACTGTGCCGGGGGCCTCGATGATTGACTGTGCAGATTTTCACCGATGTGTTTTCGCGAGAGCACCAGCTGATCCGCGCTGATCCCCGCCATGGAACATACCTCGCGTGCGGTCTCCTCATGCGCGGCGCCAGCGCCAACATCAGCGACATCAACCGCAACGTGGCGCGCATCAGGCCGTCGCTGCAAATGGCGCATTGGAACAGTGATGTGAGCTTATTGTTGCATGTATGGAAGGCTAGAAGGCATGTCAAGCAAAGCTGTGGCTGTGCATCACGTGCAGGGCTTCAAGTTGGGCATTTGCAGCGTGCCCCCGGTGGGCCTACCCAATGCTCTTCTGTGCCTGGCCAACAACTCCGCCATCACTGCCACCTTCCGCGCCATGAAGGAACGCTTTGAGAAGCTGTACAAAAGGAGGTGGGCATGCCTTGCAGCATGGTCAACTAGGCAAGTCAGGGCAGAGCAAGCAAGGAAGCTGGCAGGGTATCCGCAAGGCATGTGGCTGGCCGGCCACATCCAACGTCAATGATAGTGAGTGCAATGGAGTTGGTGGTTACAGTTACAAATTGTTCATGTCTGTTCATCTCCACGCAGGGTGTACACGCACCATTATGAACAATACATGGAGTTGTCCATGTTTGACCATGCTGCGGAGGTCATGACAGGCATCACAGCCCGGTACGCCGCCACGGAGCAGGCACAGCAGCCACCTCCCGTCACCCGCATGCGGCCTCGTGGCCTCTCTTTCATCTGACTCGTGCCCACATACTTGCACACCCCATGCACAGCCCGCCCCACCACCATAGTAAGGCTACAACCAAGGCGCGATCAACCATGGTCATGTCTTATGGTCACCTGACTTCCTAGCAGCCCGCATGACTTGTGTGAGCAGCTAGGAAGTTTACAGGGCAGCAAAGCAACCACACACTCTAGCACAAGCCCACAGGCATTGGCAGTATACGCTTATGCATAGCGCACTGATACGCCGCACACCAGCCCCTCCCTGCTGCACCTGGCCCAGCAACTAACCCCAGGCCCCCCCATGAGGCAGGTGGCTGGACCGGGACACCAGCGGATGCCTAAACTTACAACGCATTGGGGAGAGCATGCCGCGCCCCCTGGAGCTGTGCAGCTATGAGGGCCAGGAGGCTCTGGCCCCCATGGCGATGAGTACCAGCAGCGCTACAAGCTGGCCAATGACCGGCAGCCAAAGGGCAGAGGTTACACCGGGCAGCAGAGTACCGACGGGGCATTGATTGCCGGGCCCGCAACAACGCATAGGGCCTAGCAGTTTGTACTGTTAGTTTTGATGACGTGCCGAGTGGTTTAGGGGGAGAATGCCATCGGTGTGGAGTTTGTATTCATCAAGGGTGCGACCCAGGATGCTTCAACTGAATTGAGTAGCCGAGTGAGATTACCCACAGGTAAACATGTTGTTCCTTGTTGAATGAGTTTTGTTTGTCTAGACCTTGTGAGCCGCCCATGCAAGATAAGAATACACGGAACTCCTAACGTCGTCAATCAACACCTTTATAAAGCAGGTGGTTATAACCGCTACCTAGTTGTCAACCAGGTCAACAAGATTCATTGTCGTTACGCATTGATGGCACACACATTAGGACATGGCAGTTTTGTTTGCCCCGAACTGTTGGCAGCCCCCTTTTCCCCTCACTAGGGCCTCCATTTGAGCCGGACCAGTAGTGGCCACTAGCAGCCACTAGCAGCCACTAGCGGGAATATACTAGTGGGCAATAGTAGCCCGACTCAAATGGTGTTATTGGGCTGTGTGGAGTAAACCCAGTGCACATGGCACATGAGCCGCCTACCACCTACATTATTGCCTGACCCGTTAGGGTTATTGTGTAGAGTTGGCATGACAAAACATGCACTGATTAACAGCTGATGACAGCTCAGACGGGGTGGCACACACTATTGTGCCGCAGCAGGCTGCTGCTCCTGCTGGGCCTTGGGTGGCTTGTCTCGCAGCCGCTTGTAGCCCAGGCCAGGGTACTCCTTGCCCTTGGCTGGCAGGGCTCCCTGGTCTGGCCAGTAGCACAGCTCCAGCGGGCGCCACTTGCTCTCCCCAATGCGCTGCATGTTCAGCGCTGCATTGCAGTCCCTGTCCAGCCACCTGCCTGGCTGTGGGGCTGGCTTGGCTTTGGCTGCCTTGCCCTTGCCCTTGCCTTTGTCCTTGCTGGGCTGGGTGGGCTCAGCCGCCTGCTCAGCCTCAGTGCGCTTGCTGCGCTTGGCTGGCGGGGGATTGCTGGGCCCCGGCTCTGAGGCTGCTGCCGGTGTGGCTGCCTGGCTGATGCCTAGGGCCTATGGGGGCTTGCGGGGGACCACTACCGGGCACCACATCAGGCCCCGCACTGGCTGGTCACGCTGCTGGCTCCAGGCTGGGCGCACTAGGCGCTGCTCCACCTGCCCTGCTGGTGGCTTCCAGCCTGTAGGCCTTGTGGCACTGAGTTTGTTCAGCTCCTCCTCACAGGGCTGCTTGCCATTCACTGCTGAGCTGACCCGGGTGGTGCGGTGCTCATCCACTAGCACCACCCTGCCCCGCCGCTGGCCTGCGCCCCTGGGCCTGCACACCACCTTGCAGCAGGCACGCAGCACCTCATCAGCACCCCACCCTCCCGCTGTGCCAATGCCAGCTGCGCTAAAGAAGACCACCAGCTGCTTGGCACGCCCATGGCGCTTCATGGACAACTCAGCCATGTCCTCCTCCAACTGCAGCCATGCACACAAGGCACACACATGGTGGCTGACATGGTGGCACCAGGTTAGGCATGGCACAGTCAACTACCTTTTTAACCCTGCCTAACCCACCACATCCCAGTCCCTTACCCTCCCTCCCTCCCACCCGCCCTCACCTTCTTGAGGAACTGCTCCAGCGCCCGGTCCTGGGCTCCGTACAGCCGCAGCCGCTGCCGTGCCCACTTGGAGTCCAGGTACACCTCCCACACCGCATCCCAGGTGGCCAGGGTGACAGTGCTTCAGGTGGGCCTCCAGGGAGGTGCCGGCTGAGCTTGCTGCTGCCAGGTGCTGGAGGTGGGGCTTGATTGGTGCTAGCCACCGCTCAGTGTCACGGCAGGCATTGTTCAGGCCGCTGCCATGCTTCACCTGGCCCTTGGTCAGCTTCCACTGGGCCAGCCTGTCAGCTACCAGCTGGCCCGACTCCGGATCCCACACCCCAAAGGCTGCGCTGACTGCCTGGGTGACGCCGGGGTCGATGCCCACCCCAATCTGTGTGTCTGGTTCAACACGAACTCACGCTGCTCAGCTATGCCCCTGCCTATATGGGGGTCCCACTGCATGGGCCGCTGCTGCTGCTGCACTTGGGCGGCTGCTGCTGCTGCTGGCAGCTGGGGGTGGGGCTGGAGGAGGGAGAAGGGGGCACGTGTAGTGCACGCACACGCTGACACCGTCAGTGTCCACCGTCCTCTCGAAAGCAAACCCTTTGTTGCGAAGCTTGTTGATGTTGAACCACCTGGCCCAGTGGTGGCTCAGTGCTGGCTCTGAAGTGAACGCTGCCCGGGTTTCCTTGATTAAGCCCAGCTACTTACACACCCCATGCAGCACCCTGCTGTCCACGTTGATGAAGTGCACCCCCACCCTGGCCATGGGGGTGAGGGTGAAGGGAGACGGGCAGGTCAGGGTCCGGGGACCAACCCCACGCCTCTTGCCGCGCATTGGTTGCCCTGGCACAGGGGGGGTGGGGGGCTGCTGCCACTGCTCTAGCCACCGGCACACATGCACTGCATGTCGCATGCGGCAGGGCAGGGGCAGGGTGTCCTGCAAGGAGCCTTGCTTCTTCATGCCCAGTAGGCGGCGGTGCTTATCGGCCTCCTCCATCAAGTCATCCACATGCCCCTTGTCCAGGTGGGCAGCATGCAGCTCCGAGCTCTTGGCGTTGATGCCATACCTGCGCGCCATCTTGATGAACAGCTGTGCCTCCTCGCCACTCCAGCCTAGCTGGGCTCTGGCTGCCTTGACGTACAAATCAAGGGCTCTGAAAATCAGGTCGGGTCGGGTCGGGTCGGGTCGGGTCGGGTCGGGTCGGGTCGGGTCGGGTCGGGTCGGGTCGGGTCGGGTCGGGTCGGGTCGGGTCGGGTCGGGTCGGGTCGGGTCGGGTCGGGTCGGGTCGGGTCGGGTCGGGTCGGGTCGGGTCGGGTCGGGTCGGGTCGGGTCGGGTCGGGTCGGGTCGGGTCGGGTCGGGTCGGGTCGGGTCGGGTCGGGTCGGGTCGGGTCGGGTCGGGTCGGGTCGGGTCGGGTCGGGTCGGGTCGGGTCGGGTCGGGTCGGGTCGGGTCGGGTCGGGTCGGGTCGGGTCGGGTCGGGTCGGGTCGGGTCGGGTCGGGTCGGGTCGGGTCGGGTCGGGTCGGGTCGGGTCGGGTCGGGTCGGGTCGGGTCGGGTCGGGTCGGGTCGGGTCGGGTCGGGTCGGGTCGGGTCGGGTCGGGTCGGGTCGGGTCGGGTCGGGTCGGGTCGGGTCGGGTCGGGTCGGGTCGGGTCGGGTCGGGTCGGGTCGGGTCGGGTCGGGTCGGGTCGGGTCGGGTCGGGTCGGGTCGGGTCGGGTCGGGTCGGGTCGGGTCGGGTCGGGTCGGGTCGGGTCGGGTCGGGTCGGGTCGGGTCGGGTCGGGTCGGGTCGGGTCGGGTCGGGTCGGGTCGGGTCGGGTCGGGTCGGGTCGGGTCGGGTCGGGTCGGGTCGGGTCGGGTCGGGTCGGGTCGGGTCGGGTCGGGTCGGGTCGGGTCGGGTCGGGTCGGGTCGGGTCGGGTCGGGTCGGGTCGGGTCGGGTCGGGTCGGGTCGGGTCGGGTCGGGTCGGGTCGGGTCGGGTCGGGTCGGGTCGGGTCGGGTCGGGTCGGGTCGGGTCGGGTCGGGTCGGGTCGGGTCGGGTCGGGTCGGGTCGGGTCGGGTCGGGTCGGGTCGGGTCGGGTCGGGTCGGGTCGGGTCGGGTCGGGTCGGGTCGGGTCGGGTCGGGTCGGGTCGGGTCGGGTCGGGTCGGGTCGGGTCGGGTCGGGTCGGGTCGGGTCGGGTCGGGTCGGGTCGGGTCGGGTCGGGTCGGGTCGGGTCGGGTCGGGTCGGGTCGGGTCGGGTCGGGTCGGGTCGGGTCAAGGTCAAGGTCAAGGTCAGGTCAGGTCAAGGTCAAGGTCAGATCCAAGTCCAGGGTCTAGTCACCACCATCACTTGCCTGGGTTGGAGTAATGCTGCTGCATGGCCACCGCCAGCTGCATGGAGTGTGCGTCGATGGTGTTGGCGTCACCCGTCAGGTTGATGCTGCCCAGATATAGCGGCTTGGTTAGCAGCGCCTGGTTGCTGGGGTCGTCAAAGACGGGCATGAGCATTGGGTGGCGGTGCTGCCCTGGGCGCACAAGGCGCCGCTGCAGCTGGTTGTAGACTGTCTTGAAGTTGGGGTTGGCGAAGAACTTGCAGAATTTCTTAAGCTGCCTCAGCATCACTCCTCGCAGTCAAGGGGCAAGGGAGGGCCAGTGGGTGCTGCGGGTGCAAGGGCTGCCAGGCGGGCGCTGCAGCGCCTTGGGGGGGCTGCATTACTGGCTCAGCTTACTGGCTCAGCTGGCTCCGAGTCAGACTGTGGCTCTGGCTCTGAGTCACAGTCTGACTCGGAGTCAGAGTCACTGTCACACTCCATGCTGGCAGGCTGGGCAGGGGCATGCGGGGGGAGTGGGGGTAGGGGGGAGCATCAGGGGCTTGGGGGGGCTGCACGGCTGGAGGTGTGGGTTCACAGGCATATCCCGGGGTGGGTTAGCCCACCAGGCACGTTAGGAAGATTCTGAGCACAAACAAGGAGGCAATCACAAGGAGGCAATCACAAGGAGGCAAAAACAGGGAGTGCACCTTAGCCCGCAACTGGAGATGCGCCCGTAGCTTGCGCCTGGTCTTCTTGCACCCGCGCAGCACAGCGCCCTCCGGGACTCTAATAACCTGCAGCCAAGCACAATTGACATTTTGATAGGCCACTTTGACAGGCGGGGACACAAACAGTGCGGGGACACAAACGGTGCGGGGACACACAAGGCGGGCGCGGCCTGTCACCTGACGTCTTCGGTTGTTCCAGCCATCCCGACGCTCCTGTCGTTGCTTTCCTTGAGGGGAACGAGACGCTGCGAACAGGAGCGACGGGCTATTACACGGCGCGTAACTGACGGAGCTCACAGTCGGCTAGGGACACGAACCTTTCTGTTTCTTTGGCGGGCCCTTCTTTTCCTTGACGCCGCCCTTTTGCTTCTTCTTAGCCATAGCTGTTGCTACTTGTCGCTTCGTTAATCGACTGTGTGATGCTGGAATTTATGACCATAACAGGTATTTTTGCCCTCACCGATTCAGCAAATCCAAGGGAGAACGCAATAATCCAACCAGGGTGTGCATGTAATAGGAGAGCGGTCCTTACACATGATGCTATTCAAGCTGTTGCTTCTGCCGTTACCGATAAAGTGACTTGAATGGAAGACATGAGCAGTTCGCGGCAACGGACACAATCTGCATGCGTCATTAACAAGTCTTACACTGGGTGATCAAACTGGGAACAACAAGTCTTAATAGCAAGCAACCCATCAAAAGTGACACAGCACTGCGTGAAACAAACGCAAAAGATGCACAAGCACAACAAGGCACTTCTATGAGGGGGCGAGGCAGGTGCTCTGCAAATGTTCTAAGCATGTTGTCACCACATCCATTTAATAGGGCCAAGGTCATGTCAGTGTTGTGAGTGCCTGACTTGCAGTAGACTTATGCGCCATTAGCTTGCGCAAGGGTAAAGTCCTGTGGCAGCTCTAGCTGCAGGAATCTTGAAGTCGGCCGTAGTGCTAGGAAGTGTCACTCGCCTGCAGGGCTGCCACATCAGCAAGGCATGGCATCGTTTCCGAGGCATCCCAGCACCCTGATCAATTTAGTGCAGTTCTAGAGTGGTCCATGCAACCACCATTCCTGCCTGTGGGCAGCATATGGGCAGCCCATGACAGCAGTGCACGGCATACAATTCATGTATAGACATCACGTGATGCAGGCCCACTAGTACATTGTTGGTGCAGCTTTTCTGTGCTGCCACTGGGTCCCCCACCCTGAATGACCCTAGCCCTGATCTCCTAGTCAACCTCCCGATGCCAGCTGTACTGCTGTACTGCGCCTAGTAGCCTCCCACTGCACCTCTTGACACGCTTTCCTAGTCAGCCTGCTTTGGTGTGAAAGACAGAGACAGCGTCATGCTGGTGGATGATGGTGAGAGAGCCAAATCACCGCCAAGCCTTTGGCTGCTGGGCTGGGGGCGGATGCCCTTGGCACGACTTCTGGGCATTGCCAGCATGTGCCCTGGTTCAGCAGCTGATG
Organism: Haematococcus lacustris; assembly: GCA_030144725.1. Classification (NCBI taxonomy): domain Eukaryota; kingdom Viridiplantae; phylum Chlorophyta; class Chlorophyceae; order Chlamydomonadales; family Haematococcaceae; genus Haematococcus; species Haematococcus lacustris. Next base: position 19,971,632 of record JASKMD010000008.1, on the reverse strand, counting down.
TGCTGTCCTCTCGGGCAGCTTGCCCAAGACAGGAAATATGGTGTTGCTGAAGCTGCTCTGCTTCAAGCGCCCAGTTGCGCAAGCCACTGGTTGCTGCCAAAGAAGCTCCCAAGGGACCCTGTGGCTGAGGCTGGCATGCCCCTTGCGCCTCCAAGGCTGAGGCTGGGGGAGTGCAGGGCTCCGGAAAGGAAGCAGCACCTGCCACATCTGAACTACCATCCTGGAAACGTGTGCTTCCCACAGCCTTCAGGTGGCCGTAGCTTTTGCTGCCTGGCAACGGCGCAAGGCAAGGGAGGGCATGGGAAGCTCGTGGGGGTAAGTCTGAGCCAGCCTGACCTGCACATGGCGATCGTCATGGCGGCAGCCAGCATGGTGTCAATGCCTCCTGCCTTGACCCCTGTACACTGGGCATGGGCTTTCAATTCAACTTGGTTTGACACTGCACCCAGCAGCTTTATCTCCATCATTGTACAACTCCTATTGCTGGCCACTGCTCACCAAGATTCACCAGCCAGTTAGCAGAGTGTCAGGAGCAGATGCGATGCTCAACTGTCCCTGACCTTGTGTGATCAAGATGAGATGAGTACAATGGGCAACACCGGCTCATCTCACCGAGTGACCTTCCACGGGGTGACTTGGCAGATGAGGCTGCCAGTGCTGATGACAGCGGGACACTGGGCAGCAAGCGCAGCCGAGCAGCACCACGGGTTCCACGGGGCTCCACCCACCTGTTTGGCAGGCAGGCAGGCAGGCAAGGTGAACAGTATCGGTAATGCCCATGGGCAGAGGTGAATCACCCCTAGTGAAGTCATTTAGCTCTATTGCTCCTGTGGCACCTCCTTAGCTCTCTGCCCAATCCATAGCAGACGCAGTGCACTTGCACCTTATTGGTTTGACCTGCTGTAAGAGCTGGCTGCTGTGCCTACATTATGGTCAATACAACGCACCACGTGGTCATCAGCCCTTTGCCTTTGATGTTCAAACTACCGCGGCATGCAAACTGGTACTCCTCCAGATGACGGACGAGGAGGTAAGTGTCATTGCTGATGTGCACCGCGCCTGGCTCTCCACTCGTGCTCTCCATTCGTGAGGCTGTGTTCACGGTGCTGCAGTGCCAGGCGAGTCATCCAAGACATATAAGAGCAGCGTCACGCTAGTGCTCACAAGCGCATGCTAAAATCTGAGGATGATCAGATGGGTGCTCAAGTGCTGTGACCCAGACTTGCTGGGTGCATCTGGTTTCTTTGCTGCACGCACACTCACATTACCACAGGGAGATGACAGGGTGCATGCACTTCATGATGTTCAAGTGTTCATGACATCAGATAGGTGGTGATGATGGGCTAGATGCCGGCAACTCACTCGCCAAACAGACAGAACCTGCGGCGCAGCTTGCCAACAATGCCGCTCATGGCCCTGCCACTGTGGATGCCTGCATGTCAAGACCAACACACCTCACCACACAAGATTACTATTGACATGACCATTTCTTGTTTGCTGCTGGTGAGAGCAGCACATTGGCAGCACTGACGCGGACATGACACATCGCGGCACTCGTTGCATATGTATTCTGCCACCCACCAATGCGGATTTGCACCGGCTGTCCTGTGGTGGGCAACGAGACCTGCAAACAGGGCACTCCTGCCACTAATGAGTAGGCCACACAGCAGGAAGAACAGAAAGAATATGGTGTGGCCAGCTGCAGATTGAGCTGATACAGGCAGCTCTGTCATACACTTCTGTGGGGCAATTGATAGCCCTGGTGAGCAGTTGATGCAGCAAAGTCTGGAGCTCATAATACAGAAGTAATGAGAGAAGGTCCCAGGCTCTGACCTTGTGAGCGGCACTGCGCATTAACAATGCAAAGCGCACCGCAGTGGCTGCATGGTCTGGGTCCTTGCGCATGAGGCCTGTGGCAACCTGCAGGTGCAGGTAGCAGCCCATTCAATCGTCAGCTCCAGCCACCAATCGCAGGTAGCTGCAAGTTCTGGGTATGCTGTTGCTGCTTGGCTGCTGCCTCCCACCATCAGACTGTCCCCAATCGTCTCCACTTTGTAGACAGCATTGCCACTGGCCAAGCACAAGTCATCAAAGCGAGAATACTGCAACAGCGGCAGTAGCAGCAACCATGTTGCTGGTCATGAACAAGGTTGGTGCAGCTGCTGGTGCAGGTGTTGTACAGGGTTGGTGCAGCTGGGGTGGGAGCAGTGCCAGGGGACTACTGGTGATGTACCTGTGCTAGGGTTTGCATGACGTTTCACGCCTTACCATGTCATTCAACATCGTCATGACAAGCTGGGGATGGACCTGTTGAGCCATGTCTGTGAAGCCCACCACATCTGAGAGCAGCACACAGCATGGCACAGTAGGGGCATGCTTTGGTCGGGCATCACATTGACCACATGTCAGCAGCCGGGCAGAAGAGATGACACCGCTATGAGCCTCGCACACCTGACTGATGAGCATCAACATGAGGAACATTGTCATTGCTGCCATTATATGCATTGTCCCTGACATGCCCCCCCACAGCCCTGACCTGAAAAGATGATCGTAATGTTCTCATGCCACTCTGCGAGCTGATTTGTCAGGTCCTGCAGCCCGCCTTCACTGCCAGCCCCCACGCCCATGTCAATACTGTCGGTGCTCAGCAGCTGATCTTGCCCCTCCTGGCTTGACAAGGGGCTGCCTGGCTGCTCAGCCCCGTCACTAGTGCCTTCCCTGAGGTGGGTTGCGCCATCGTGAGTGTGACGCAGGAGTGGATCCCCTGCATTGCTGTACAGCAAGGAGCTCATGCCTGGCGAGGACAGCCATGGGTTGGTCCCTGCTGCGGTCCCTGCCCCACCCACATGGTTGCTGCCATCAACTTTGCCAAGCTGCCTTGGACATGCCACTGCCGGTGGGCCCGCTGTGGCCTCGCTAGGCTGTGTGCGGCCATTGCTAAAGAGGGCAGCGCTGAAGCCACATGCCAGGACCCCACTGGGAGTCATCAATGAGTTGTACAGCAACTGTGGCCAAGAGGGAGACGAGGCAGCGTCTTGAGCCAAGCCCTCCTGGGATGCCGGCACTTCTAAACGTAGCCCAAAGAGCTCCAGCATCCTCGTGCTGCTGGTATTGGACACTGGCATAGAGCGTGAGGCATTCAGGCTGCTGGGCTGGAGGGCAGGGGTGTGTGGTGCGGGGGCCTGGGAGGTGTGTGGCTGGCTCCTAGAGCTGGTGTGAAGAGGAGCAGGCAGCTGCCAAAGCTCTATGCCAGTAGAGCGTTGAAACTGTGACGCAGTGGGTAGGGTGGACTGCGAGTGGTCGGGTACAGCATCTGACATGGCTGAGTGCAGGTCTCCACTGTTGTCGTGAACGATTTCTGCCAGCTGGGCTTGGCCTACTGTGCTCAAGCTGGCAAACACAGATCCATCCAGGGAGGTGAGGAACCCTGAGGTGACCTGGAGTTCGCCTGTGCCTTGCCTCACAATGGAGGCAAGGATGTCCTCAAATGGGGTAGCAGTGGTTGGAGTCAGGATGGGACTGGGGAGGGGAAGGGAGCGGGCGAGGGAGGGGCCAGTAGCTGCTGGTGCTGCTGCTTGGCTAGAGTTGTCTCTGTGGCCCTCCAATTGGTGCAGATGTTGTTGCTGGCCTCCATCTGGTGGCTGTGTTGAGCTGTTCATGACAGGAACAACTGCCTGGTCTGAGGCGGTTGGAGCGATGGACAAAAGTGCAGCAGCTTCAGCACGCTTGAACCCTTTGAACTTCTGCAGCGTTGCCACAAAATTAGGCAACACATGGCCTCCCCCGCGCACAACGCATGGCAGGCATGACTGATGCATGTTCCATAGTCAACAAGCTAGGTGAAGCACGCGTCCACTTGCTAGCAAACTGCATCAGAACTGCATCAGAACACAGTGCAAATACCTCGTAGCCTGTTACCATGATAGGTGTGCATGTTCCTGTGAGCTCCTGTGCTGCCCTGTGCATGTGACTCCGTCAACACCTGGCCTTGACACACTGCCCCATCTCCATCTTCCTCTCCGCTAAGATTGCCATAGCTACTGTCTGTGTCACCGCCATTGTGATCATAGCAATGGTGACTGCCAGGCCCAACACCGTGGTAATGATGGTGCAGGTGTGAAGGTGTAGCTGCGGGTGTGAAGGTGTAGGTGTAGGTGTGAAGGTGCAGGTGCGAAGGTGTAGGCCAGGCAGGTGCATAGCGAGCAGCAGCGGTTGTCATCTACATCAAGATGATCAGCTGGTGAGCAGCTTCCTGGCGGTGACAAGCCGCTTACCTTGTCTGCCCAGCTCGTGTTGCGGGATAAGGCCAAAGCCACCTTGCGCAGGACACGACGCGACCAACCTTCCTTTGCCTTCTTGCTGCACACAGTTCCAACCTTGCGCTGGCTGTTCCCATCAAGCCCATGGCCCTGCTGCTGCTGCTGCTGCTCAGGTGGGCCCCTGGTCACGAGCTGCTGTGTCTGCTGGAAAAACTCTGCCCACTCACACGAACCAGGTTGCACGGGTGCAGGGTGTGGCCCTTCCTCTGCAGCTGCTGATGTGTCGGGAACAACGCAAGCGGCAATACTGCAGTGGCCAGCACGCCCAGGCTCCATTGGTGCCTTAGGGTGGCCACTGCCGTCAGGAGAGCATTGGGCTTCTGAGTCATGTAGCTGACATGTAGCTGACACGGCTGACTTTGGGCAGTGAGGTTGGGGTAACGAGCTGCAAGCAGCATCACCCTGCCGTGCCTGCTTGTGCCGCGCCTCTGGAAGGCCAGCTGAAGGATGCGACGTAGAGCTGGACTGTGGCGGTAGGCTGCCGGGCAGGGAGCTGGTGTGCTGGGGGTGTGAGCCTGGGCCTGAGGATCCACTGGCAGTGTCTATGGCGAACTCCAGAGAGGAGGAGTGGGGCCCAGTAGGTAGCAGTAGGCTGGACAGATGCTGAAGTGGCTGTCGTTCAGTGCTCTGCTGTGGGGTGGGAAATGTGAGTGGGGTGCCCTGGTCTGGCTCAAGCCCTTCATGCATGGCAGGCTGTAGGGACGGTGCTGGTACTGCTGCAGCTGCTGCATTTTGTTCACTGAGCACGCTGGGGATAAGGTACCCTCCTGGCAATGTCTCATAAGAGGTGGTTGGGGCAACATGCGGGGGTTGACACAGGGAGCTAGGAGATCGATGCGCAGACCTGTGGCGCCTCCTGGCAACGTCCTCTGTGTGCGCACTGGGCTCAGCTGAGCCATTGCTGACGTTTGTGGCTTGCGTGCGCAGACGGTGCCTACTGCTGCTCTTGTGGGGTGGGGTACGCTGTGACAAGTTGTCGAGACTGGTCTGGGGTGAGGTGTGGTTGCCAATTCCCAGAATGGCGACCGCAGAGACCAGGCCCTGCTCCCGCTGACGCTTCGCTGCTCCAGCTGCTAGCAACAGTTGGACCACATGTGTAGGGAGGAGGTCGCACAGCAGCTCCTAGTACAGGGCAAGGGGCAGCACAAGGAGTGAAAGCAAAGGACAAGGGCAGGTCACAATGGCATGTACTGGTACAGTTATGACCTGAGGTTTCCGCGATGCACGTGATGCTCAACAATCTCTAGCAAAGGTGCAGCTAGCAAGCAACGTTACTGTACTTTTATGGAATGACGCATGAGATGGCTGTGGCAGCAGGAGCTATCGGTTGTGTGCAAGCAATGCACATACCTGTGCATCGTGCAGCCGGCTTGTAATGCTCAGCTGCATGTGCTCCAGCTGCAGTGTGCCCAAGAGGTACATGCAGATGAAGGAGACGAACTGCTCGCATGGGCCTGCTTTCTGGTGGCAGGTAGCGTCCAAGTAGAGCCTTCAGATAATAGTACACCGGTGCCAGAGTCAGTGTGCATGCCGTCATCAACAGCACCAAACAGCAAAGCAGGACTGGCAGTATCAATGCACCTCAACAAGCAAGAAGTCTACTAGAAGGTATGGTCCTGCTGTGAGTAACTCCTGGAAGTAACTCTCCCCTAAAGCACCCTATACAGCCCCCTCTTCCCTCACTAGGGCCTCCATATGAGCCGAACCAGTAGGGGCCACTAGCAGCCACTAGCGGGAATATACTAGTGGGCAATAGTAGCCCGGCTCAAATGGTGTTACTGGGCTGTGTGGAGCCAAGCATGACCCTGCATGATGCCCTGCTGGTGCTCTTGCCTAGACAGGTCACAATAACCAGAAGGACAAGTGCTAAACTTTGGCATGATGAAGGACACTGCGAAGGACTGTGCCTCACCTGAAGAACTTGAGAAAGCAATTGAGGGGTGTCGCAGTGAAGAGTAGCGTCAACACCAGGGTGGAGTCCTGGGCAGTCAAGGACTGTTTGATCCTCAGCAAGTAGTACTCGAGCCTGTGCAACAGGCCCCTGCAGAGCACCATAGCATGACGTCACTGTTAGGTAGCTGTTCACGAGCACATGGACCCAGGTTAGACAACAGCAGTGGAGCTTGCACTAGACACCAGTGTTGACTCTCAACCACGTTGCACGTCATCCCCCCCAAAGCAGGAGCTGGCAGCAGCAGCGTTTGCTGTGTCCTGGACTTATGCATGCCAAAGGTCAGGCTCTTGTGAGTGCCCATTATTGGGACACACGGCTGAGTGATGAGGCCCTTTTCCTAATGCCAGGCAGCACTCAACTCAGCAGCATACAGCCTGGTTGAACAGACCATCCGGCTCTAGCGCTACCTGCCAGCTACTCTGTCACAAAGGCAGACACCTTTCAGAACTTTCAGCTGACTGAGCTGGCACTGGTTGATACACCAGGCTCAGTCGGGGAAGGGTGCTACTTTTTAGCCATGGCACACCTCAGAAACTCAACTAATAACAACCGGCTGCAGCAGCGCATAGTTCCCCTGCTACTAGGAGATGCGTAACCTGAAATTTGAACTGTCTGTCTTAAACAAATGGCCGGCACTATCCGACCATGCAAGCTGCAAGGCTGCAAAGGTGCCACACAAACGTGTGCGCCTATGTCTTCAGCAGCGGGCAGTTGCCCAGCGGCAAGTGGGTGGATGACGCTGACATGGCTTTGATGTCATCAGGAGACATTGGTGGTACTGGTAATGGCTGACGGCTAATGCACCAAGGACCCCTCATGCCTTAGGTCGGCCACCCCTAGTGAGGGTCAAGGCGCTGACGTAGCTTTGTGAGTATATGGGCTCAAGCAGGGCGAGCTATGTACATAAGGTATAAATATGGCCATGTCAGGTTGAGCTGTGACTCAAACACATGCGCCATGCCCAACCCCAGGCATAGGACTGGGCGCGCTAAGCAAGGGCAGTGGACCCCCCGTTGCTGTCAGGACAAGATGTGCTGCACCATAGTGCCCCCACGTATTCGGCCTCAGCTCCCTTGCAGTGCTCACCTGCCATGAAAGTACTGAAAGCACAGCAAGCACAATAAAACATCCACACAGCCAACAGCCCCAGCGCCCATAAACCTACCATGGCTACCCAGCCTACTTGATGCAAGGGCAAGGCTGCTGCAGCCCCCCCTCCCCGCATCCTGCCACAGCCGCCTGCCAGGTGGCTGGGCCAAGACAGGAACGCGGCAACGAAAGTACATGCGACGCCCCCTGCAGCTGGTGGCCTGGCATCCACGTGATTGATCACCCAAGATCAAGCATTGGATCATCAGAGACATAGTGGTTGCAGCCACCCAACTTATCAGGGAGCATGACAGCCTCAGCTTGCAGGCACTAGATCATCAAGTATAGGCTGCTGGATTCTGAGGAATGCCAAGTGCACCAAGTTAAAGTGACGTGGAGCACCAGCTACTGTCATCAGCTACTGTCCTGAGTGATGAAACCTTGCAGCAATGCCTCTGTGTGGTCGCCCCTCTCACACAGTGTTTACCTTTTGGGTGATGAATCACCAGCTTCAGACTCCTGACTAGATGAATGCGGGGTGCAGCTGCCCGAAGGGTGCCCCCGAGCAGCGCCAAAGTCCTTCACGGCCAGGGCGTGTACCAGGGTAACCCCGCACAACCAGCAGATCGCAAAGCTGACTTGTCGAATGAGGAGCTGCCACCAGCTCTTGGGTAGTAGGCCTTGGCGATGCAAATTGTGCCAGTCCATGGCTAGGTATGTGGGAGTCAGGATGGCAGCGCCCAGCACAGTTGCCCCCACTGGAAGATCTGGGAGGGCGAGGGACACAAGCATGCAGGTAAACAATGTGGCAAGTTTGCACGTAGTTGTCATCTGGCTGTGCGGCAGAACGCTCCAGCAGAAAGAGGACATTTGTGAGGCTTAACAATGGGCCAATGCCATCGCTTGTACGCAGCATGCTAGCTGTCAACTTACCCAGGAACGGGACGAGGACCAAGTGCAGGATAGCCTGAAAGAAAAGGTCGTCTACGCCTGATCTGTTCAGGTGAATTATGACGACAAACACTGTGCACAACCCTGCAGCTCGACACAGGCACATAGTGAGGCAAAAGTTACTCTTGTGTTGTCGACAACATCCCTGTAAGTGCCTCCCTTGCCCCTCTTCTGCATCCTTTGTACCAAAATCATTGGGCACTATGCTGAGCAGGAATGGTATGGAGAACTGCGTCACCTGTGAGGTAAAATGTTTCCAGGAGCACACGGTGCCGCTCATATGTTGCTGGCACAAGTATCATCATGAGGGGCAGGACGGTCAGGTAAACCTGCAATTGAAAAGGCACATGCCCGCAGCCATTGAGCGATGACACCAGGTGCTGCATCACATATCCCAGCACGTACCACCATAGCAATTGTGCTGGCGAGGGCACTCCAGTTGATCAAGGCTTGACGTTGCAAGCATGCAGCCCACAGTGCTGGAAGCGACATGCTAAGCGACAGGCCAAGAAAGATGAAGTACACGAAGTTCTTGGCACGCATGTCGCACAGCCTGCAAGCAGGTGCGGCAATCTGGCATGCAGAAAGCTTGGTAGCAAACTTGTCTGCGGTCTGTGCCGAGCCGCATTTTCAGCTCACCTTGTTGTCTGCACGTGTAGGGTCCCTAGCAGTAATGGTCACCGACACGAGCCACAGGGCTCACAGGGTGGCATTTCTTTGTGAATGGTTGTGGTGAGTGGCGCGTCCCCGTTACCCAATGACAAGCAGACCCAAACGGCCTTGGGTTGCTTTGCGGATTTGTTCGTGCTAAGTGGCTGCTACATTTGTTGACGATGCGCTAGGAGCGGGAGAAGGCTGCACTGGTACGGCCCATTGTGGTCTAAAAGGGTGCACATGTTGCAAGCGCATGGGAGCGGCCGTCTGAGAAGAGTGGCGGTGCTGATAGTTAAAACAGGGAGAAGGCTGGGAACATTGTTAGATAATTACAGTCAAGCCATTGGATCGGCTCTTCGTCACTGCGGTAGTGTGTTATGTGTGACCCGGTAGGATTTATGTGTTATGTGTGACCCGGTAGGCACCTGGTCACCCCCGCCATTGGCTGCACCCCCATGGCTCAAGAGATAACTTTCTTACTCATTTCTGCACGGATGTGACCGCCAATTGGTGCGATGGGCTGCTTGTAGCCTGACGAGTGTGCTTCCAGTCCCAACGGTTTGCCGGGTGGCTGGCCCCCAACATGCGACGTGTTCTTGGGCCTCGTAGACACTCCTAGCAACTATTTTAGGCAGCCTGGACCTTACTGGTATCTACGAGTTTCACAACGATTCCTGCGCAGGGCGGTGTAGCTCATCAAATCGAAGCTAGCGGGATGCTCGGGCTGATGTGCACCTGTGCCGGGGCGGGCGGGGGTGCTGGGAGATCGGGTCGCGTTGTGGCCGGAATGGCCGGCTTGGTGGGGCTGGGATCGGCGAGCAGCTATCGCGCTCAGCGGCCCAGCGGCATGGACGGGCTCAGTTTGTTAACTTTTTGTCGGCAATTAATTCTCCCGGTAAGTGGCTACCCCATGGGGGTAGCCACCGTCACCCCCCACAGGGTAGGTTGCGCCAACCGACCAACCGCTGCCCGCCCAGCTGCTCCTGCGAACGCGGTCTGCGCTGCAACCCACGTATCAAATCTAACCTCCGTGCTCCGCAGCCATGCTTTTCACGGGCATATTGTGCCTGCTCGCTGGCCTGGCAGCAGCATCGACAGCCGCAGTGACTACCATTGTTGCAGCATTAACGGAAGCAGCGCAAGCGGATGCAGCACCAGCCTCAGGAGCTGGGTCAGCGCACCATGCAGCTGCAACCCCTACCGCAAAGCGAAACCCAAAGCGAGTGCGTCCCCCACGCACAGCTGAAGGACAGCAAGAAGACACGCGTGGAGCTGAGCTAGGCGCGGGCCAGGCGAGCTACAGGTGAGATGGTTAGGGTAATACCTAGCCACTAACACAGCACTAACAATTCGCCCCTTGCAGTACCCTTGCCACAACTCTGTTGTTGTGTGCCTAAACATGCAGGCCTTCCACAATTACAGTTCAAGGGGCCAACAACAACATAGAACGGCAAGACCGGCAACCCGCCGCCCAGCCCCACCCCTCACCGCCGCAGCCCAGCCCTGCCCCACCCCCTCCCAGCCCTGCCCCATCCAATCCCAGCCCTGCCCCACCCAATCCCAGCCTTGCGTTGCCCCTCCCCTCCCTGCCCAGCCCTGCTCCACCCCCTCCCAGCCCTGCCCCTCCCTGCCCAGCCCTGCCCCACCCCCTCCCAGCCTTGCGTTGCCCCTCCCCTCCCTGCCCAGCCCTGCCCCACCCCCTCCCAGCCCTGCCCTACCCCCTCCCAGCCCTGCCCCCTCCCTGCCCAGCCCCACCCCACCCCCTCCCAGCCTCGTGTTGCCCCTCCCCTCCCTGCCCAGCCCTGCCCCACCCCCTCCCAGCCCTGCCCCACCCAATCCCAGCCCTGCCCCACCCAATCCCAGCACTGCCCCACCCAATCCCAGCCTTGCGTTGCCCCTCCCCTCCCTGCCCAGCCCTGCCCCACCCCCTCCCAGCCCTGCCCTACCCCCTCCCAGCCCTGCCCCCTCCCTGCCCAGCCCCACCCCACCCCCTCCCAGCCTCGGGTTGCCCCTCCCCTCCCTGCCCAGCCCTGCCCCACCCCCTCCCAGCCCTGCCCCACCCCCTCCAAGCCCTGCCCCACCCCACCCCCTCCCAGCCCTGCCCCACCCCCTCCCAGCCCTGCCCCACCCCACCCCCTCCCAGCCCTGCCCCACCCCACCCCCTCCCAGCCCTGCCCCACCCCACCCCCTCCCAGCCCTGCCCCACCCCACCCCCTCCCAGCCCTGCCCCACCCCATCCAAGCCCTGCCCCACCCCATCCAAGCCCTGCCCCACCCCATCCAGGCCCCCTGCCCTGCCCCCTGCCCCCTGCCCTGCCCCCTGCCCTGCCCTGCCCCTCCCTGCCCTGCCCTGCCCTGCCCTGCCCTGCCCTGCCCTGCCCTGCCCTGCCCTGCCCTGCCCTGCCCTGCCCTGCCCTGCCCTGCCCTGCCCTGCCCTGCCCTGCCCTGCCCTGCCCTGCCCTGCCCTGCCCTGCCCTGCCCTGCCCTGCCCTGCCCTGCCTGTTGGTGTGTGGCAGTGCAGGCTGCAGGTAGCAGCAGGCTGCAGGTGTGCTGTGGTGCATGAGCAGCAGCAGCAGGCTGCAGTGCATGTGTTACAGTGCATGAGCAGCTGTGCAAGGACAACAGCAGCAGTGTATGGGCAGCAGCAGCAGGCTGTAGGTGTGTAGCAGTGCAGGTTGAAGGTGTGTTGCAGTGCATGAGCAGCAGCAGCGGGCCGTTGTGCATGTACTGCAGTGCATGAACAGCTGCAGCAGCAGGCTGTAATGCATGAGCAGCAGTGCATGTGCAGCAGCAGCAGCAGGCTGTAGGTGTGTAGCAGTGCAGGTAGCAGCAGGCTGCAGGTGTGCTGCAGTGCATGAGCAGCAGCAACAGGCTGCAGTGCATGTGTTTTAGTGCATGAGCAGCAACAGCAGCAGGCTGTAGTGCATGAGCAGCAGTGCATGGGCAGCAGCAGGTTGTAGGTGTGTTGCGGTGCATGAGCAGCAGCAAGAGCAGCAGGCTGTAATGCATGAGCAGTGCATGGACAGCAGCAGCAGGTTGTAGGTGTGTGGCAGTGCAGTCTTGTATTAGCAATCAACAGCAACTTTGAGCCCATCTGAGAAGAATGTTGCATGGTACAAAAGCTTTCAAAAGGCTGTCCTGAGCTTCCGTTCAGCTCCATGCCACACAACGTGATTTGTCAGTTGTGAATGGTCAAGATGTAATGAAGAAAACTGTGGTTATCATTAGCCGTGTATCCTCGTCATACATGATACCTTGTATGGACAACACCACCACGCGGTGATGCGCTAATGCTGCAAACGTGGTAGCCACCTGCTACATACCCCCTTTGCATGTATGCATCACGGTCATGCTCAGCAAGTGCAGGCCTGGCAGTGATCCACACCCAATGTGTCACAGCTAGCTGCACCACGGATGGTACCTATACTATAGGATAGTGGAGGCTCACCAGAACCAGCCACATGCTAGGGTGTGGTGCGCCACATGCCCCTTGTATGGACAACAACACCACGCGGTGATGCGCTAATGCTGCAAACATGTTAGCCGAGGTATGTAGGTGCTGCGTGTATGTAGGTAATGAGCTAGAGGTATGGCGGGGTGGTGTCACAGTGTGCCACAGTCTGACACAGGCTGACATTACAATGTACCACACCAACTGTGTTGGCTTACATCAAAGTGTACCACAACAGTTGTGTTGGCTAGGAGGCAGGGCGTTGCTAGCAGTGTTGAGGCTGGAAAGTCTTGGCTTCGGCGCAGCCCTTCCTATTTGGCTTGGCTATTTCGACTGGGTTGCATGCATGGTATGCATACGTTGGGACCAGGTGACTCTGGAAGTCAAGTTAGGTCAGCTCTCAATGGTGAGGAATTACATAAGCGGTTGGTTGGATAGCATTACATGGCCACCACGTTACAAGGGATTACAAGGGTATTACATGTGGTAAGTTGTGCACATGCCCCTGCCCTCCTAGCTCATGTGCATGCCCTCAGCCTTGATTAACATGTCTTGGTACTGCTGCATGTGTTGTTTGATCTTGAACAACCGCCCTAATTGCAATGACTGCTGCAGCTGCCCTGACTCAGCCTCACCATGCGGCTCAAGCTCACCGCATGCCCCCTTGCACACACAATCATGTGCCGCAGCCAGACAAGCAGCCGGCCATGCTCCATAAGCAGCAGAGCTTGTTGCTAGGCGCACCTATCCCTGTTGCTCCAAGCTGGTACGCCAAGGGCTGCTGGGTGGGGTAGGGAAGGGGCTGCAGCGTGTGCCGTGGGGTGAGGGGAGGGGGGGTAGTAGGTGACTTGCTGCCCCTGCCCCACGTCCCCAAACTGGGTTGGTTGCTACTACTAGGCTGCTCAGCAGCTCAAGCAGCAGCAGCAACAACAGCAGCAGCACTAGCAGCAGCACCATCACCACTGGCAGCAGCACCCGCTCCATGCTGCCCGCTCCATGCTGTCTGCTCTATGCTACCAGCTCCAGGCTGCTACTCCATAGGCGGCTAGGTGCTGTGGGAGAGGAGAGGGGAGGAGGGTAGGTGGGAGGCAGACTTGGAAGTGGTGGTGGGATGGGGGAGGGTACAGGGTACGGGGAGGGTACGGTCCTTGCTGGCTCCTTGTTGATTGCTGCTCTACGCCGCTACCCGCCTTGCTTGCAAACACCAAGCCATGCTACTCTTGTCATGCCCCAGCTATGGACAATGCCCCAGCTATGGCAAGCAAACATCAGCCAGCAAGCAGATGAATAAGGATGCATATGCATGACATGTTAGCAACCACCAAGCCACGGCAGAACATGCATGACCAGAGTTTGGCAGGCTGGGCTGACACCCTAACAGCACGTGCACTCACCTGAAGTCCTGGCTGCCGCTCCAAGCGCCTCCCAGCTGCTGCTCCTAGCTGCATGTTTGTCCACTACAGTCTGGCACTCTCAATGCTGTTGCTGACGTGCATGTCATCCAAGCCATCAAGACACATTGCGCATGTGGGCTGCCAAACAGTTGTGACGTGGCAGTGGTGCCTAACTGCCGCTGTGGGAGCAAGGGGGGGCTGCCAAAAAGCTGTAAGGTGGCAGCGATGCCTGTCGAGTGCGCTGCTGGTGCATGGGGGCTGCCAAACAGCTGGGAGGTGGCAGTGAAGCCAGGCAGCTGCGACGCTTGCTGCCTGCTGCTACTGGGAATGCAGGTCTGCTGATTGTCACCTCTTGCTGCCATCATTGCGACGTGGCAATGAACTGATGGTGACTACAGCACTGGGCGCCTGCCTTGCTGACTTGCTGGCTACCTTGTTACCCTTATGCTTGCGAAGTATGCACCTAGCTCCCATGGCAGACAAATCACCACTGCACATGCTGCCTGTACGCATCAATGATTGCTTGTGCTGCAGCACCACGCATGGCTGCATCCGTGTCTGCCAGCATGCTGATGAGCTTGTAGAGGGAAGGATACAGCAACTCCACATCTGTTAGGATCTGGCTGAGATTCAACCCAGACGCTGTCAAATCGTTGCAGCCTTTCTTCACTCCAGTGCTGCTAAACACAAGGATTTTAGGAAACTGCATCTCATATCTCTGGATATGGCGCCGCTTCTTGTATATGCCATAGCTGTTAGGGGGACGAGCTCGCTGTGGGTTACAGCTGCATCGTGCGCTGACCTAGCTCCTGAGGCTGGTGCTGCATCCGCTTGCTCTGCTTCCGTTGGTGCTGCAACGATGGTAGTCACTGCGGCTGTCGATGCCAGGCCAGCGATGCCAGGCCAGCGAGCAGGCAAATATGCCCGTGAAAAGCATGGCTGCGGAGCACGGAGATTAGATTTGATACGTGGGTTGCAGCGCAGACCGCGTTCGCAGGAGCAGCTGGGCGGGCAGCGGTTGGTCGGTTGGCGCAACCTACCCTGTGGGGGGTGACGGTGGCTACCCCCATGGGGTAGCCACTTACCGGGAGAATTAATTGTTGTCGGGCACAGGACCCCCCTGACATGTGTTATAGTGCTAGTGCTAGTGCTGATGACTTGTTTAAGAGTAGTGATATGGTCTGTGGCTTGTCCCTGCACCCGAACAGCGTGCGACTCGTGTCACGCCAACCCATGTCAAAGTTCCTTAAACTGGGCACTTTTCCGGCCGCCATAACTGTCCAACCAGGACGTCAAATGATAAACTGCCAGTTTTGTGCGGCTTTTTGTGTGTGCTTTTAACGTGTCTATTAGACAGAAACGCGTTGTCATCGTGTGTGGGCCGTTTGTGATGCTCCAAAGTAGACCCCCATGCACCTTACATCACATCAATTGTCCGCCTCATATTCAAACTCCAGCTGCACACTTTGCAACTCTCTGAGCACCAAACGACGCAATGCCCGACGTCATTTTAACCTCTTCCACCCCATGTGCATGCGATATCGTGGGCATGGGCATGGGCTCAAGTGGGGTGGTGGTGTCAGGCTTCATGCACGGCTGGCATGGCACACTCTTGCACGTGCTGCATGCACAACTGTAACGGGACTCGGAGGTGCATTGGTTCTTACATTCTTGATATCTGCTGGTTCACTACTCGCGTCCCGAGGATAGCCCATAATGCAACCTAAGTAGCTGACTAAACCTTATCCTCACTCTTATTCGAACACGGGGATCAGCCCTACTGATCCCCTACAACAACCAGCCATGGCCCATTGAGGCTGCTCCCTGTCAAGTGTGAACACCATGCGGTGCACTGCCCTGCACCCCACCACATCATCATGCATGCGCTCCACATCAGCCTCTGGCATGCTGCATACAGCTGCTTGCCTAGCGTCGTCCAGCACCAGGTAGCGCCGAAGCATGATGTGGCCTCGTTGCTTGTGGCTGGCACTGGTGTCTTGTGCATGGCATGGCACAGCGAAATGCCGGTTAGCCCAATCTGTCAGCACAGCAGCCCCACACACTTTCCCCACCAGCTCAGGATGCACTAACATCTGCTCCCTCCACTCCCTCTTGGACACCCCACCCTCAGCGTCATGCGTGCTCATGTAATGCGATGTGGCACCATTGCATAGGCACCCCAAACCTATTGGCTAGATGCCAGTGCAACCTGCTGGCCTTGGCCCCCTTGAACTGTGATGCACAACCATCTGACCACAAACACAGCTGCCTCATGTCCATCTTGCCCACATGCACACCTGGCTGCCATGCGCTCTCTCTAGCGGGGGTGTAATGCTCACACAGTCCTCCCATGAAGGCCATCCAACACGTGGCAGCGGGGGTGTTGTTAAACACCTGGTGGAACCACCACACCTCTGCACCCCAAATGGGACGACCAGCAGCGTAGGGGACCCATAGATCCACACGCATGCGGCATGCTTTGCAGTACCCCGTCAGAGACCGCCCCCAGGCCCTCAGTGGCTGTGCCCCCATGCAGGGGTGGTGGTAGCAGGCAGGAAGGGCTGGATGCCAGTGGCTGGGTTGGAATAGACTAAGCTTGAGACCTGAGGGACCCAGGGACATGGGGAGAGCATGGAGGATGGTCTGGGAGGGGGTGGTTGGTGCTGACAGCCTGCTGGTTGCCGCCTCTTGCAGCTGCTTCTCCACCTGCTGCTGCTTCACTAGAAAGTCTGCCTGTTGCTGTTGCAACATGTGTTCGAGCTGTTGCTGCAACCTGTTAAGCTTCTGCTGCTGCTGCTGCTGGTGCTGCTGCTCAGCCACCCGCTGCTCCCTCAAGTGCATGTTCGCCTGCTGCTGCTGCAGCTGGTGCTGCTGCTCAGCCACCTGCTGCTCCCTCAGGTGCAGGTCCGCTCAGTCAGCTGCTCCTCCCGCTGTTGTAGAGCTGCCAGCTGCTGCGCTACCTGCTGCTCCTTGCGCTGAAGCTCATCCTGCTGGAGGTCCTGCAGGTGTTGCTGAGGTTGTAGCAAACGCTGGTTGTCAATAAGCTGCTGCTCCCTCCGCTGCAGGTCAGGTGCAACTGTGCCTCATAAGCACCAGCATCAGCCTGTGCCTTGGCCTCAGCCTCAGCGGCAACAGCCTGGGCCTTAGCCACAGCCTCAACAGCCCCGCGCTGTGCCATGACTTCCCTCGCTTTCTGCACATTGGCACATTTAACCTTCACTCCCCTTTTGTTGTTAACCATGGCGTTTACTGGCCTGCACAGCGGCAAACACTTTGACAAGCTCAGTTTCTGCATGTTTCAACTAGTTCTGATCGATCGTTGTTGCTCAGAAGCCACAGGCACAAATGACTCAATCATCTTGTGCATTTGTATGATTTAATCATTTTGTACATTTGTAACAAGGCACGGTCGTGCCCTCGCGCAAACAGCGCATACTTCCCCTACACCTAGGAGGTGCGTTATATGTAATCCGACATGTCTGTACCAATAGCTAGAACAGCCGGCACCAATACCGAACTGCCTACCCCCACCCCCTGGCGAGGGTGGGGCGATAGGTGTCGGCATGAAACACATGCTCTGATGTAAGCAACGGCTTGAGCATTGCCTAGTGCACACATGCTACTGTACTACAGGCTGCTGGGCTTGGGCCTTGGCTGCTCGGCCTCGCAGCTTCTTGAAGCCCAATGCTGGGTACTCCTTGCCCTTGGCAGGAGCCGCTTCTTGGTGTTGCCCCCTGCACAGCTCCAATGGGCGCCATGGGGCCTCCCCAATGCGCTGAAGGCTGAGGGCTGCGTTGCAGTCCCTGTCCACCCATTTGCCACTGTACCCAGGGGTGGCCTAGTCCAGCTTGGGGCACCACGTGAGCCCCCGCACCGGCGCTTCAAACCGCTTGCTCCAGGCTGACTGCAACAAGCGGTGCTGCATCTGACCTGACTGGTGGGCCTGGTGGGCTTGCTTGGTGGGCTTGCTGCGGTCCAGCTCCTCCTCACAGGGCTGGGGGCTGGTGGCTGCGCTCACTGAGCCACATAATGAGCAGAATACACCACTATACCATGCCTATGGCAGTTTTAAAGACCTTACACCACACCTAGCACCACAGACACGTCCGCTTAACAAGGCATGATGCTGATTGCGTCTTGACCACAGTTTTTGGTCAGGCCAGGGGCAGTAGTTCTGGCTTTGCAAGGCGGGTTGGGCATAATTGTGGGAAGCTCCCACCCCTGCCCAGCCCCAGCCCCGCCCTCCCACCCCCTCCCAGCTCCTTCCAACCCCAGCCCCGCCCTCCCACCCTTCCTCCTCCTAGCAAGACCAATGGGGCACAGCCGGAGGCGTGCTCAGCTTAAAGCCCTTGTAAACTCACCAAGGGCTGGTTAGCAAGGAAGGGCTGGATAGCAAGGAGAGCTAAGGCTCTTGCCCAGCAGGAGAATGAGATGAATACAACCGAGGACGAATTGCATCAAGCCATTGAGGAGGTCCTTGATGCTAAATTACACGACCTTGAGGAGAAGTATCAGCACCTGCAGGCAGCACCTGCATGCAGCTGAGGTTGGCTGCGCAAGTATCAGCGCCGCCCCTTACTTACCCGCAAGCAAAAGCAACAGCTGCAGGTTTTGAAGCAAACGGGTGTATCCACAGAGGTCCTGCATTGGTGGGCTGACAGCAACTGCAGCTGGCTTGGCACTCATGGCAGACCTGCTGTTGGTGCATCATTGCAGTCCACCCTTGGGCCAAGCCCACTTGACCTCCTCATCCACTCGCAAGAGGCCTCACGCGGACAGCCAGCAGCAAAGACAGTAGCATACACGGCTTAGCACTACCTCAGCACAGCCAAGTTGATGTTGAAGACACAGGTTAACCATCGCCGGCTCCCCACACGGCGGCGGCTGTTCGTCAGCAGTGTGTGGTGGCCAACACTCACCGACCTGGCAAGCGCACAACTGTGGGTCGGCAACTGCATGTGGTCTGCAAGTACATGCGGCAAAGAACACTAGGTAAGCTGGGCTGGGCTGGGCTGGGCTGGGCTGGGCTGGGCTGGGCTGGGCTGGGCTGGGCTGGGCTGGGCTGGGCTGGGCTGGGCTGGGCTGGGCTGGGCT
Organism: Haematococcus lacustris; assembly: GCA_030144725.1. Lineage (NCBI taxonomy): Eukaryota > Viridiplantae > Chlorophyta > Chlorophyceae > Chlamydomonadales > Haematococcaceae > Haematococcus > Haematococcus lacustris. The sequence goes on along the minus strand of JASKMD010000008.1, from coordinate 19,952,727 downwards.
GGGCTGGGCTGGGCTGGGCTGGGCTGGGCTGGGCTGGGCTGGGCTGGGCTGGGCTGGGCTGGGCTGGGCTGGGCTGGGCTGGGCTGGGCTGGGCTGGGCTGGGCTGGGCTGGGCTGGGCTGGGCTGGGCTGGGCTGGGCTGGGCTGGGCTGGGCTGGGCTGGGCTGGGCTGGGCTGGGCTGGGCTGGGCTGGGCTGGGCTGGGCTGGGCTGGGCTGGGCTGGGCTGGGCTGGGCTGGGCTGGGCTGGGCTGGGCTGGGCTGGGCTGGGCTGGGCTGGGCTGGGCTGGGCTGGGCTGGGCTGGGCTGGGCTGGGCTGGGCTGGGCTGGGCTGGGCTGGGCTGGGCTGGGCTGGGCTGGGCTGGGCTGGGCTGGGCTGGGCTGGCCGTTGCAGCCATGATGAACTTGCAGCCATGATGAGTCAACAACAGCAGGAAGGCAAACAGCAGCAGAAGACAGGGCAGCGGCTGCCAATGTGTGACCCTTGTGTGTGGGACGCGCATGGCACAGCGCATGGCATGGCACAGGGAGAAGCATGGCAAGCAGATCTGTGCCATGGCCATGGCATCTGGAGGTATATTACCTTGCCTGCTCCGTATCCAATGCCCCTGTGGAGTCCCTGCTGCAGCTACTTAACCATGGGACAGGCATGTTCATGGAGCTGCCAGGTCTGCTTGAGCTCATGTCCATGCGTACCCACAGCGATGCCATTGACGGCGTGGGCGTGCTTAACTTTGCACCCGAGCGGCTGCCAGAGCTACGCAAGGAAGTACGGCGTGAAGAGGCAGCAGCAGCTTGGGCACGACGGATAGCAAAGGCGGAGATGAAAGCAGCAGCAACAACTCAACAGGGTGGGGCGGGTGGTGGTTGATGTGGGGGACCATGTGGGGCAGCATAGACTGGCAACAGCATATGCTCGGACCTATGATGGACGCGATCACAGCCACACCACTGTAGAGGAGGCTAACAAGCTGTCTGTCAGGGAGCTGCAAGCTTACCTTCGCTTCCACCAGCAGGAGGTCATGAAGGGGTGGCTGAAGCCCAAGCTGAAGGGTCTTGTCATGGTCCACAATCGCAACACATTGGCCGGCCTGCATGGGGATGAGCAGCAGGCAGGCGCTGGCGCCGGTGCATCCCCTAAGCTGTCCACTCTTCCTGCTGCCCCCCCCTGGCAGCAGCTGGCAGCTGGTGCTGGTGCATCCCCTAAGCTGTCCACTCTTCCTGCTGCCCCCCCCTGGCAGCAGCTGGCAGCTGGTGCTGGTGCATCCCCTAAGCTGTCCACTCTTCCTGCTGCCCCCCCCTGGCAGCAGCTGGCAGCTGGTGCTGGTGCATCCCCTAAGCTGTCCACTCTTCCTGCTGCCCCCCCCTGGCAGCAGCTGGCAGCTGGTGCTGGTGCATCCCCCAAGCTGTCCACTCTTCCTGCTGCCCCCCCCTGGCAGCAGCTGGCAGCTGGTGCTGGTGCATCCCCTAAGCTGTCCACTCTTCCTGCTGCCCCCCCCTGGCAGCAGCTGGCAGCTGGTGCTGGTGCATCCCCTAAGCTGTCCACTCTTCCTGCTGCCCCCCCCTGGCAGCAGCTGGCAGCTGGTGCATCCCCTAAGCTGTCCACCCCTCCTGCTGAGGAGTAGGGGGCCACAGCGGAGCTGGACACAAGCTCGCCACGCAAGCGCCACCCAACCTGCCGAGCAAGGTAACATAGCAACGGCCTACACCCTTGCAGAATGGCCAAACCATCAGTACTGCTCACGAAGGGGTCAAGCAACGCTCCAGCGTCGTGTAATTCAGTGCATGTGTGGAGGGGCGTTGTTACATCGTTTTGACATGCCGTGTGAGTCGATTTCACTGCGGCAAATGTCCCTCATAGTGTGCTGGTGCTCCTGGGCCATGTCGGTCGCGGCGGTGTCCCGCAACGAGGCCCGCATGAGCAAAAAATGCATGAATTGCAATGTCAAAGTTTCAGCCGCCATTGCACTCAGAACACTGCACAGTACATAATGATACAAGTTGCACCACATAGCTGACAGAATCTTCTATCTGGGGATGTGCGACACTATAAAAACAAACACGTGGCTGAGAACACAGTCTCTCTTAGTTGGGACCGGCTGACTAGCATTGTTATTGTTCTTGACATCGAGTTGAACTGCGTGAGCAAGGCTGTGACTATGGCGTTGAAGTGCGTCAGCAAGGCTGTGACAAAACGACAAAACAAGAGACAGAAAGACGAAAGACGTTTTTATACTTTGGTAAGGACAATGGAATCTTAGCCGAGGCACAGAGACGCTTGGAAGGCATCTTCTTTATTGGATGTGGTTGTTTGATTTCTTCCTCCAGCCAAACTAGAGCCAAGGAGCAGTGCCAGTACATTGCATGCATGTCGAGCCAGCCATTCAGCAGTTGGGGCAGCAGCCTGAGATACTCAAATTCTCCAGCTACCTGACCCCAGGTCTAGCTACAAGGCGCTAGGCACGAGCACCAGGCCTTGGTGATGCAGATAGCAGCCCATTCCCTGGTCAGCTCCAGCCACAAGTAGCTGCAAGTTCTGGGTATGCTGTTGCTGCGTGGCTGCTGCCTCCCTCCATCAGACTGTCGCCAATCTCCCCAATGTCCCTGCCCCACCCACATGGTTGCCGCCGTCAAGTTTGCCAAGCTGCCTCGAGCGCCAGACACACGGGTCCAGCCTAGTGAATGCCTGTATGCTTGATGCCTGCTGGTGCAGCTGGGGCTAGGTGGGCTATTCTCTGAACATGGCAAGCTCTGCCGTGGCCTTCCTAGGGCCTTGCAGGGCTAGAATAACATCACCAGGTAGGGCCATATTTGGGCTGCCAAGGCAGCAGACTGCCTCCCTTAATGCAGACACAGTGCCTACCATTGGCCCCCACCAACACACTCGTCATTCTGCTTCTGCTGCCTCCCCTTCCAGGAAAGGGTTGTTCTTGAGCAAAACCATACCTGCTGTGGGAGCTACTAACATCACAGCCGTGCCTCTGCACACCTGCGCATGCATGGCAAAGCCACACAATGCAGCTCACATTGACTTGTGGCAATTAACAGGAGGAGGGAGTGGAACCATACGTGACCTCTAAAACATGCAGGATAGTCTGGTGCTCACCACAAGGCCCAAAGAACGTGTCTTGTCTGTGAGCTGAGTCGGGTCCAAGGGATCTGCAAGAATCGTCAGAATGAGCTTTTGCTGTGTCCAATTAATCCCAGCTTGTCCTAGCCTTTTACCTCATCCCTACCTCTCAAGTACTCGAGAGCCTCGTCGAGGACAAGGTTCAGCAGCTGATCATATCCTTTGAGCACGCCGCTGACTGCAAGTAGCATGTGGGATGGCCTGTCTGAACTGTACACAAGGGTGACATGGGCAGACGGCGCACCGACCTTCCCGCCCACCAGCGAGCTTCACACGCACGCCTTTGTCGATAAACTTTGAGAGGTCTAAGGCGCTTTCTTTCTTGCTTGTCATCGAAGTATACCACTCCTGTTAGATCCGTGCTTGGCCGCATCGCGGTGGGTGCATGATTATCCATGCCGGGAACCAATTCAAAACAGTCAACGTCGATACTTCCAGCCCGAACGAGCAGCCATGCAAGCAAAAGACACCTGCGGTAATGCTGTGCCAGGTATGTCTCGCGAGCAAAGCAAGGAACAACCTCACCTTCACTAATATCAACCCTGACCCTGACCCTGACCCTGACCCTGACCCTGACCCTGACCCTGACCCTGACCCTGACCCTGACCCTGACCCTGACCCTGACCCTGACCCTGACCCTGACCCTGACCCTGACCCTGACCCTGACCCTGACCCTGACCCTGACCCTGACCCTGACCCTGACCCTGACCCTGACCCTGACCCTGACCCTGACCCTGACCCTGACCCTGACCCTGACCCTGACCCTGACCCTGACCCTGACCCTGACCCTGACCCTGACCCTGACCCTGACCCTGACCCTGACCCTGACCCTGACCCTGACCCTGACCCTGACCCTGACCCTGACCCTGACCCTGACCCTGACCCTGACCCTGACCCTGACCCTGACCCTGACCCTGACCCTGACCCTGACCCTGACCCTGACCCTGACCCTGACCCTGACCCTGAACCTGACCCTGACCCTGACCCTGACCCTGACCCTGACCCTGACCCTGACCCTGACCCTGACCCTGACCCTGACCCTGACCCTGACTCTTTCTCTCTATCTCTTTTTCTCCATCTCCGTTGGCCCTCCATCTCCATCTCCATCTCCTCTACCCTCGGACTGCCGCCAACGGACCAACGGTGATGGAGAAAAAGAGATGAAGAGAAAGATTTCTCTTTTCTCTTTTCTCCGTCCATTGGAAACGCGCTGAAAGGCCAACCGTCTATTTCCCGTCTCTTGCCGTCTGATGCACACGCAGCCTGCGCTGCCAAACCGAACTGGGTCGCGACGTGTCTTGCCTCAGCATAGTCACCGCCCATGCACGAACGTTCCCTGCAGCCCGTCTGACGCACGCGCAGTACATCTCCGCAATGTAGCAGCCGCAGTTGACATTCAGGCATTGCATGTCGCATTCGGCTCTGGTAACCTGCGGCGCATGGTGCTTCAAGGCGTGGACCTCCGCATCCACAGAGGCACACTGCACATGATCCTGGGGCCTAATGGATGCGGCAAGGTAGGATGGCTGCCACACAGATTGGTCAATGTCAGGTTTAATTGCGCCAACCCTGACACCACAGACCTCCCACACAGCTCAGAGACTACCTCATGCAAGAAGGGAAAAACTTGCATTAGTGATGTGCTTCCGCTGGTTGATCCTCTTGTTGTAAGCCAAGCCACTGCCACGTGTTATTTGGTGATGGTAAACTCTCCAGGCTGTACCTGACCATTGAAATATGCCTACAGCGCCTGCTTTTCTTTGCGGTTGCTGTTCACAGTCCACGCTGTTAAAGGTGCTCGGGGGGCTGGTCCCTGCCACTAGCGGCCAGGTCAACATGGATCTGCCCACAGGGTTTGTGTTCCAGAACCCAGACCACCAGGTCATCATGCCTACCGTGGCAGCTGATGTGGCGTTCGGGCTGGGGCGGTAAGTGCCAGGGGGTTTGTGTTGTCCCTGCAGCTGCAGTTACAGTGCTCACACCCGGCATGGAAAAAAATTTGCTCGGTGGGTCAGGCATGGGGCCCTTGCATGGACAGCATTGTCAAGCCGTGAGAAGAGTACAGAAGTGGGTTATGGCCCTGCTGTGTTTGCAAAGGGTTTGCGATACACAGCTGTGGTAAAGCACTCACTGGTTGTGCACACTGCCTGCCACACTACCCCATCCGCCTGCCTGCCTGCCTGCCTGTCTGCCTACCTGGCACCGGCGTCTGCAGCGTAGGTATGATCTGCCAGCTGACACGGTGAAGCAGGCTGTGCACCAGGCGCTGCGCCTGGTCAACATGGAGCGCTTCATGAGCAGCGGGACACACACACTGTCTGGGGGGCAGCGCCAGCGTGTGGCCATTGCAGGTGCGCCAGTGCAGACCAGGTGGCCATTGCAGGTCCAGCCAGCCAAAGTCAGGGTGAGGTGAGGTGAGGGCGGGGTGGTGCGGGAAGGCTCTGGGCAAGGTAGTGCAGCATGGCTCGCAGCCCTCATATGCCAAGTCTGTGTTGCACTTGGAAAGGGTGGAAGTAGGGTAGGCTCGTCCTGGTGGTAATGAGAGCAGGCAGGGGGCTGCGGCTTGTGCACATCATGACGAAAGCAGCAGCAGACAGCAGCAACCAGGATGCCATAGCATGAGCCTAGACAGGAGCAAAAGGTGGGTAGAGGCTGACTACAGGATGTGTCAGTGTCTGCCAGCTCAACCTCTTCCACCAAGCTCTAGCCCCTCCCCTACCCCCCACAACAGCTTGCACCACCCACTCACACTGTGTCACACTCACCTGCCTTGGCATGGCCTGATTAGGAGCGCTGGCTGAAGGTCCCCGCGTGTTGCTGCTGGACGAGTTGACCACCTTCCTGGACATGGAGGACCAGTTTGGTGTGCTGGCGGCAGTGCGCAGCATCACAAGGGGCGAGGCGCCACCACCCTCGGCCCACCTACCACCTGCTGACCCTTCCTTGACAGGGACACCCTCACCACCAGGCACCTATCCTGCCACTGGGGCATCGCGTGGGTCCGTGCCAGCTGCTGCAGTGAGAGGGCCGGAGGGAGCTGGGAGCAGTGCTGGGACCAAAGAGCATGCCAATGCTGCCGGCCAGGCTGTGTCAGGGGCAGCCGGGGTGGCGCAAGGCGTGCGGGAGGCCGGCCCTACTGTGGGTGCAGCGGCTGGGCCGGTGACAGCTGTCTGGGTGACGCACCGGTTTGAGGAGCTAGAGTATGCGGACCAGGCCAGCTACATGGAGGAGGGGCGGGTGGTGTTCACAGGCAGCCCGCAGGAAATGAGGGCCTTTCTGTCCAGCTTGGGAGCTCCTGTGTGAAGGTGGAGGTAGCCCTGTGTGGCTACACCAAGGGGCTAGCCGTACCTGGTGCCTGCCTCAATCCTGCTGGACTGTGACGCTCTGCGTCATGACTAAACTCACCATGCCGTCATCGCATGGCATTAACTGCAGCGTCTGCCAGGACACAAGGCGCCTCAAAAACCTGTTTTAGCCTTTGGGTCTGGGAGTCAGCCATCGGTTTCGGCCTACACTTGAATAAGACTTCAAGCAGTGCGGGAACATGGACGGATACAAAGAGCGGAATAGCAACCGAGTTGCTGAGAACACGCACTGGGTGTATGTTTGCGTTTCTATAAGGTGTTATGAGACCACAGCCCTGCACTGGCAAGGCCTAAGCTTCATGGCTGTGGGCTTGTGATGGGCAAAGTCGCTTTGTGTGTGTGCCCCCCCAGCTGAGCTGTCATCAGCTGTTACTCAGTGCATGTTTTTTTATGCCAAGTCTACACAATAGCCCTACCGTACTCTCCCTTTTGATTCGCGAGGCCTCGAAAACTATAATTAAATACTCTTTCCCGATCCAAAAAAAACATTGTTTACTTTTTCCCGATGCAAAAGTTGCAGCAAAACACAACTTTGACAACGTGGGTGTGCTTATAAATATTCAAGACAGCCATTCCTTGCATGACATGTCAATCCTCCGTGGACACTTTCTGCACAAGTCACCAAGTCAAGCCACCCGATCACCAAGTCACAGCCACTGTGCAAGGGCCATCTTCGTGTTGGTCAACCTGGCGTAGCAGATTTTCGGCTGCGTCGTCGGCACTGATGCCACGGACCACGAAGCGGTCCATTGCAGCACCATTCACGCAGGTCAAATAATTGTTTGACCACTTCGCGATTCGGCCAAAAATCACATTGTTTACTCCTTCGCGATTTCGCGAGGCCAAAAAAACGATTCGCGGACGCGAATCAAAAGGGAGAGTACGGTAACGGGTCAGCAATAATGTAGGTGGTAGGCGCTCGTGCACCATGTCCATGTGCATTGGGTTTACTCCACACAGCCCATTAACACCATTTGAGTCGGGCTACTATTGCCCACTAGTATTCCCGCTAGTGGCTGCTAGTGGCCACTACTGGTCCGGCTCAAATGAGGCCCTAGTGAGGGAAAAGGGGGCTGAGCATGGAGCAGTAGGTTGATCAACCAAGATCAAGCATTGGATCATCAGAGACATAGTGGTTGCAGCCACCCAACTTATCAGGGAGCATGACAGCCTCAGCCTCAGCCGGTGGTCCACCTTATCTGATGGGGGCGTTGAGTCTGCAGGGTTCTGTGTGTGCTGCAGTAGTGGCCTCAACTTTATTGAGTCCCTGAGATTCTCCGTACAAGAAATTGCCCATGGTCCTGACATGGTGATATCCCTTGGACAAACGCAGCTGGCCTGTCAAGGCGACGTGACCTGGGCATGACTACCTCTCTGACCATCCAAGGTGTCAAGGGCATGACGCAGGTGCTTCAGGCGATGAAGTCAGGCGGCAAGCAGGTGGGCGACCGTGTTCTGCCGCTGCAATCCGGCTTGGTTATTTGATGTAGCGCGAAGGCCGCCTCGTAGGTGTGCTCAATCAGCTTCAGCCGCGACGGCATGACCGTGCGCTGGGAGGACGAATCTAAAACCCTGCAAGCCGCAGTGCATTTCAAAGCCGAGGCAGGCTAGCAGCTTTCGCAGCACTCACTCGCGTCAGCCTGGGCAGCGTGGGACATTTGCGTAGCCTGCACTTGCAGATGTTCACCCGCTTCGTGCTGCCGCCTGGCCCAGGGCCCATGCTTGGGGTGCAGCTGAGCCTGCTCCTAGACACGCTGGCAATGTTTGCCTCCGCCCCCACACACGCCCCGCTGCAAATGCTGTACCCTGGGCCTCAGGGCGAGGTTGTGTTCGAGTGAGGCGCCCTGTCCTAGGTTGGTCAGCCATTTGAACAGGGACACAAAGCTGCCACCCTGGCTACCCTGTGTGCTGCCATACCTGATGCTGTGGTACCTGGGCAGCGTGAAGCAGCCCAGTGCAAGAGCCACAGCTGACACAGCTATTGCAGCAGTATTAGCAGCATGTGTCTTAGCAGCAGAAGTAGCCACACCAACACTAGGCGGTCAAAGCTCTACGCCGGAGGCGCCACTGCAGCACCTAGGCTACGCCCCTACTTCTGATCCTTCTACCCAGCTTCAGTCAACCTCTCCCCTGCTATGCCTTTTCTGTCACCCCTTACGTTCATCTCTGGCCCCGCCTTTGCCATTTGAGCAGGCTGCAGGACAACGTGGAAGGCAAGGTAGTCGTCAGCTTTGCGCGGCTGGGGACGGTGGAGCTGCCTAGCAGCCGTGATCTGTCTGACTATTGGGAGGGCCAGGGCTCCTACTTCCTCGCCCAAGGTCAGAGGCATCAATGAATGCCATGCTTAAGAGGAGGGACACAGCAGAGCAGCGCTGCTAGCATCAACAGCCCGCACCGCCCCTCCCCGCCCCAATCCCTCTGTCCCGCCCCGCCCCGCCCCGCCTCATACCCGGCCCCTCCCTCTGCCAACCAGGTGTGCTGCTGAAGGAGGTGGTGGAGGACCTGGAGTGGCCCGCAGGCGACGTTGAGATAGCCATGTGGGCCCCTCCCCATGCCCGCCTGGCCATGTCTGCTGCGGGAGTGGCAGGGGACCTGGAGGTGAGGGGGCCAGGCGCACCGACAGGCAGCGCACTGAAGAGGGGCACAGCAGGGGCTCGGCCATGCCAGCTTGGCTGTAGGCTTGGCTGCCTGCACCGCCATGAACCAAACCATGCCAGCTGGGCTGCCACTGTCGTGCTGCCTGGGCTGCTAGGAATCAAAGCACTGTGATTGGGTGCATGGGGCAAAACCTGGGCAGGGCTCCTCACCAGCTTGGAAGTGTGTTGTAGAAAGTCCTCAACCCCTAGAAGGGGAGGGCGGCCAGCATCCCTCCCATTGTCCAAGGCATGGGTCTGGGAGCAGGGCGCAGGGGGCAGGGGCCAAGGGGCAGGGGGCAGGGAGCAGGGCGCAGGGGGCAGGGGCCAAGGGGCAGGGGGCAGGGAGCAGGGCGCAGGGGGCAGGGGCCAAGGGGCAGGGGGCAGGGGGCAGGGAGCAGGGCGCAGGGGGCAGGGGCAGGGGGCAGGGAGCAGGGGGCAGTACTGGTTGCACGTTGTGTTGCAGCTTTTGGCGCGCAGCCGCCTGCCCGCAGGTTGACCTGCCACTGTCAGAGCTGTCAGGGTTCCATGTCACGCCGCCACCACCTACCTACCTGGCGGTGCCTGGGGCGGTGCCTGGGGCTGACGTACGCTGGCGCTACAGGTGTGGCCTCAGCCGCCCCTGGCCCAGGACCAGCAGCTGCAGCCGCTGCCTGGCGTCTACGCTGGTAGCGTCTCCTAGCAGCGCCCAGGGGGTGTAGCACCATGCTGCATGCTACTGCCCATCTCACATTGGATCGCAGGCCTGGCAGGTGTCAGACAGGTCTAAGGCAGCTTTACAAGAGGTGAGCTAAGCAGCTGGTGGAGCTGCTTCTCAGCTGTCGCTCATCCAAGATCAGGTGCCAGCAGCCTCACTGCCTGCCAGGGCTCGGCTCCTGTGCAGGTACAAATCCATGCGGGCGGCTTTCTGCTCGCTGTCACCTGCAAAAGAACCGGGCAGCTGCTCAACCAAGGTGACACGCTAGCCTGCCCTAACCCTCGGACTGCCACTATCCCACCATGCACTGCACACACATCCCACCCATGCAGCATGTGCATCTCAAGGCACTGCATGTGGTGTGTCACTCACCTCGCTAGCGTGCCTTGCATCGCGCTAAAGGGTTCTTCTAGACTCCTTCCCATGCTGGCTGAACTCCTGCCTGTCGCTGCAGGTTAGCATTGATGCCAACGGGCTACTCAAAGTCACGCACATGGTCAGCATGCAAGGCGCGAGTGCACAGGGCGGGGGACCCGGTACTGCGACCGGCCTCGCTCACTCTTTCGCTCACAGCTTGGGGTTTGCGCCAGGCCAAGCGGGTCGCGTGGCGGCAGGGACAGGACAGCATGCCGAGGGGCAAGTGGGTGCCTATTTAGATTCGCAGAGGGGCTTGGAAGATGGAGGCACCGCCGTAGTCACGTTTGTCATGGTGCCCTTGGTCGAGGGTGTGGACTAGTCCTCGTCATGGCAACACGGCTGAGAAACATCCACAAACCATTAGCTTGCTCATTGCCATTATCTAGTTTATGGGTCATTGCCTATGGAGTACGACATGCAAAAAATGCTACGAAGTTTGTTGGCTGTCTCGACAGCCTCGCGACGGTTGCTCTTGGACGATCCGCATACGAAGACGCTCACTCCCTTGTGCTCAGTGTCTAGCAGCGCAACAAGGCGTTTGCCTGCGAGAAGCACCGTGCTGCAGTAGTTGTCATCGGCGTCCTGACTTGAAGCTAGCTCCTGGGCTAGGGCTTTCAGGTCGGGGCCATGCTGTCGAAATCTGGCACGATGGCAATAAACCCATTCAACTCACCGAAGACGTCAAGAGTACACCAAGAGCTACCATGGACCATGCAAGCCACTCACCTTCATCAGTGACGAGGTGCACATCAGTCAGCTCAGTGTTAAGGCATGGCCTGGCGGCCAGCTCCCCATGCAAGGGCGCATCTCCCAGTACCTCTGCATTCAAACCCGCATGGCTCATGGCTCATAGCTCTACAGCCATGCTGTCGATGGCAACTGTGGCACACACGCCGCCACACCATGGTTGTGCAATGTGATCGACAGCAAGGGCTGCAGCAGGAGTGTGGTGGCTCCTGCCGCTGCTGCACAGCCCTGTCACGTTGTAAGCATGCGCTGTGGCCTGGTACTCATTTACTATTCCACAGCTGCTGCGCGACTGCCCACCACATGTTGCCAGCCTGGTGCCTCCCTGGTGGGTGCCAGTGGCAGGGCTGCCCTTGTGCAGCTGGCTGAGGGGGGAAGATCAGGGTGAAGGTGCGGAGGCCACACCGGGCTCAGGGGCTCTAGTGGCTGGACCATGACAGTGTAACAAAATGTCACTCATGGGGTCCAGCCATGACATGGAGTCCAGCCATTACGTATAGCCCAGTCGTGACATGGAGTCCAGTCATGTGAATCGCAACCAGCCCCAGCCCCTGTCAACTCACCCGCGGGGGCCGCCTCCCTGGCATCTGGCCTGAAGCAGTCCCGCAGCAGGCTGGCTGCCAGACGGGCTGCAACACCAGTCCTCACGGGGGGTGGAGGCAGGGCAGGGGCCGGCTCTGCTACCTGGGTGCAAAGAGCAGTGGGCTGATTGCTAGGCAGGGAGGAAACAAAACGCAGGGAGGAAACGAACACTAGGTGCACCCTACTTCACTTCACAGCCACTTCTTTACTTCACTGCCACTACCCTCCCTTTTTATCCTCACTGCCTTCTTTAATCCCTTTGCACTTCCCCCTTCCTCACGTCCCTTCCCCCTTCCCTTCCCTAACCCACCATCTCCTCCTATGTCCCTATCTTTCCTTCCCCTCCCACCCGCTCTTCCCCTTCTCTCTTTCTTCTTCCCCCTCCCTCATCCCCCCCCCCTCCCTCTTCCCCTTCTCCCTTTCTTCTTCCCCCTCCCTCATCCCCCTCCCCCTCCCTCTTCCCCTCCCCCTCTTTCCTCCCCACCCCTCCTCCTGTGGCATGCAGCCTCAGCAGCTAACCCACCTCACCTTTGCCGTCTCCTCCCCTGCCAGCTGCTCCTCCTCACCCCCCTCCCTCTCCACACCCAGGGTCATGCTGCCCGCCTCCTGGTGCAGCTGCGGGGTGAGCAGCATGAAGGCCACCACCAGGTCAGTGCTGGCCTTGAAGAACAGCTGAGGGGAGGCCTGCTGGCTGGCGTCCAGGGACAGGTCCAATGCCCTGCAGGGTGAACAGCAGCAGGAGAAGATGGCCAGCACCCAACCCCGGACCCCCCGCCCCTACCTTGGCCAGTGCGAGAGGAGGTGGCGCCCTCCCCCTCTAGGGGTTTAGGGTTAGGGTTAGGCCTCTCTAGGGTTAGGCCAACTATAGGAGTTGGGGAATCTTTGCAACGCAGTTCATGGTGCCCAGGGCTTGCCTCATGCACCCTGTCGCAGTGCTTTGCTTCCTAGCAGTCCGTGGCTAGATGCGCAAACACAGTCCATGGCTAAGTGCACATGGGCTCGAAACAAGCCACTAAGAGAGGAGTGCTTGCGTCCATGTTGGGCAGCATGCGTGCAGCGCACAGAGAACAGTCCATCCTCCATGGGCTGTTCATGACGTGACGGGCCTGCATGGGCATGTGTGGCGCCTCCACCTCTCACTCCCCCTACCCTGCTCGCCCCCCTCACCTCCAGGCAGGTGACCCCCCCGGCCCTGTGCTGCTGAGCTGGCGCCGCACAGTGGGGCTGACCAGCGGGTTGAAGGCGTGGGGTGCGGCCCGCCCCTCCCCCCAGAAGAGGGTGATGCGGGGCTGAGGGGGGTGCTGCACCACAGCCGCCAGGTCGAAGGCCAGCGAGGCAAACTGGGGCACGCAGGGCTGACTCCACAGAGGTTGCTGCAGGGCAGGGTGCAGGGCAGGGTGCAGGGCAGGGTGCAGGGCAGGGTGCAGGGCAGGGTGCAGGGCAGGGTGCAGGGCAGGGTGCAGGGCAGGGTGCAGGGCAGGGTGCAGGGCAGGGTGCAGGGCAGGGTGCAGGGCAGGGTGCAGGGCAGGGTGCAGGGCAGGGTGCAGGGCAGGGTGCAGGGCAGGGTGCAGGGCAGGGTGCAGGGCGAGGTGCAGGGCAGGGTGCAGGGCAGGGTGCAGGGCAGGGTGCAGGGCAGGGTGCAGGGCAGGGTGCAGGGCAGGGTGCAGGGCGAGGTGCAGGGCAGGGTGCAGGGCAGGGTGCAGGGCAAGGTGCAGGGCAGGGTGCAGGGCAGGGTGCAGGGCAGGGTGCAGGGCAGGGTGCAGGGCAGGGTGCAGGGCAGGGTGCAGGGCGAGGTGCAGGGCAGGGTGCAGGGCAGGGTGCAGGGCAGGGTGCAGGGCAGGGTGCAGGGCAGGGTGCAGGGCAGGGTGCAGGGCAGGGTGCAGGGCAAGGTGCAGGGCAGGGTGCAGGGCAGGGTGCAGGGCAGGGTGCAGGGCAAGGTGCAGGGCAGGGTGCAGGGCAGGGTGCAGGGCAGGGTGCAGGGTGCAGGACCTAGGTGCAGGAAGATCAGGCCATGAAGGTGGACATACGCCCATGCTGAGGTTCTTGTTCATGTGGTTGGGTAGCCATGTGTGTGATCTGAAGTCTAATGAGGAGATGAGCTGCACTGCAGTATGACTTAGTGTGATGTAGAGCAATGTGAAAGAGCTTTTTCAAGGTAAGGGTGGTCAAGCCACTTGTCTGTAGGCCAATCCTGTGACTGATTTTTGTTGGATTAAGTGTGACCCAGCAGGTGAGTGTGACCTATCAGGAGAGTGTGACCTGATGCGTACCTTGAAGATGAACTCCACGTGCTGTGTGTGGTGGGCGATGCTGGACATCAGCCTGTCCTCCTGGACCTCAGCCCCCAGGGGCAGCAGCAGCAGCAGCTGGACGCCTGCACCCCGACACTGGCAGGTAGGGGGCGGGGGTGAGGGGGAGGGGGTGAGGGGAGGGGCAGCAGTCTGCACCCCGGCATGCCTGCGCTATGACCATGGACAGCAAGGTGCTTAGGAGTAGGGTGCTGGGCGCAGGCTGCGGCTCACAGCAGCTTGGCCATTGCGGCACACTGGGGCAGCGGGGCCGGCAGTGGGGTAGCGAGAGGCGCGCAGGGCCTCTTCCCCTGGGCCTACGCCTTGGGCAGGCGATCAGTTGGGGGCAGGCCAGCAGCCGGGGGCAGGCCAGCAGCCGGGGGCAGGCCAGCAGCCGGGGGCAGGCCAGCAGCAGCAGGGCAGGCTGGTTGCTGGGCCAGGGTTGCTGGGCCATCCTGCTGCCTGGGCAAGGGAGCTGTATGGGGCTGCAATACTCAGCAGCCGGTGGCCCTGGGCAGTCAACAGGCTGGCACCTGGCTCAGCAGCGGCAGGTCAGGCGGGTAGGCTGGCCCTTGCTGATCAGCTGAGTTTGACCCTGCAGCCCGCCATGCCTGCGCTGTGACCTTGGCATTGCGGTGCTTAGGACCAGGGTGTTGGGTGGGGTCAGGCTCACTGGTGAGGCTGCCTGTCGGCTGGGGGGAGGTCACTCAGGGCGTCACTCAGGGCGAAATCTCCTCTTTTTCTCAAATTTACATTTTTGTATTTGAATTCCCAATAATTATTAACCATTCTGCACAGGGTTTGGCGTACCAGTGTGCCAGGAGTGGGTGGGAGGGGGACTGGCTGACGTGATCACACTGCTCACTGTATCATGGTTTCAGCTCCCAGAGCTGCCTGGTGCCACCCGTGTTGCCCTGCTGCTGATGCTGGTTGGGGGGCGACAACGGGTCACAAGGCGGCAGCGTGCAATGGTGCCTGCTGCCATGGGTCGGCCATGGATTGCCTGATTAGGCTTGGGGGCTGGCAGCCTCACCTGGGTGTAGGGGGACGGCTAGCAGGCGCTGCGGCTGGCAGTAGGCAGAGAGGGACAGGAACACGGGCTGCTCCGCCTGCTCTGCACACACCATCACATCACACCACACCATACCACATCACACCATGTCATGCACCACATGCACACACCATCACACCGTAGCAACTCAGGGAAAAGGGGAGCAGCCACAAGGGCAGCTATGGCCATTTGCCAAGTTTGTACGCCAGCCCCTGACTCGCACCCGCGGCTTCTACACACGCAGCCTTGTAATGTTGATGATGCTATGCCACACCACAATGACAATGACTCCTAAACACGCAGCCCCTGCCTTCCCCCCCACCCACCCCTCACCACACCTCCACTCTGCCATCGCCTAACCTATGTTTATGAGCACTACACCATTTACATATGCCCTGTCTCACCTTCATACACACACACACACACTTGTTTGAAACCTGTAGCTCACCCCACAACACCAGGATCTCACACCTTGCATCACACTGCCTGCCCTGCCGCTGTTGCCGCCAAGCACGACCTCCAGCTGACCCCCTCCCCCTTCCCCTCTTCACCCCCCTCCCCTCCCCCCTCCCCCTCCCCCTCCCCCTCTTCACCCCCCTCCCCTCCCCCCTCCCCCTCTCCCTCTTCACCCCCCTCCCCCTCTTCACCCCCCTCCCCTCCCCCCTCCCCCTCCCCCTCTTCACCCCTCTCCCCTCCCCCCTCCCCCTCCCCCTCTTCACCCCCCTCCCCTCCCCCCTCCCCCTCCCCCTCTTCACCCCCCTACCCTCCCCCCTCCCCCTCCCCCTCTTCACCCCCCTCCCCTCCCCCCTCCCCCTCCCCCTCTTCACCCCCCTCCCCTCCCCTCCCCCCTCCCCCTCCCCCTCTTCACCCCCCTCCCCTCCCCCCTCCCCCTCCCCCTCTTCACCCCCCCTCCCCCTCCCCCCTGCTGCCTACTCACCCAGGGCACCTGTGGCTCCATGTGTGTGACCATGTGCTGGAGCACCTTGCTCTCCCCGGGCAGCAGCTGCCACCAGGCGGGGCTGGCCGCAAGGTACAGGCCCCCAGTAAGCAGGGCTGCGTGTGCTGTGCCTGCTGCTGCCGCCACTGAGCTCAGGCTGCGCACCAGGGCCGACCGCTCCTTCAGGGGGAGGCCAAGGACCTGAGGGCAGCAGGGCAGCGCCTGGGCCTGGGCCAGGGCAGCAGGGTGAGGGTCAGTTCAGGGTCAGCAGGGTGTGAGGCTATCAGAGCCATCAGGCCATCAGCCTTAGTAACCAGGGGTAGCAGTGCCTGTGGCAGTAGGCTCTAGACTTTTCATCAAGAGAGTCACCAGGTCATCAGGGGTACTGGGCTAGAGGTACCAGTACCATTAGGTTTTAGAGGATTTTTGTTTTGCATTCTAGGGTTTTTTTCAGGACAGGCCCTCAGGTCATCAGGTCAGTGGGGGCCCTAGCCCTGCCCTGTCGTCAATGGCAGCAGCAGCAGAGGCCGAGGAAGATTGGGGCAGGGCCAGGGCTGGCACCCTGGGGGGGAGGGCAGCAGCTGGCCAGCAACCTGGTGGGTGTGGGGCCCACCTGGGGTCCAGGCAGCAGCAGGCTGGGCACCAGGCCGTCGTCTTCAATCAGCTGCTCAATCAGGGGCAGCCCTGCAACAAGGCGGTCAGCGCCAAAGCATCAACAACGACAGCACGCTGCAGGAGAAGTTGGGCGGGTGGGGGAGGTGTAAAGACCAGCCAACAGCGTCAGGGCCAAAGCAACAGCAGCCTGTTTAGAGCACTGCCCCTCTCATCCCTGCACTCCCAGCCCCGCCCCGCCCCTGCCCCTGCCCCTGGTCCTGCCCCTTGCCCCCCCACACCCTTTCCCCTTTCCCTTCCCCTGGCCCCGGTCCGCCCCCCCCCCACACCCCTGCCCCTGCCCGTGACTGGCCCCTGCCCCTGCCAGCAGTGGCCAACACAGAGTCTTCCGCCTCCTGCCTACAGCCCTGCCTCCCCCACCCCTCATCGCCCTGTGTGCACAGGGCAGCCAGCCTCCCACGACACCTCGCAGGCGCTTGCGCAGCACGTCCCCATGCGCTGAGTTGTCTGACGCCAGCAGCGGCGCCCCCACCAGCAGCTGCAGCGCCGCGTACACTGTCTGCACCCACACACCCAGTAAGACCTTATCATCACAGCGCATTCGCCCGGCCGGGATGCAACCTGGTGTTGCTGGAGTTGCTACAGCACGAGAACGGCGCATGGCGAGTCAGGGCATGGCAGGGCATGGGTGTGGCATGGAGTCCATGCAGGGCTGTGGAAGTCTTGCATGGGTTGTATTGTTGCTTTATTGAGGCCCATGAGGGGCACGGGCTGCAGGTCTGCTGCTGTGAGTGCATGGCGTGTAGGAGAAGCACCGTTCTGCCCCACAGGTTGTGGGCGTGCTAGTGCTAGTGCTGAGCTGAGCATTCAGGATGAGGAGGAGGGGCTTCAGAGCTGAGCAGCAGTACCTGCAGCATATGGTCCAGCGCTTGCCCAGAAACCAACATGTTATTCGTGGCCAGGACGGCCATCATATGGTTGTCGAACCTGGAGCCGGGCCGGGATGCCAATGTGGTGCCTTCGTGTTTCGTGTGCCGTGCATCCTTCGTGTACGGGTTCCTCCTGACCTTCGGTACACGATGCGAACGTTGTCCGTACCGAATGACTCAACATAGTAACCCGCGCTTTCGCTGTAAGTGGATAGCGAGACTAGCAAGCCAACAGTGGGGAACGAGGGGGGCTGGATTTCATCCAGAGGGCTGGTCTTGATTAGCAGGGCCCTCCCGCCTTCATCGAGGATGCAAAACAGCTGGGGCATTCACTGCATTGAAGTTCAGAGACGGAGATGCATGAGCTAAGAGTTTAGAGGCAGGGTGGTTTGATTAAACAAGAGAAAAAAAACACGAGACCTGCATGCATACATGCCAGGCGACAAAGGCATTTCTGGTATGCTACGACAACATGCGTGCTGCCACCATGTGTGCTACACCAGTGCATAGACGCCATGGCTGTGAAGCTTGCACAACATAGTAATGGCATCGTTGCATGCCACTAGGCGCTTGAATACTGCCTGGGTTGTCGCTGCGCCATCGGCTCGAGTACCGTTTCAGAGCGTCCAGTCCAGCTCATCTTCAAGCCGTCGCAACCCATGTGCCAGAGCTGTTGCCGGCGACGAGGACGAGGATGCTCCAACAGGTAAAGCTGGCCCACATCAGAACGTCGCGTACCAGATTGTTATTGTTGAGCTTACCCGTCATCGAGCTACCCATGTCCATCAAATCAAGCTACTGCTGTTCCCCACCCTGCTGGCAGATCCTGGCAAACCCACACGGGTTGAGCGGTTGCTTGCCAACCTGGGCTATGGCAAGCGGCGGGAGTGTCAACAGCTGGTAAAGCAGGGGCGGGTGTTGAGTGGCGGGCAGCGAGTGCGAGTGGGGGACAAGGTGCTGCAGTCTGAGGTCACCTGTGATGGCGAGCCCCTGGACCCAGCTTCTCCTCTGGTAGTGCTGCTGCACAAGCCAGTAGGCTATGTCGTCACTTCTCCAGGCGATGAGGGGGTCGCAGATGTCACTGTGTACGACCTGTTGCCCCACAGGTGGGGAGTTCAGGCACTGGCCCACAGCCAGAGTGTTGTCGGTGGAGCAGTAGCAGAAGCAGGGGCAGGGGCCGGTATTGCCATGAGGGGTAGGGGCAGGGCGGGGCAATAGCAGGGGGTAGCAGTTGAGCTAGGGGTTCAGGGCAAGTACATGGGCCGCGGCAGAAGAGATTGAGGCAGGGGCAGGTGCAGGGGCAAGCAAAGGCGGGGGCTGCTTGGGAACGGAAGGGTGAGAAGGGCCGCGACGGTGGGAAGGCACTCATCGCCCTTGTTCGCAGGTACTCACAGCGACGTCCAATGCTAACCGCGGTAGGGCGACTCGACAAAGATACTTCCGGCCTGCTGATCCTTACGGATGATGGACACCTGGTGCAGCGCATCAAGTCGCCGCGCAGCGCTGTGTTCAAGCTCTACGAAGCTGAATTGAACCAACCGATGACGACTGCCCAGGCTGCAGCCGCGGCGAAGCGTTTCGCGAGCGGCTCTTTCACACTCACTGGCGACCTGTCGCCGCTGCTTCCGGCCAAGTTGACCCGGCTCGACGACCACCGCGTGACAGTGGCCGTGTGCGAGGGCAGGTACCATCAGGTGCGTCTGCCGCAGTGCAGGCTCAGCTATGGTTACACTGTCTCTACATTCCAGCCACCTGCAGTGTTTCTCAACCAGCAGAAGCCGGGTGGGATCTCATCACACCTTCACGTGCCACCAGATCTGGTGAACAGCACCCACAGCCAGCATGCACCTGCTTCCTCTGCATACACCTTCCCAGCAAGTTTCAACGTTCTGAGGAGGGGCTTGTCAGGTCATGGCCGAATGGTGCATGCTGGCAAGGGCCCATGAAGTCAAGCTGTCACATGGCTGTGGGCATCATGCACGTGCTGCAATGCAGCTGCAAGTCTGGCGCTGTAGCGGGATAGGCTGCAGGCCAATGAGGGGCACAGGCTGCAGGTCTGCTGCTGTGAGGGCATTGGTGGCAGGTCCAGCATCCTGCTGCCCTGCAGGCTGTAGTGCGACAGGGTCGTGCCCAATCCTGCAGTGCTGGCAAGGGGGGGCTGGGCAGCAAGGGGTGGTGAGCGCCCTGCCCTGCTGGGCCGTTGAGGTGCAGTCCTGGTGTGCCCCACCCATGGCCCCACCCATGGCATGCAGGTGCGGCGTATGCTGGCAGCTGTGGGCCATGATGTGGTGAGACTACACCGCAGGTATGCTGCACACAGACCCTTGCCAGCTCCAGCTGCAGCAGCAGCTGAAGTTGTCCCACGTCCTCCGCCAGCAGCAGCAGCAGCAGCAGCAGCAGCAGCCCTGTTGAGCCGGATGGCTGTGCCCCATCCTCCCTGATTTGCAGTCAAGTGGGGGGCCTGACCCTGGGCGATCTGGCTGAGGGGGAGTGGTGCAGCCTGACGGACTCGGACCTGGACCTGCTGTTCTCCAGCCCCGTACCTGACCAGGTGCGCTGCAGCGGCCTGCTGCCAGCCCACCAGCTGGCACTGTGGCCCTGAAGAGTCTGCCTTGACTCGTCTGACAACAACAACAACAACAACAATAGCAGCAAGAGCAACAGCAGCAGTAACAGCAACAACAGCAATGACAGCAAGAGCAGCAGCTGCCGTGTGGCATGTTTCCAGAGACTGCCCAGTTTGCTACACACCTCACCATGAATCACAGACCCTGATCACCTGGCTGCATAGCATCCCGGGTGACCCTGAAAGCCACACCAACACCGACAGCCTTACACATGCCAAGCTGTGGTCCCTGCGCCTTCTGTCCCTCTGCTTACTCCCCACATTCCAGCCACTTTGCATGCCATGTGCCGACCTTGGACACCTCCTTATCCATAGTCTTGAATCCACCTGACTACAGCAGGCTTGTTTGACCAGGCTTGCACCCCTCACCTTTGCCTTGTCGCCACAGACTACCCCGCAGCGCTGTGTATCACCAGCTGCAACCAGCTCGCCAGCATCTCTGGGCACACTCCTGCTTGCCCCCCACCTCTGCCTGCTGCTGGGTCACGGGCGGCTGCAGGCAGCAACTGCGGGAGCCGAACTCGTTTCAACACTAGCAACCAGGTTGGCTCCCGGGTCTACCACAGTGCAGCAGGAAACCAACGGCGTGTCAGCTGTGACCGGCAGCACACATGCAGGCAGCCGCAAAGACCATGGCTGGGAGCAGGAGGCGGGGCAGCTGGTTGAGGAGTCAGCCGAGCCAGCCCAGGCTCCCCGCCTACAGCATGAGTTACCAGCAGTTAGAGAAGAGGACCGACTGCGCAGTTATGGTGATCAGGCCACTATTGACCAGCAGCGCATGGCTACTCGGCGCAAGCGGCGAGTGGCAGCTGTGAAGAAGCTGCTGCCTAGGTGAAACAGGTTTGAGCAACGCCGGAGTGATGGATGAGAGCACGCCAGCCAAGGGCAAGGAGTACCCTGGCCTGGGCTACAAGCGGCTGCGAGACCGGCCACCCAAGGCCCAGCAGCAGCAGCAGCCTGCTGCGGCACAGTAGTGTGTGCCCCCCCATCTGAGCTGTCATCAGCTTACATCAGTGCATGTTTTTCCATGCCAACTCTACACAATAGCCCTAATGGGTCAGGCAATAATGTAGGTGGTAGGCGCTCATGTGCCATGTGCATTGGGTTTACTCCACACAGCCCAATAACACCGTTTGAGTCGGGCTACTATTGCCCACTAGTATTCCCGCTAGTGGCTACTAGTGGCCATTACTGGTCCGGCTCAATTGGAGGCCCTAGTGAGGGAAAAGGGGTCTGCTTCACCACTACGTCAATGAAGACTACCATCTGCTGGGCGTGCCGACCTTGGACACCTCCTTTTCCATAATCTTGAATCCACCTGACTACAGCAGGCTTGTTTGACCAGGTTTGCACCCCTCACCTTTGCTTCGTCGCCACATACTACCCCGCAGCGCTGTGTATCTCGCTAGCATCCAGTAGGTGCGGTGAAGCAGTCCGTGGTCCACCTTGAAGTCTGCAGGCTTCTGTGTGTGCTGCAGTAGTGGCCCCCATCTAAGTCCCTGAGTTATCTCCCAATAAGAGGACATTGGTACATGAGACAGATCCAAGGCACATGGCCGGAGCGGCACCACGGGATAGACCACTGCTTCCCACGCCGTCGACCGCTCCCGGGCCTATACAAATGGTCGCGAACATTGAGGATACATGAGGATTCCCAAATTGGCAAGGCATCGTGCACGACAAGGATCGATGGAGGGGCCACGCACCAATGAGCCGCGATGTCTTAGGATACGTGCTTTAACACCTTTACTTCTGCGCCTGGCTGCCATACATGCCGCGCTGCGCTGTGGGCCGACACAGCCCGGGGTCCGGGGTCGCCAGCGCCGACGTTTCAACTCCTGTTTGGCAATCTGACAGCTTTGCGTATATGAGAGCGCTGTGCTCTAAAGTAGGCAAGAACAGACTCGCGAGGTAGAATTGTGCCCGCTACCAAGATGCCCTCTAGCGTATCGACGAACACAATGAGCGACGCGGACGTCCAGCACGTTGTCGTGAGTGTTAGTCTGGCAGAAAGCTTCCAGTTATAGCACAACCAGGACTAACGAGTTTAACACGGAACTCCTTGCAGGCTCGGCTCATGATGCAGCAAAAGAAGAACGGAGGGGTGGCATTCGTGAATGGGGAAGCACTGCCTGCTGCGGCTCGCGCTGGTCTGCGTAGCCCCGGTCCAAGGTTCTGCATCGCAGGCTTCCTTAAGCCAGTACAAAAGGCAGGTGCACTGATTATCTACGCTTTACAGACAGAGTCGCAGTTTGCTGCCCATGGCGGGCTGGCCGCGGCCTTCGACCGCGTCTGTCCTGAACTTGCGCAGGTATTGGCGGACGGTCCAGCCCTTGTCCTATGCTTTGAGCTGTTGCCCAACCTCGCCGCCCAGTTGAGAGCCTGGGAAGCAAGCACGGGTAGCCTCACACACCTCAGCCCTCCAGTTACATTGGACGAACGAGTCTTTACGTTCACACTGGAGCCTCAAGACGCGGACAACTATGTTATGGAACAACAGAGCCCCATATTTGCAGCACTGAACATGTCGGAATGATTGATGTGTTAGGTAACCACAGGGAAGACCAACATCTGCAGCCAACATGATCGGTGCTCATAAGCTAGTTGTGCATTTTGTCTGGCATGTCTGGTGTTTAGTCTGATGCTAAGATCACGGTGTTCAATATGTCATGTAATTGATGGCCTGGCTGAGTGGCTCAACTGCCTCGTCCTCGTGGCGCCGCACCCTCGACAGTTTGAAACAGGTTCGTCCCACGGTACAGCCTGACTCGTCGCAGTTCATGTTCTCACATCTCACCTCGGATCGCACAGGATGCTTCCCGAGGATCCGCGGACTATGCTGCGGTCTGCTCAGCGTTGCATGTTCTGGGAGGACATGCCGCCGTAGCGGATTGCTTGAGAGACCCCTCAGTGAGCCCCTGCCTCTGACTAGGATTCTGACGCACCATGCCTGCTATCTAATGCACAGAAACATTGGTCAAGTGTGCCATGACCTCAGGCTTATGAGGACTTGGTGACTGTGGCCCAGCAGCTCCTATCCCAGCAAGCCAGCAGGTGTGGGTGCTGGGGTCTATTCAGCTGGTGTTAACCACACCAAGGGCTCAATGAACCAACTTTGCTGGTTTGAGCAAACCAACAAGAACCACTGACCCAGCGCTGCCTGGTGCCCTCCCACTCCCTGACCCGCAGCTCCACCCTACAGGGTGAGAGAGCTTTTTGCCGCTTGCTGGCCTCCCTGCATGCGGCTGGGCTCAGCTCGCGGGTCAGCCCTCGCCCCGCCGCCATCATCACCGCCTGCCTGCGACGCTGGGCTGCTGGTGTGGAAGGGGCTATGAGCAGCCCCCTGACCCCCCTCGCCGTGAGCACCCCCCCAAGCAGTGAGGGCACCCTAGTTGTGGTCGCTGGCAGCCCTGGCCTGCACACGATCAGCAGCACAGCCCGGGGCAGCAGCGGGGCTGGGGCAAGCGCTCTGTTGCAGCAGGAAGCGTTAACAACGCTGGCTGCGCTGCTGCCAACCTACCTGCCCCTGGTGAGCTGCTATGTGCTGGCAGCACGCTGGTCAGCATGGGCACCACATTGCTCAGCAGCAGCACAACCACCGCGACTACTACCACGCTGCCACCGATGCGCACCCGCTGTGTGATCTGGACACATCTGCTGTATGATCTGGACAAGTCACACATCTGTCTGACCCAGCATCAATACCCCGTCTACACCCAGCACCCTTACCAGCACCATCTGATGCAGAGGTTAGGTTAGAGGGGGTTGGGTTAAGATTATTGGAACCTAACCCTAACCCTGATTTAACCCAGCTTGCACCCTTACCAGCACCATATCCTGATGACATATCGAGCAAACCCACCACCCTCCCTCTCTGTCTCTTCCCACCGCTCTTCACATCTAGTCACACTCACACCAGCACCCTCCACCATGGCATGGGCCACTGCATGCCCGCATGGGCAACTTCCTGAACTCAGCATGCTGCTGCCCACCAGGTGCCTCACCACCCTGCAGCCCTCTTCCCTCACCTACCTGTGATCACCTAAAGACTCCTGCTCCTCCTCCCGCTCCTCCCCCCTTCCCCTCCCTCCTCCACTCCCCTGCCTCCCTCCTCCCCTGCTCCTAGGTACCCCCCACGGAGTGTGCTGCGCTGCTGGCCATACTCATGGCCCTGGCCCAGACACCTCAGCCGCCCGGGCCCCCCTGCCCCTCCCCTGCTGCTCCTTCCCGCCCTAGCTCCAGCCCCACCCCCTCCCCCTCCCCCAGCAGCAGACCCCCTCCTCCTGACGTGGCGCTAGAGCTGCAGCGGCTGGCCCTGCAAGCCCTGACCAGCTGCTGCATGCGCTGTGGCAGTGCGCCCCTGGTGCTCTCAGCAGAGCAGCTGCAGGCCCTGCAGGTACGTGGCATCAACCTCACCAGTACCTCTCTCACCAGCCTAGCGGGCAATCACAGCGCATGGCACCTGCATGCCCATGCAAGCGTAGTGCATCCCATTGTTGTGAAGCAGGGATCGCCAGGCAGCAGCACCAGCACCAGGCCTGCCCAGCAGCATGATAGGGTGCGGCCAGCACTCCCCCCTGGCCCCCCTGACCTCACCCCCTGATGCCGCCCTGAGGGCCAGCTTCCCACAGCCCTGCCACCAGCTGGCTCCACTCCGCTCCACTCAGCTCCACCTTGCATCAGCAGCAGCCTTGGTTATTACTCAAATGCATGGCCACGTCATGCAGCACAGGGTAGCGGTGGTTCCTTACTTGCAGGTGAAACAGCAGCAGCAGTAGCAGCAGCAGCAGGAACCTGCCAGCAGACTCCCCTTCCCTCGCTCTCCCTCGCAGGAGCAGCAGCAGCAGCAAGCACCCTCCCTCTCCACAATCGCCTGCTCAAGGGCTGACCCGCCAGGCAGGCAGGGCTGTGCTACTGGCTGCAGGCGTGTGTGCTGGCGGTGCTGCAGCAAAGCTGCCGAGGGCCGGCCCAGCCCATTGAGTCACCAGAGCACGCCCGCCTGTACGCCACCCTGCTTAAGCTGGCCTGCCTGGTCATGGGGGAGGTGGGTGTGGGGGGCAGCCTGGCAGCTGGTGCATGGGAGGGGGGTGGTGCAGAGGGCAGGGGAGGAGGAGGTGGGTGGGGAGGGGTCAGGAGGGGAGGGAGCCGGTGGGGAGGGGGCTGGTAAAGGAGGTAGGGGCAGGAGTGGTTGGGAAGAACTGATCCCTAGGGTGCTTGCCAGGGTGCCCCAGCATGGCAGGGTCAGTCACATGCCCTGTGCAGCTCTGTGACCCAGGGGGGTAGGGCAGGGCCGGGTTAGGTGCAGGGCCAAGGAATGGAAGCCAGCAGGCAGCAGTGTTAAATGAACAGGAGCCTCATCCGCCCAGCAGGCAGGAACTACTGGGAGTAGTGCCTCAGTGAAGTAATAACAACCTCATCTTATCTAATTCGAACTGATCTGATCTGGTGATTGCAGAGTAAAAAGGCGTGGGTCCCTGCAGCAGCCCAGTGGGTGGAATGTCTACGCAAGTTCTTCCTGTACGGCCTGGACCCCCGACCCCTGCCGCCCCACACCACACTACCCCCACCCCCAGTGCCCCCCTCCCTCCCCTCCCCCTCCACACGACCCATTTCCCTACCGCCCCCCACCCGGCCCAACAGCAGCCCACCCCTCTCACATGGCCAGCCCAGCCCCCCAGCCCCCCCTGCAGCTGACCAGGCAGCGGTGGGGCGGGGGTCGGACAGCGGGCACCTGACAAAGCAGAGCAGTGTGGGTCAAGGCAGGCCTAGTGGGGGTGCCTACTGTCCACCCCACCTGCGTCGCCAGAAGGCGGCTCGCAGCAGCAGCGAGGAGCAGGGGGGCTGCTCTGACAGTGACGCCAGTGACTCTGAGGGGGCAGCGGGCCAGAGCCAGGGAGCAGGAAGCGACAGGTACGGGGACAGGAGAGGGGGGGGGAGGGGGGTGGGCCTGGGGGGCAGGGGAGGGGGTGGGGAGGGGGGTGGGCCTGGGGGGCAGGGGGTGGGGAGGGGAGGGGAGGGGGGGAGATGGAGGGGAGGGGGGACACAGTTGGGAATGGGAATGGGAACACAGTTGGAGACAGAGGTGACAGAGGCAGGAGGGTGTGTGTGTGTGTGGGTGGGTGTGAGGAGTGAGGGCAGGGTGAGGGAGTGGAGCAGCAGGGGGTGTAGGTGTAGGGTCTAAGGGCTGCACCAGCCAGGTGTCCAGCAAGGCGCCCTCACCACCCTCTGGCCCCAGGTTCAACTCCTCCCGGGTGCGCCTGGCGCTGCTCTCAGTCCTGCAAGCCATGGCCAAGGC
Source organism: Haematococcus lacustris (assembly GCA_030144725.1). Classification (NCBI taxonomy): domain Eukaryota; kingdom Viridiplantae; phylum Chlorophyta; class Chlorophyceae; order Chlamydomonadales; family Haematococcaceae; genus Haematococcus; species Haematococcus lacustris. The sequence continues at coordinate 19,926,421 of JASKMD010000008.1, read as the reverse complement.
CGACTCCCGCGCCCTCCACCCTCACTGGACCAGCCTGTTGCCAGTGCAGCAGCCACTGCAGCCGCGCCCCCTGACCCCCCACCTCATCACGGTCCTGCTGCATGACCCCCAGCCCAAGGTGGGTGAAGGAGTGAGAGCAGGTGGGAGGGGGAGGGGCGGGGGAAGGGGTGGGAGGCGGGGGGGGAGGGGTACGGTGCAAGGTGGGTGAAGAAGAAAGAGGCCCTCGCTGAGGGGTAGCGCTTCACTGGACAAAACACAGTAAAGCACAACATCACTGAGCGGAGCCTGAACTAGAAGTCACACTTGAGATACAATTGGCTCAACCCCTAATGGGCTGGCTGAACCTAGCACACCTTGATCCAAAGGTGGGGCCTGGCAGCCAGCAGGCGCCCCATGGCCTGCTAGCCTGGTCAGCTGGGGCTGCACACACAGGCTGACATGGGCTGCACTGCTGCTGCTGCTGTGCAAAGGCTGCCACAGCTGCAGCTGCAGCCACTGCCTCCCCCCCCGCCTGACCTGCCCACGGCATGTGTCCAAGCCTTGTAGGGCCCAAACTCTGGACCCCCACCCCCCTGCACCGCACCCTTCCCCCCCGCCTCCCACCCCTCCCCCTCCTCCGCCCTCCGCCCTCTCCCCCACCACGCTACCCTGACCCCCCACCCCCTTGCCCCCACTCCCAGGTGCGCAGCCTGGCCGCCTCCGCCCTGAGCAGCCTGCTGGAGGGCGCCGCCCCCAAGGGCTTCCTGGCCGTGGCCTCCGCCGCCACCCTGGCCGCCGCTGGCCCCCGCGCCCCGCCCTTCCGCGGCTTCATCACGCTGTCCACCTCCCTCGGCAGCCTGGCAGTGTGCCTGGTGGTCAGCCTGCTGCACGGCCTGCTGGCTGAGGGGGCTCCCCTGGTGCTGGCAGCGCTGCTCAGGGCGCTGTGCACCACAGTGGCAGCACTGCCGCTGGACCGCCTGCCCTGGCAGCTGCTGCCGCTGGTGCTGGAGGTGCTGCAGCGCTGCTGGCAAAGACTGGGCGGAGGGGGGGCGGCAGGGGTGGGGGTGGGGGTGGGGGCACAGGGTGGCAGTCAGCAGGGGGGGAGCTCTGGGTCGGTTCCTCGGCCCCCTTGCGTCAGGAAGGCTGCAGGGGGAGGGGGGGAGGGGGGCTGTGGGGGGGGTGGGGCGGTGCTGCTGGCGGACATGGCCTGGTTGGGGGAGTCGGCAGCTGAGAGCAGGGGGCTGCCTGGCCCCCTGCCTGCTGCTGAGCTGGCAGCGCTGCAGCCTGCCTACCTGGCCTGCCTGGCGGAGGTGTTTGGCACCAAGCAGGCGCAGAGCAGCCTGGCGGCATACCTGGCTGAAGGCGACCTGGGGCACAGTGGGGGGCAGCAGCTGCTGGCAGCAAAGGGGCAACTGGGCTGGGAGGCAGGTGCGGGGACGGGGGTGGGCACGTGAGGGGGCAGGTAGTGGGACAGGTGAGGGGGCAGGCTGGGGCCCAGCTGCTGCAGCTGCTGGGGTCAGGGGTCAGGGGTCCTACTGGCAGGTTTGGGGTTGGGGTCAGGGTTAGGGTTACCTGGCACCTGGTGTGTGTGGGAGCGCTGCCAGGATGTGCGGCTGCAGTCAGCAGTCTGGGTGCTGCAGCTGCTGGGGGTCAGGGGTCAGGGGTCAGAGGTCAGGGGTCCTACTGGCAGGTTGGGGGGCCCTGGGGGGTTGTGGGACCCTCGCCTGCTCTGCCCGTCTTGGCAGCAGGCTTGGCCGGCAACACCACCTCCCTGTCCCTCCCTGCCTCTTCCACCTCCGCCCCAGGTGCCAGCTCAGGCCTGGCAGCTGCTGAGGTGGAGGAAGCTGTGCAGAAGCTGGCGCCCCGCATGCGGCCCCTGGTGCGGCAGTTGATGGAGGCAGCAGTCAGCCCCCTGCCAGCGCTGAGGATTGAGGCACTGGCGGCATTGAAGGGCATGGCTGGACACTATCCACACCTGCTGCCAGGTGGGCAACACCCCCGCCCGCCCGCCCACCCACCTGCTTTGTCCCCCCTCCCTCTGTTCTATGCTACCTACTGACCTCTGCGTACTGCACCTTTGTTGTGCGAACGTAGAAGAGTATATGAAACAATCATATGCCTGCTTGCTCCAGCCCCCCATGCAGCTGCTGCCACCCTATAAGCCGGCCTGCTGGTGTGTTTGCCTGGCACACACCTGCCCGCCTCCCAGCCCGCCTTCCCACACCTGCACTTGCCTGCACCCGCCTACACCTGCACCTGCCTGCACCTCCCAACACCTGCCTGCAGCTGGCCCATGCACCCTGCCCCTGATGACTGACTGCCGCCTGCCCCCACTCTCTGCCCCTGCCCACCTGGCTGCAGGCATGTGGCCGCTGCTGCTCAAGGTAGCAGCGCTGAACTTAGCAGCGCCAGGCTCACCCTCCTCCTCCCCTGCAGCCTCTCCACGGGCAGCCCCAGGTGCGATGTGTGATGCATGGGCTGGTGTGAGATATGATTGTCCTCGCTCTCTGCTGCATGTCCATGCCTTGAAACGACTTAGGTAGGGTGGTGGCGGGGCGGGGACCTAAGCCACGACCATGTCAAAAAGTGATGAGTCTAAGAGTGGGGTCTGAGAGTGAGAGAAAACCATGTAATCATGCATGCCTGGCGAGCGGGTGGGGGAGGTGCAGAGTGAGAGAGGGTAGCGTGAGAGAGGGTAGAGTGAGAGGGGCCTGCTGCCACTGCTGGCCGCAGGGTCCACCCCCCGGGGCAGCAGCCAGGAGCAGCCACTGTACACAGGCGCTGACAGCCCTGCTGACAAGGCCCGCCAGCTGGCTGTGAAGCTGGCTGCGGAGTATCTGGGGGCCTGGGGCAAGCTGTACGGCTTGGGGCCGCCGCCCACTGCCCCCACCGGGGGGGAGGAGGGGATGGCACCCCAGCTGCTCACAAGGGCCCCCCCACCTGACTCTATTGGCCCCACTCCACCTTCCTCAACAGCTGCCCCCTCAACCACCACAACTGCCACACCCTCAACTGTGGCAACCGACGATGTCCTTGTGATGACTCACCGGAGCAGCAGTAGTGGCAGTGGGGGAAGCCCCAGCAGCGAGCGGGACAGTGGGCATCCAACCCAGACAGCCCAACCAACTGCCAACCAACAGGGCGGTGGCAGCAACAATGGTCAGCACCAGCACCAGCACCAGCACCCTCCCTCTGCCCTGCCACCCCACCTCACCTGGCCCAGCCTGGCGGCTGCAGCCCTGACCAGCCTGGCCTGCCCCGCCACTCTGCAAGCTGCCCAGCTCCTGCTGACAGACAGCCAGGCCAACGCCACACTGCTGCTGCTGCCACCCCCCTTCCTACCACCCCCTGCTGGCGGGGGGCCCCTTGCAGCACCCTCCCCTGCTCTGGGCACACCACACAGCCAGCCAAGCCTCCACGCCACCTCCAGGTCCCAGGTTCTAATCCCGGCTCCCTCAACAGATCACCAGACAGAAAGTCCGTTGCTAGTGTTGCCCCCCAACCCCCTGCCAGGCCCTGGCCCTAGCCCTGGCGCTGCCCTGGGGGCTCAGGCCCTGGCAGCCTTGGCTCAGGGGTGGCAGCAGACCCTGGCCCTGCTGATCCCAGCTGCCTCCCCCCCCTCCCCAGCTATGGTGGCTGCTGCTGCTCTGGCGGCACTGGCTGAGTGCCCCTCCCCCCTGTTTGCCCTGCTGCCGGCCCCCCTGCAGCACCGCTGCGTGCTCCTGGCTGTGGAAGCAGCAGTGCCTGGCGCCGTGCAGCTCGGCAACCAGCCTAAGACTGACAGCAGCCAGGCTTTCCCTGCACTGCAAGTCACACTCCCTATAGGCCAGGTCACACCAGCAGTACAGGCAGCCGCATGCAAAGCCCTGGGCATGCTGGGCAGCCATCCAGAGGTGCAGGCAGGCCAGCAGCTGTGGGGCCAGGTCTTTGCTGCCGTGCAGGCCTGTCTGGCCAGCAGCGTGCTGTCAGTGCGCATTGCGGCAGCAGCCGCCCTGGCCATGTTGTGCAGCTGCCTGCCAGCAGCCCAGCCCCCCCTCCCCCCCTCTCCCCACCAGTTGCAGCTGAACCCCCCTGCCTCCCACCTTGCCCTTGCCCCGACATCCCTCCAACCATCTCCTCCTACAGACCAGCAGTCACACCCATCTGGGTGTGATGCAAGTGTGACCCTGGTCACGCATAAGGCAGGGCAGGGACATGTGGGGTGGAGGCTGCCCCGCCTGTGTGCTGCTGCGCTGGTGGTGGCTCAGGGGGATGTGGACAAGGTGCGGGCACACGGGGTGGCTGCCCTGGGGGCGCTGCTGGCGGTGCTCCCCCCTGCCGCACTGCAGCCAGCCGGCATGGCGAGCCAGTCACACTTTGCCCCTCCCAAGGTCACACCTGGGTCCCCGCCACCTAGCGCTGCAGAGTTGGGTGGTTTGAAGTCGGCTGATGAAAGCCTGGGAGGCCAGGAGCAGCGAGAGGAAGCTGAGCTGAAGCTGGACCTGAGCAGGTGAGGGGGGAGGGGTGGGGGGCGGCCTGGTGGGCAAGGTCAGTGGGGCGGCCAGTGAGGCTAGTGACAGGAAGAAGGAAAGCAGCAAGGAAGGGAGGTGCAATGCAAAGGGAATGGCGGTGCTCAACAACAGAGCTAGTCAGGAGGCAGCAGGCTGGGGAAGGAAGGCCAAGTTCAGCTGCCAGGGTGGAAGACGTGGGCTGGGCTGCCTGCGTGCCCCTTTCCCCTGGGACCTGAGCCACCTTGAAAATTACTTCCAGTGTAGTGTGATCGAGGTTGTGACCTTTGTGTTTCACCGTGCATACACAGGTGGGTGGAGGAAGCTATTGGGTGCTTGCAGTCTTGTCTGACCACCGGCAACATGAAGGTGCAGTACTCCGCTTGCCTAGCCACCCAAACCTTCCTTACCAACGCCAGGGCGCTGGAGATCCCCGGCATGCAGCGCTCCATCGCGCCGTTGCTTGTGCTGCTGGTCATGCTGGTGCGCGATTGCGGCAACTTCAAGATTCGCACGCTCGCCGCCGCATCGCTGGGTGCATTGCCCTCGCGGCAAGCCTACGGTCATGTCTTCACGGATGCGCTTTTAGTGCTGTGCAACGCCATCGACTCGCTGGACAATAATGTTTTACGCACGCCAGACGTGGCCGGCGACGTCTCACAGAAAGTGAAGTCTGGCTTGCCTTTGAGGGCAGAGCAGCAAGCCAGCGGGGACGTGGCGGTCAGCCATGCTGAAGGCGGGCAAGCAGACCACCCGCCGCTGGCCCCTGACGACGAGTCGGCGCGCAACTTTCCCAACTTTCGTTATGCAGCTGCGTTGAACGTGCAGCTACGGGCATCGCTGCTGCACCTCCTAGCGTTGGCAGAGGTGCAAGACGCCGGACGGGCCAAAGATGCGGTTGGAAAGCGGCTTGAGCTCGTGTGCCAAGTGTTGTGCGAGGAGATGGCGTCTGTCTCTGCGAGTCTAGGCCTTGTCCAAGGCTCGTCCGAGGCTTCGAGCGTGCTGGCCGCGCTTCCGGCCGATCCCTTTGGGAGTGAGACGGGCACAGATAAGCTCCACGATCAGATGAGCACAGATGAGCTCCACGCCGGGCAACTTGCCGTAGGGCACCAACTGCTAGTAGCGGTGACCGCAGCTTTGACAAGCCTACGGGCCGCAAACAGGGACACCAGCAAGAGAGCGCAGCACAACGCGCTGTTGGCATCTGCATTGGGCCGTGCTCGTTCTCTTGCAGCAGCCGGCGTGGGGTTGCAACACTTGATGAGTGGTCACACTCAAGGAAAAACAACCCCAGGGCTTTCTGAAGCGGCTGATATTGTGACCTTTCTGACAAAGCTGTCCAAGCTGTGTTAAGAGTATGGTATTGTGTCCTGGCCACAGTGCCGTAGCGGCACGCTCGGTTAGTTGCCCCTCTCTCCCATCAAGGTCCCTTGTCATGTGATTACCCATGTCGACACGTTTTTCAGCTCGTTGCGGAGCGGGTTGCGGAGCGGGTTGTTGTAAAATCATCGCAAATGGTGCAACCCCGCTTGCTGCCCAGGATCCGCGGCACTAAGAGCGTCGTGCTGGGCCATCGTGTTTGCGTCAGACCTACAGTCGTGTGCTGCGCCAATTGGCTGCCACGGACAGTACAAGCAGCAGCTTCGCCTTGTAAGGCAGTAGGTCTTCCCACTGCCGGGGCGCGACTTGTCGTTTGCCAATCAGCAGGTAACCCTTGCTGAGCCCGCTGTGACGTTTTAGTCCAGGTATCCTAACGCTGTTGTTTCTGTCGAAACAGGAAGTGTTCCGATCCCAGTAGTAGGAGGCGGTGGCGATGCGGGGGGGATAAGCAACAACGGCGGTGGTGGCGGCAACGGAGGAGGCGATGGCAGCGGCGCTGGAGGTGCTCATTTGACTTTGTTTTGACCAGGAGCCGGCAGCTGATGGAAGTAGATTGTTGACTGTTGCTTTGTGGCCTGCTCGCGGCATTGCTTCAGATGGCCCAAAGATGGACCCCAAAATCTTGGCATTGCTTGCGGGGCGTGCCGTCGAAAGCTTCCCGCCTGACTTTGCTAGTGCATTACTCAGCAATAAGGTGACATACTGGCATGATTAGCAACAGCCAATGCAGCGGAACATCGCCATCAGTACACACTAGAACAAGGTTGTTTTGGCAGCAGCACAGAACAGCGCAGCTGTACTTACATGGCCTGGCAGCGAACTGCAGGTAACACTAGAGATTTTGCAACGTTACCTTCAGCTGGAGCAAAACTTCTGGGCCAAGCTTGTGTGGGGCATTCAAGGTAAGGCCATTTCAACAGCTGAGAGCAGGCTGGCCTGGTCCCAAGCTGCCGGGTATGCTTGGGTATGCCCAGTGCGTGACCATACAACTGGCACGACATAGAAGACATTGTCATGTGGCATATCAGCCCTAGCGTCATCATCAGCACCAGCACATCAGTCATATAGCAGCACCAAGTCTTGCAGCCTGGCGGTGAGGCCCAGTGTAGGCCCAGCGTGGGCAGGGATTGGCCATGGCCTGGAGGATGGACAGAGGCCTTCCTGCCATAGCATTGTCTCGCACGCAACGGGGCTCAGCACGGCAGATAGCAGATGGCACAGCAGACATGGTAGCATGTAGGCCTGTGGGTGGTGTACACCTGACCTGGGTGGCCCAGGCGTCAGTGAAGGCTGTTGGCCTAGCAACCAGTCAGGGGGTATAGGTGGTGCCAGAACCGCAAGGCCTGGCGTGCCGGCATAAAGTGAGCCTGGATCGGTGGAGTCTTCTGTCCTTGGTTCTGTGTGCTGCAGCAACACCGACGGTGTGCAATTGGACCACATGTTGGCGAACTCCATGTCACGATGATACTAAAGTCGATGATGACATGCAGCTTTAGCTGCGATGCCAGTATGTGAGGGTAGTTGCTGCCAGTAGGGCCAGCAGTGCTTGCGGCACAGCTGGCATCCCCTGGCCAGTGGCCTGACCCCTGCGGCTGCCACTGCTTGCCAGGCTTCAGGGAACGATTGCTGGGCGACCCATCCTTCCCCGTCAAGGTCGCCATCGAGTGCGGCATCGGCGTCGTGACCAAGGTGGGGCTTGACAGGGCTACACCACCCTGACTGCTGGCACAGCTGGCTCGCCCCAGCCCTACTTACAACCCAACCCCAGCCACTGTGGTCTGGCTTCCATGCTTAGCCCTCCCTTTTTGTGAGACGTTGTGGAAGCCATTGACAATGATCTCAAGTCCTCTTGTTAGGTGGCGAGGCGTTCATTCGCCGCTGCAGCCAGGAATGGCTTTGAGACATGGTGTCCTATGGTGCCCACCTATCGTACACTGACATAGGCAGACTGTCCTCTACACTTCTTAGCACCAGGTCATCCTTACCAGTGACTTGTGCTATGCTGTTATCACCAGCGCAGAAGAAACAATGTTTTCCATAGGGGCAGGAACACTGATCTGGGTATACTTTGGTAAATGTTTGGGAAAGCAAAGCACTGATATGGTGGGCATGTATGTCATACAGCCCAACCCCGGCCCTCATTCCCGTTCCTGGTCGCCCTGCCTTGCCATGCTCCGCATCCGCACCGTCCCACTCCGCCCAGCCCTACTGTCCCATCCCGGCCTGCCCCGCCACCTGCCGCCACCTTTGCAGGTCACAGCCGAGAGCACTAAGCGCGGCGACAGCTTCTGGCCAGAGATAGATTTTGTGGGCGCGAACGTGGTGATGGCCATCATCGCTGACTTCATGCTCACCTGGATCCCTGCACCCACCCTGTCCTATGTGTGAGTGGCCTGCTGGCAGTAGGGCTGCTGACCCCCCACCTTCCAACACGCACACCATGTCATGGGTGCTGGCAAGCTCACGGCTGTGACACTCTCAACAGCAGCCGTGTCTTCCATTCAGTACTCCTCCACCTAGTCCTCCCACGGTGACGGAGGCAGCCAGGCAGGCAGTGGGCAGCCACGAGGCAGCCAGGCAGGCATCAGGCAGCAGCAGCCACAGCAATATCAGCTGGTATAAAGGTCACTGGGTATTGCATGCCTGCGGTCATCATGCACCCCTCAGCTCCACACCTGGTGTTTGAGCTCGAGTGGCAGTGATAGAAGAACCTGCAACTGCCTGACCCTGTGGATGCCTACCTACTGCCTTGCATGCACCTGCCCTGTCCCTCCTCTCCCATCCAGCACCATGAATTAGCCCTCCCCTTCCCTGTCTCTGACCAGGCACCTATCCCCTGCCCCCTGACCCCCATCCCCCTGTCCCCCTCCCCCCCTGACCCCTCCCTGCCCAGGCCTCGACAAGTCTCCAACAACGCGCTGCTCACCTTCCTCTCCCGCTGCCCGGATAACGCCTTCCAGCGCGTGCCAGCTGGCATGGAGCCCTTCACACTGCTCCAGAGAATGGGTGCCATTGCTCGCAACGGCGGCAAGCTGCTAGGCGTGGGCTTTGGGGCCAGCATGCTTGGTGGGTAATGTGAGGGCGCACTCAGTGGCCTTCTTGCTGCGGATCCATCACCCTGCGTTTGCAAAGCACAGACTCAGCACCCGCCCAGACCTGTCAGGTGGACGGGCATAGCGATGCTCAATGAAGTCTGGCACAGGGCCCCTCCCCCTATTTGCATAACAATGTCTTGTAAAGTCTGGCACAGGGCCCTCCCCCTCTTTGACCTGCTGCCAGCCCTCTGCAACGCCATGAATGGTTCAGGCAGTGGAGGCGGCTGGGACTGGCACTGACTTGCCCAAACCGCACAACTTGAGGCAGAGGCCGCAGAGGCGTGCCTGAGCTGGCCCGCTTACCAGCAGCACTATGCCTGGCCCTGCGTGTGTGCAGGGGTGGGCATTACCAACGTGCTCATTGCTTTGCGGCAGATGATGGACCCAGGCTGGGCCCCGCCCAACAAGCCCCAGGTGGGTGTAAGAGGAGAGTGTGCATTCAAGTTCACGTTGCCACCTCATTACCTCCTATCAGCCATCACACTGGCTGCCCCTCATGCCTGTCTGCCTGCCTGCCACCTTGCAACAATTGGGTGCAGCAACATGGTGCAACATGCAGTCATCCTCAAATCAATGCTGTCACTGGTGGACATCCTGAAACACTGCTGTCCTGCTTGCTGCCTGCTCTCCCACTCCTTACACTTTTGACCAAGGATGGCTGTCTTCCTGTCGTGCATTTGCCATGTTGAATGTTTGCATGGCCGGCCTGAGCGCCTGTCATGTTGTTCCAGTTCCCGCAGACATGGCACACCCCCATGACATGACCCCCTGCTGTGCAGGACGTGCTGGCCACCAGCGCCGCTTATGGCGTGTACATGTCTGTGAGCAGCAACCTGCGGTACCAGCTGATCGCCGGGGTAATTGAGGAGCGGGGCATTGAGACCATCTTCAAGGGCCAGCACCAGCTGTGCCACGTGCTCAGCTTCATCGTGCGCACAGCCAACACCTTTGTGGGCTCCCTGCTCTGGGTCGATTTCGTGCGACTGTGTGGCATGCAAAAGGCCGCGGCCCCAGCTGTGGTAGCGGCCACCCTGCAGCAATAGGGAGGTGGAGCGCCACAGCCCACTGCTGCACCTGCCTTGGCCAACCCTTCATTGTGGCCAGCAGGGCCCAGGGCTGCGAGATGCTCTTGGCCCGAACAGCTGCTGCTGTGATGGGAGGTTGCCAGACTTTGCAGAGGAACAACACCGTCCCTCTCTTGGTCTGTGGGGCAGGATCAGCTGTGGCTTCCCTCCCCTTGCCCATGCATGTGAGGGCGTGGTGAATGTACCAATGAACCGTGTTGCCTTGTGAGGGGTCAGGCATCTGCTTTGGCATAACATACCATAGGTTGAGATGGTTTGAGTGGTGACACTGGTCTGGCATGCCGGCAGCCCCCAAGTATTTGCGTTTGCATCAGCACCTAGCTGATAACTGCTCACGTCATGGTGTGCCGTGGTTGTTGGTAAGATTGCATATTGAAACAAGGTGTGGTCTGTGTATCATCCTTACCCGTGGTACTGCGCTTGAGGCTATTGTGTGACTTTGGTTGGCAGTGTGACGAGTGCGCGAGATACAGCGCCTTGCCAGAAAGCGCCCTCGGGTGGCTTGCATCTAAGGGGCTGCCTTGCCTTGCCTGGGGATTATGTGGGACAAGAAACGTGAGAGCGCTTGTCCCTCGAATGTTGGTGGCCCCACACTGTGCAGCCGGTAAGATGCGTAAAAACGACGGGAGACAAGATCCGCTCCATCCACGCATTGCAAGCCGGGCTGCTCCACTGCCAGCCAGTGACGACAAAGGGGGAGTTCAGCTTTGGGATGATGTTGGTGTATGGGCCGTCTTGGGGTGTTATGCTGTCCATGGGTACACCAGTAAATGGCTAGCAGCCCTGTGAGAACAGGTTAGGTGAACGCAGGGATACCAGGCCTGCAGGCTGGTCGTCACCAGCAGGGCAGGTCGACCATCAGCGGCTGTGTCCATCCTGGAGCCAGCAGCGTGACCAACCAGTACAGGGCCTGATGTGGTGCCCCCCGCATCCTGCCACAGCCCCCATGCAGCCAGGGAGCCATACAGGCAGAAGCCTCAGAGCCAGGGCCCAGCACCCCCCCGCCAGCAAAGCGCATCAAGCGCACCATGGCTGAGTAGGCAGCTGAGCCTACCCTGCCCACCAAGTGCAAAGGCAAGGCCAAGGGCATGGCTGCTGAAGCCAAGCCAGCACCACGGCCAGGCAGGTGGCTGGACAGGGACTGCAATGCAGCGCGTAAGATGCAACGCATTGGGGAGAGCAGGTGACGCTCACTGGAGCTCTGCTGGTGTCAGGCGTTCCCAACTACCTGAAAACCACCCCCCTGTGATAGGAAGCCCGTATCTACGCAGCCACTCAGGCTGGTGTCAGGTGTCAGCCTGGTGGTCGGACCGGCATGAGCTGCCAGCCATGGGCAAGGAGTACCCTGAGCTGGGCTACAAGCATCTGCAAGACCGTCCATCCAAGGCCCAGCAGCAGCAGGCACACTCACGTAAAATATGGCACTATCAGTGCCACCTAAGGTTACTGGTTACACCTAAGGTGTTTTCAGGTGGCTGGCTTCCTTTTTGCATTGTCAATATAATGCACTAGTTAAAAAAGTCAAGTGTCTCAACGTGTCATTCAGTAACCGTGCAAATCGAAAACCTGAGTGATTGTTACAGGGTTAGCTTATATCACATGAATAATTTGAAAACGAAAACTAAACAAACTCACAAAAGTGGACCATTCAGTACTGATCCGGTCATTCAGTGATAAATGTTCTGTGTCTCGCCACCCCAATTTTCCGACAATTTTAGGTTTCCACCCCCTTTCTTACAACCCCGAGAAATATTGTGTACCAAGTTCCATGTCAAAACATTCAACTTTGCTTGCGATCTTTTCTACGAGTGCAGCAGCAGCAGCCTGCTGTAGCACAGTCGTGTATGTGCCCGACAAGCTGTCATCAGCTTACAATCACTGCATGTTTGTCATGACAACTCTAGGCTATGGCCCTGTCACAGGGGTCAGGCAATAGTGTAGGTGGAAGGCGCCCATGCCGTGTGCATGGGGACATAATAACTCCACAGACAAAACACCACCCCTGGTGAGGTTCAAGGTGCTGTGTGTGTCCAAAAGTTCGGTAAACCCCCTCACGTCACCTTGACACGGTGTTTAGGTGATGGCGCATGTACCCAGATCGCTATGCAAGTACCATGTATATCATGTGCAATGAACAGGACACTCAGTCAAAAGAGGCTGCCGTCCTCAACTGGGTTTGATCTTATCATGCCACGCCTTGACCCACGCAGGGCGGTCACAGCCCCCCAGAGCATGACTCAACCCACGTGGTCCAGTCCTGCGGTCTGGCATAAGCAGCAACACGCCAGGTGGCGACAGGCAGGCGTAGCGAATGTGTACCCGCCCCACTCAGTGTCCCCTGCTTGGGGTTGGCCGTTGGTATGCATCCCAGGCATGTGCCTTGAGAGGAGTCAGTGCAGCATCCGAATCTCGAGAACCCCAACTCCCCATGGTGAATGGCAGAAGAGAATATAGAGTGCATGACTGTGCTCCTGTGCTAGCACCTAGGCATGCAATGTGTTGAAGATGGTGCCGGGTTTGTGAATGCTGCTGCCAGCCAGCTGTTGGCTGTGCTTCAGGTTCAGCTTGTTCCAACAGTACGCCACTTGGACCTCCTCGCTGTGTGCAGTGGATGGTGCGCGTGCTAGGCGCCATGCCCTGTGACTATGGCTAGCTTTGACTCCAGGTCAGGAATGGTGGGCTGGGTTGTGTGAGCCTCCCCGGCCTCGACCCCTGGGCCTTGTGAACCTGGTGGGGGCCAAGTCCTGGTGAGGGGTGACCGCATGGGTCATACCCATGTCATACCTGCATGTACACAGGCATGCAAGCATGCATGGCAGGGCTTGGCATTTAAGCAACCACAGAGGTAGGTAGTGTGGCAAGAACAGGCAAGGCAACAGTGGAGGGTGTCCCTGCTGTGACTAGTCACATGAGTATAATGATAACATGCAGTGATAGGGTATGATGCATGCCGCCGCAGCAAGACACTGGTAGAGGTGCTGGCCCACAAGGTGTGCAGAAGCAGCGTGCGGTCAGCAGCGCTGGGCAAGGGAGGCGGCAGGCACAGCCCTCACCTGAAGACCACCTCCCCCTCGCTGTCACTGTCGCTGCCACCTGCAGCCAGCCCTTCATCCTCGGACTCAAAATCGTCAGGCAGCTGCAGCCGGGGCATGGCCGTGGGCAAGTGGTCCCCCAGCCCAGTAGGGGGCAGTGAGGCCGGGGGCTGGGCAGGGGTGAAGAGTGGGGCGGTGGGTGAGCGCTGGGCTGGGGTAGGCTGCTGATGCTGGGGGCTTGCAGGGCTTGCTGGCCTGGGAGTTTGTGTCTGGAGCTGAGCCGCGTGGGAGGGCGCACTGTTTGGCAGCTGTGGCTGGGGTGCATCTGGATGGAGCTGGAAAGGTGGCTGGCTGGTCTGACGAACCAGGCCAGGGGTGGCTTCAACCAGGGGAGTAGTGCCTGGTGGAGCAGGGGGCCCGGGACCAGCAGGGGTCACGGCTGCGGAGGCTGTCCTGGGCGGTGCAGCGGGCAGCAGTGCCCCTGGGTGCGGTGCGGTGCTTACGCCGGGTTGTGCCAGCAGGGTGAGGCCGACGCAGCTTGGGGGGCTGGGGGGGGGGTGCATGGATGTGCTCCTACGAACCCCACTGCCTGCTGAGGGCAGTGGCAGCATGGCAGGGGCAGGGCTGCGGGCCAGCGCAGCTGAAGGTGCAGTGTGCTGCCTGGGTCCTGGCTCTGCTGCTGGCACTGCTGGCATCCTGCAGCTGCTGGTTCCTGGGAACTGCAGCTGGGTTGATGAGGGAGGTGCTGCTGGCATTGTGTCGCCCTGGTGGACTGGGCTGCATGGCCTGCCTCCTGCTGCTGTGATGAAGCCAGTGTCCACTGTATGGGGGTGAGGCAGGGGGAGGTCTGTGGTTGCTGGGCTGGGGAGTGTGACATGGTGATGCTTGTGTAAGGAGCTGGGGGCTGCAGCTGCCAGCTGCAGGTCTGGGCCACTTGAGATCCTGGCTGACCCCATGGCCATGTGGCTGCCAGCTGTGGCAGAGGGTCTCAGGGGCCTGGCATTGGCTGGGGTGCTGGCGGTGGGGTGGGTGCTGGCCATGTGGCTGCTGCCTTGCTCTCGGCCTGGCGCACTGGCCTGCGAGGATCAGCCACCAGCCACCAGGCGAATCACCTGCTACCTCCAGGATGCTGAAACACCTTCACTCTATGCAACCAAACTGTACAATGGTCGGGGTGGTGGCATCAGCTACGTAATGCAGTTAAGAGGGGTCAAACATTGCATGGACATCCTACCAGCCTCTGCCCCAAGCACCTCATATCAATCTAAACATGGTACCTGTTGATTCAATGCAAAGTGAAATGGAGCATACAAATGTAAGAATAAATACCTGTTCATTCAAAGAAAAATGCTGTTGTTGCGTTGGGATTGGGTGCCCACCCCCTCTTACAGTTCTGCTGTGCCATAAACACAGTGCCTGCACGAGATGCTACACCTACTAACAAGCAGCACATTTGCCCACCCACCCATGCACCCACCACAGCAGGTCAACAGGTCAGAGCCTACCAAGCGCTCACTCACCCTCTGTTGGGCAAGCCTTGCAGCATCGGCCACAGCTCCAGGAAAGGGTTGGTCAATGCTGGTGCGCAGGGTGATCAGCTTATCAGTGGCCAGCCCTCGTGAATGCTGCATCTGCACCCACCCCTGGCCCTGCTGCTGCTCAGCCGCCACTGTTGCAGTGGAGGCAGGGGTGGGTGGGAGAGTGAGGATGGAGGGCTGTGGCAGCGAGGGGTCCTCTGCTGAGGGCAGTGATGCTGCAGCCAGCTGGGTGGTGTAGGCGAGCAGCTCAGGGCTGGGCATGCTGACGTGGCGTTGGGCAGAGGCAAAGGGGCTGAGCGGTGGGCCTGGGCGGGCGTGCAGCAGGTGGCTGCCAGCACCGGTGATGTTGCTGCCACGAATGCCTGGAGGGGTGTCCCCATGACCCTGCAGCATCGAGTAGCAGGCAGGCAGGGGCTGGGGGGCAGGTGGATGGTCAGGTAGGGCAGGGCAGGCAGGGCAAGCATCATCAAATCTGAAGCAGGTCACGCAATCTAAGGCTGGTTCTGCGCTGCTGTGGCCTGGACACTGAGGCTGGACACTAAGGCTGAACTCCAGCCCTAGTGACGATCGAGGTGCTGCTGTGGCCAGTACTGACGACGACGAGGTGGCAAGTGCTGGACACATTACTGCTCGCCTGGTAGCCTCCGCTCCCTGCATCCATCTCCCGCCTATCCATCGCCTGTCCGCATATCCACTATCTGCATGCATCTGTCACGGCAGGACCATGCATGGAGTGCAAGGTATCGCTCTCCTGTGGGGTGGAGGTCAGCCTGCGTGGCTACCAAGCCTGCGTAGTAGGACCTTGCTGGATTGATGTTCAGTGTAGCATGACTACTGCAGCAGCAGGGGCCCACCTGGACAGCGCTGACACGGCGCCGGGCGCCCCGCGACGCAGCCAGCTGGTCCATAGGCAGGCCAGTGACCTGCAGTGGTCACCAGGCTGCGCTGTCTGCTAGCCAGGAGGGTGCTGCTTGCTGTGGCACCCCACCCCCTATCACCTACTCAACTGCTGATGCAACACAAATGAGAATGATAACTTTCCAATGTTAATCGCGAGAGGGAGAGTCGAGAGAATCGAGAAAGTCATGAAATGCCGTCTACTACAAAGCACAACGAACGGCATTGTCATCACCTCCCCATGCCACACCATCACATCCCACACCAAAGTCGGCACCAGTTCAGCATTAGCCACAGTGCCTGCATAGCCAATGTACCGCTCTGGCTGCCAGGCTCAGCATCCCCTGCCCCGGGCCTCACCAGCACATCGTTGTGGGAGAAGATGACGCTGGGCGTGCGCATGTTCCCCAGCACTGTGAAGCTGATGCGCTCCAGAGCGCACCCCGATGCTGGTGCTGGGGCCAGGGACGACAGGTTGCGGTGTGGGCCAGACCGGGAGGGCGGGGTGGGCGAGGCGGCAACGAGGGGGTGGGCCAGGGAGGAGGGCCGGGGCAGGCCTGATGTGATCAGCCCTGGCCCTCGTCTTGCTGAGAAGCTGGTAAGGCCAGACTGGGCAAGGTCATCCTGACCACAGTCTAGCCCTGAGCTAGGCCCGGTGCTGTGCGTGCTGTGCGCCAGATCTGCTGCGGCTGCTTGCGGCCCATGTTTCTTAGGGCTGATGGGTTCGCTGTTCACAGAACTGCGGCGACCTAGGCTCTCCAGTGTAAACCTGCTCTTGCCCACGCCATTGGCAGCCAGCCCTGACCTGCTGACCCCGTCCGCCATGGGGTGGGGTTGCACTGACTGCCCCAAGGCAGCGCTGCCTGCGGGGGTGGTCAGCTGGCTGCTGGCAGCCACGGCTTGGCTGGCTGTGCCAGGGTCAGAGGTGCGGGGCAGGCGTGAGCTCCTACCCACAATGCCTCCCAGCAGCACTGCCAGGGGCTTGGCCAGGCCCAGTTTCAGCCCTGACTGCCTGGCAGGGCTTGGGGCTACGTTTGAGGGCTGGGGGCTGGGGCCTCTGTACTGCCCAGAGCTGCTGGTGCGACTGACGCTGCGGGTGGCAGTACAGGCCTGGGTGGGTGACCCAGGCGTGACTGAGCTGGTTGCTGGCACGAGGGGCAGCTGCAAGTGCATGGGATGGCTGCCTGAGTGGTTCAAGGGTGAGCAGAGGTAGGGGCCAGGGCGGGGGGCACTGCGGGGCGCAGTCTCTGCTGCCGCTGCAGCCTGCTCTTGCAGCTCTGCGGGCAGCTGGGGGTAGGAGCGAGCAGGAGATACCCATGGGTAGCGGGAGGTGGTGGGGTGCTGCTGTCGGGCTGTGTCACCCAGCACCGTCATGGCAGCCCCGAGTGCTGCAGGGTCGGCCTCGAGGGCTGGGAAGCTGGGTTGGGCAGGTGCCAACAGCCTGAATGCCAGTCCACCTTCTTCATTTGCCAGCACACCGCCAGCCTCACCCGCCAGGCCCTTGTGTAGCCGCCCAGGTGTGCTTGTTTCAGAGGCTGCCACGCTGCCCAGCTCTTGCAGCACCTGGAGCAGCCTGGTGTCAGTGGGCAAGCACTGGCTGGCAGGAGGGGCAGGCTGCACCGCACTAGTAGTGGTGGAACGCCACAACCCCCAACTCCCCTGGTCACTGGCAGCGGAGTGCAGTAGAGACTGCCATGTGCCCTGTGCCTGCTGGCCTGAGGATGGAATAAGGGAGTGGCCGGGGTCACGGGCAGCAGGAGATGATGCGTGGTGGGAGGAGGAGCGCAAGTGGCGGCCCACCCTCCTACCTGCAGCTTGCTTGACACTGCCAGGGGCGCTGCCAGCTGGGGGTGAAGGTGGTGGCAGAGGCAAGGAGGGAAAGGAGCCCTCCAGGGCATGCTGGATGCTGGCGATTATTGGAGAAGTGGTTGCACGGTGTGGAAGGGCATGCATTGCTCCAGGGGCTCCTAGAGACTGCTGCCAGGTCCTGGTCTCGTTGAGCTCCAACGCAGCAGCCCTGCTGGTGGCCCTGCCAGTGCCTTGAGAGGGCACACCGTTGCCCTGCATACTCAGCCAGCCCAACGAGTGCCTGGTGCGCTGCAGCCACCCAAAGCTGGGTTCCTCCTGTGGCCCCTGGCTGCTGGCACGATCAGGAACCATGGAGGCTGAAATCCTGCCATGCTGCACCTCTGCCACAGGACTGCTGCCCTGGTGCTGGTGCTGCAGAGCTGCCGCTGTGAAGAGGGCCACGTCAGCCAGGGTTGCTGTGCCGACATGCACGGGAGGCCGACCGTGGGAGGTGCCAGTCATCACAAACGAGCCAAAATGCCGCACGGATGGTACAGATGGCGCAGGGCAGGAGGGCTGTGGTCGCAGCATCAAAGCTGCGCTAGTGTCTGAATGCTTAGAGGGCAGCAGCTCCCTCCCAGCCTGTGTTCTGCAAGGGCTTAAAGGGTGGCCAGGACCCCAGGGTGGTGGGGGGCTGCCCTGGGGCCCAGGGGCTACATCCCCTCCTGGCTGGCTGGTGGCTGACAAAGAACTGGGGGTGCGGTGGTGCCTGCTACTGCAGCTGGGGTGGCGGGACCAAAGCCTAGGGGCTGCTGCTGGTGCCAGTGAACCTGACGGCTGGGTTGGCAAGCCTGCACTGCTGCAAGAGTGCTGTGACGGCGCTGGTTTGGTGTCCTGAGCGTCCGAGTATTGGCTCAGGCTAAACCGCTGTGCAATGGAGAGCAAACCAGTGTGCTGAGGTGTAGGAAGTGAATGGGACGTGCATTGTGACCCGTCTTTGCTGATGCGAGGCTTCCACAGCGGTCCGGCGTCGCGTCTCTGGGCCACCAGCTCTTGATCAGTGGGCATGCCAACATATGGTGAAGCATCTGCTCTGGAGTGGAGGCTAATCCCAGGCAGGGGGCCCAAAGTAGAGACCTGGCGTGTGCCGCCATCAGGGCCCATGGAATATGACTGAAACCGTTCAACATAGCGCGCGGCAGTCAGAGCTACGATGTCATTGTCTCTTGCAGGGGGAGTTGCAGCAGGAGTGCGAGGACATGTCCGGTCCGCTGGGGACCTGGAGCTATCCGCATGCCGCGGAGTCCTACAGTGTCAGCTCCCCAGGTTGTTTCAGCTCGCGACGCGCACGGCCCATACCACAACAGCGACCGCACTTACCGCCGTCTAAACAAGCACAGCAATGCAGCGGCGCTGGCAACAACTACACCAGCAACGACTGCAAATGTTTCTCCGAGCCAGCTCATTCTGTACTGTCGCTGTGCATGCTGCGTCTTACGAGCATGCCAGACTTCGGGGCTGTAGGAGCAGTCGTATGCAAGTTGCAAGCTGAACTTTGCATGGGATCCTCTAAGGTTGCCGCCCAGCAGCGTTCTGAGCAGCACCAGCAGGCTCATGCGGTAGTGTCATCACTGCGTGTATGCTTTTGTTTGCTGCTGTTCAAGTACCATACAATACATCAAGTAGATAATGTGCACCATCTCATCGTTGATTAGCACTGCAGACCTCAGGCTAGTGTATGATAATCCAGACTGCAATGGCAAAAACATGAGGCTGCTCGTGGTTGAGTTGTGTGCTGCATGGGTAAGGAGCGTCCGGGGCTGTAGCCTACAGCCCCGGACGCTCCTTACCCTACAGTGTAGGTCACCCCGGCCATTAGGGCGCGACCGATCATATGACTTGCTAAGGAATTGGTCATATGACTGAATATGATGGCTTAAAGATGTGATATGACCGGGTCTGTAGTCAAGAGGACGATGTGGCAGATCGCCACACTAACCCACCTGGGGACCCCGAGTGTAAAGAGGGTTTGACGTCCTCCAAACCAGTATCATTCTCAGTTGTAGTTAGTAACACTCCTCTACTCTCCGTCAAATTAGATCACGATTGAGACCATGGTTGGAACCAGATTGAGACCACGGCAATGAGGTTACGGAGTTTTGCGAGTTTTGGGTTAATTATATTTCATCATATTCCATCATGCTTGATCATATGGGGTCATATCTTAAAGATTATTTCGGGCGCGCCTTACCGGCCATTGGCCATGCCAATCCGTTCCAGGCCTGCCGCTCGCACCACGCCCTAGTGGAGGGTAGCTGAGGCTATCGCGGTAAGTCACGCGCGCTAAAACTCGCGTTTTGCAATGAAGCCTTGTCCCAGATCACCGCCCGCCACCAGGTCGAAAACTGCGATAGCGCAAACAAGCAGCGACCCACCCACAAGAGCAGGGTGGCGAGTCGCTCCGTTGCGTCCGTGGCTAAGTTCGCACTAAAGTGGCAGGCTCGTAGTGCGCCGTAGGCCATCGCAGTGCGCCATGCTACCTCGCTACGCCACTACACCGCGAGACTGAGTCACGGCACGCTTCGCTCAAGTCGGTGCAAGTCGGGTGCATGGCACTGTTATTTGTTTCGACTCTGTTGGCTCAGTTTCTCTATTGGCTCAGTTCTTCCATTTGCTCAGTCTGTGCTATACTGGCTCAATTGCTGCTGCTGGTTTTTATCGAAGGCGCTTGGCCTTACATGTCATCTGCCTCGTTCCCGCCACAATTCAGGCTTCCGCCACGGCCACTGCCACTGCTTAGCAGCTTGGCACGCATCGCATTTGCGCGTGCCAGGGCAGCGCGGCGTCGGGGTCCAGGAGGGCTCATCACATTTTTCGGTATCAAATTCGCGCACAGTGCGAGAAATGCAGCGATGAGGGCGCCCAGCGGCAGCAGAGGGTCCAACCCATCGGGGATGCTCCCAAGGGCGGAGCTAATCGCCCTCTATGATGAGATAGCCCCATGCCATTTTCAAACACTGCCACATTTTGTCATTGTATGTACCACACAAGGTGATGGAGCATGCCTGCGAGAGCATCCCGGAATATAGACCCGCCCAGCTATCCGACAAAGGTGGAAGCACGCGGAAAGGACCACTGGCCGAAAAGTTTATGGTCTTGACAGAAGCCCCGAAATGATGGGGCCAAGGCTTCAATTGAGTGCACGGTAGCGAAACAAAGTCCACGCACGGTGCTGCTGACACCTCAGTGAGATGCTCTGCATGCTTGGAGGCAGGGTTAGGCAGGTCCCGGCCCAGGGCCCAGAGCCCAGGGCGCAGGTGTCAGGAAAGGCCCGGGCCATGAGGGGTCCCGACCCAACCCAGGGAATCTTGCGCTTCGACCTGCGACCCACGTACGGTCGCACCCCGTTGAGCCTCAGGCTGCAGCGAGCGACCATGTTCACAGTCCGCGGGGATGGCGGGCGGAGTGATCTGGGAGGCTTCAGTCTGAAACGCGAGTTTTAGCGCGCGTGAGTTACCGCGATAGCCTTCGCTACCCTCCACTAGGGCGTGGTGCGAGCGGCAGGCCTGGCTCTAATAAGCCCTGTTTCTGCAGCGCAAGACGCCTGCGGGGATCCTTTGTCCCTCGCGCACTGGTCGTAACCGTGCGCGCTGAGGTTCGGGTGGCAGTTAGGCGGCAGTTGGCGGGCAGTACTGGGTTCAGTGTATCGTGCACCGGCGCCATGGCTGACGCCGATGAGCCAGAGCATATGTTTAACCGTGTAATGCTGCCATCAAGCGAGGTGCTCCGCAGATGTCAAAAAAGCAAGCACGTTGCCGATTGGTTGTTCCAGTGCAACAGTAAAGGCCATGTAGTTGCTGTGTGCAAGCGCTGCCCGGAAGTTCTCAGCGTGGGCAACATGAGCCAAACGGTCCCAACCCACCTGAGGAGCAACGCGCCATACGCCGTCGTCTGGGCTTAGCCCTCGTATCTGGGCAGGTCCTGTTTGCTTTGTGGCGGAGGTGTTGACCGATGTGCAGGTAAGCATTGCATGCCCCCCTCTCACCTGTCACCTCCTATCTCATTGATCAATATTGCTTGCATTAATTCAGGGCATCTCCTTGGTGGTCAAGGAAAGTGAGGCAATCCGGTCTGAGCTGAAGCTTCAGCAGTCAGAGGAGCTCTACAAACGCCTTGTGCGGCCCTTGTGCTAGCTTGATGCAACATGGATGTGGGTTACGTCAACACATCTGAAGCGATGACCCTTAACAACTGTGGGCTGTCAACACACAGGTTTGCGGGACTGCTGCTCCTGGCAAAAGACGTGATCAAAATCACTGGGCCTATCATGGGCATGGTGCATGGTGCCAAGTGGAGGCAGCTGCGCAAGTCAAATGTCAACGCCAATGTCTTCGAGAAGTTGACGAGTGAGCAAAGCATGGTGCCTTCTTGCCTGCCTGCCTGTCTGCCTGACTGCCTGCCAGGGCAGCAGCAGCAGGGCAGCAGCAGCAGCAGGGCAGCAGCAGCAGTAGCAGGGCACTGGGCCTAGCAGCCGCCCTCGACTCTTAGTGTGCCATGTGTGCGTGTGAGCAGCAGGCTGGCCATGTGTGGCACTGGGCCTAGCAGCCGCCCAGGACTCTTAGTGTGCCATGTGTGCGTGTGAGCGGCAGGCTGGCC
The DNA here is from genome assembly GCA_030144725.1 of Haematococcus lacustris. Lineage (NCBI taxonomy): Eukaryota > Viridiplantae > Chlorophyta > Chlorophyceae > Chlamydomonadales > Haematococcaceae > Haematococcus > Haematococcus lacustris. The sequence goes on along the minus strand of JASKMD010000008.1, from coordinate 19,904,484 downwards.
ATGTGTGGCACTGGGCCTAGCAGCCGCCCAGGACTCTTAGTGTGCCATGTGTGCGTGTGAGCGGCAGGCTGGCCATGTGTGGCACTGGGCCCAGCAGCCGCCCTCGACTCTTAGTGTGCCATGTGTGGGTGTGAGCAGCAGGCTTGCCATGTGTGGCACAGAGCCTAGCAGCCGCCCAGGACTCTTAGTGTGCCATGTGTGCGTGTGAGCAGCAGGCTGGCCATGTGTGGCACTGGGCCGAGCAGCCGCCCTCGACTCTTAGTGTGCCATGTGTGGGTGTGAGCAGCAGGCTGGCCATGTGTGGCACAGAGCCTAGCAGCCGCCCTGGACTCTTTGCATGCCGTGTGTGGGTGTGAGCAGCAGGCTGGCCGTGTACGGCACTAAGCCTAGCACCGCCCAAGACGTGTGTATGTGTATATTGTAATGTCTCAGGCTGCAGCGTCTTGTCACTCCCATTGAGAGCGAATGCAGCCCGTTCATGAGCCCTACTCGCGGGTTGCGACCTGTTGCTACGAGCGAGTTGCATCCTGCGAAAACCACGAGATTCTGCGGTTACCAAGAGTCGAACAAGGGTCGCCAAGGTGACTTGGGTGTATCATAAGTAGGGCGCGACCGGTCATATGACTTGCTGAGGAATTGGTCATATGACTGAATATGATGGCTTAAAGATGTGATATGACCGGGTCTGTAGTCAAGAGGACAATGTGGCAGATTGCCACAATAACCCACCTGGGAACCCCGAGTGTGAAGAGGGTTTGACGTCCTCCAAACCAGTATCACTCTCAGTTGCAGTTAGTAACACTCCTCTACTCTCCGCCAAATTAGATCACAGGTGAGACCATGGTTGAAACGAGATTGAGACCACGGCAATGAGGTTACGGAGTTTTGCGAGTTTCGGCTTAATTATATTTCATCATATTCCATCATGCTTGATCATATGGGGTCATATCTTAAAGATTATTTCGGGCGCGCCTTAATCATAAGTGTATCATGATAATCATGATATGCCTAATAGTCCATATACGTGTATCATGAGATATCATGATACATGCCGCTCCCTGTGCATGGGCCATGGCCTGTGAAAGTCCATGCAGCCACCTCTAATCAATAAGCCCCGCTCTGTCCTGCCCAGCCCAGCAGTATGCACTGCCTCTTAAGCAGCTCTGCTTTGCGAGCCGCCATCCATCCATCCATGCATCCATCCATGCATCCATGCATCCATGCATCCATCCATGCACACAACAACAGGCGCCGTGACCACCACAAGCACAAGCTCCTCCCTGACGAACTCAAAGTAATACGGCCACCTCCGACATTGGACAGAAACGCACAGCTCTGCCATACAACTACCTGTATGACAGTAGATATATCTGAATGGATATATCTACCATGCTGTATCCCTATCCTCCTGTGGAGCCCCCTACACTTCTCCACAGCAGTGAGAGACCGGTGTGTGTCCCTAACCTAGGAGTCGGGACTGTGTCCCTAACCTATTCGCTAGAGCCTTACCCTATGCACACTCTAGCGCACACACATCCCCTTTGTAAGGGGCAATCGTATTGTTTGTTTGTTTGGCTCATGGCATGATACACATGTCACTATCGCTGCCGCTGGTGCCGCCGCTGCCACTTCCGCAGCAGGCCTCTGTCGCGCACTTGCACCCACTCCTGGCCTGGTCTGCCTGGGTTAGGCATGGCGGGGCGGCCGAGCCAGCTGCTGAGCTCGCGAGGGCGGCCCGGCCCGGCTGCAATGCGGGCGATGTTCAGCGCGGCTGACACGTCTCGGTCGTAGAACCTGATGCCATTGCTTGTTGAGCACATCAGGCCCCGGATCCGGGACCGCGTCGCCATGCTGCGCACCGGGCGCAGCCACCTGCAAGGCGACATATATGCCAATGCACATTTGTAACATTGCCTGACCAAGTGTTAAGTCAAGCCATGTTAGTCTAAACGGTGCAGGGCACAGTCAAGGGTTGGTGTGTGAGGCTATTTTACAGCTATGTAATGACTCCACTCCTACAATGCACATGCACCTGAGGTCTCTCACCTGAAGGACTCTGCCTGGCCTTCCACCACGTTGGTGCGGGCAGAGCTGAATATTAAAACGTACAGGTTATCAAGCGTATTTTTCAAATACATGCCGGCCCAAGCTTGCCGCGGGGGGCGGGTGGGCCGGGATGTGGTGTTCCAATGCCAATTGCAGCATCGCACGTGCTCTGCGCCTTAGTTGTCGACCCCATCTCGCCCTGATCCCGCGCATGACGCTCTCCAATAAGTTTGCGGCTCTAAGTACAGCTGACGAGTGCCTGGCCGAGGACGCAGCAAAAGGCAATGTTAAAGCGGCAGCAGCTCGAGCGCGGTGAGCCCCATGCCCAGTTCCCCTAGCTCCTTCAAAGTGCAGCCAGGTGTTGCTCTGTGATCCTGCTCACAATGTAGCAGCTACGCTTGTGGCCCCGTTTGCTTACAGAAACCGGTTTGAGAATCCCCTGGTGTGGGTGGACTTGGAAATGACAGGTGTGTCGCATGCTGGCCTTTGTAACAGCTGGCGTCTGTGTAAGAGATAGTCGGTGTGCTCGCACCTTTGCTGCACCTACGGTCCAAGATGGCAGGTGTGCTTGCATGTGCTTGTGGTTGGCAGCTAACAACAGCAAGTCTTAAGCGCAAAGCTGATGTCAGCAAAGTCGTATTGCTGCCATGAGCAGCAACCAAAACCCTGTGGGCGGGTAGCAAGGGCATGCCTCGAGGCTACTCTCCTCCCTTAATGCGCGGCCAATGGCGCCGGCGTAGTCTTTCTTTCTTTCTCTTGGCTAGGACCCTGACGGCCTGTTGCAGCAATCCTACTAATGGCAGGGGCGTCAATCCTACTTAATTTTTATTAAGACTTAGACCACGGTACAGCCCCCTTGTCCCCCACTAGGGCCTCCATTTGAGCCGGACAAGTAGTAGCCACTTGCAGCCACTAGCGGGAATATACTAGTGGGCAATAGTGGCCCGACTCAAATGGTGTTACTGGGCTGTGTGGAGTATACCCAGTGCACATGGCACATGAGCGCCTACCACCTACATTATTGCCTGACCCGTAAGGGCTATTGTGTAGAGTTGGCATGACAAAACATGCACTGATTAACAGCTGATGACAGCTCAGATGGGGTGGCACACACTACTGTGCCGCAGCAGGCTGCTGCTGCTGCTGGGCCTTGGGTGGCTTGTCTCGCAGCCGCTTGTAGCCCAGGCCAGGGTACTCCTTGCCCTTGGCTGGCAGAGCTCCCTGGTCTGGCCAGTAGCACAGCTCCAGCGGACGCCACTTGCTCTCCTCAATGCGCTGCATGTTCAGCGCTGCATTGCAGTCCCTGTCCAGCCACCTGCCTGGCTGTGGTGCTGGCTTGGCTTTGGCAGCCTTACCCTTGCCCTTGCCTTTGCCCTTGGTGGGCTCAGCTGCCTGCTCAGCCTCAGTGCGCTTGCTGCGCTTGGCTGGCTGGGGACACGCACCTTTCTGTTTCTTTCCCGGGTCCTTCTTGTGCTTGTCGCTGCCCTTCCGCTTCTTCTTAGCCATCACGCGATGCGCATTGAGACGGGCGGTGGCCTGTCTAATCAACTTGGGTTTCCCGTGAGAATACACGTTTGTGTGACGCTACATTCCAGCCAGATCACAGCTGGCGGTTAAGGCAGCGGGGGGGAATAAAAAATCGAGACCACAGTACAGCCTACAGGCTTGTGTTCAGCAGCTGCTGTCATGCCAAGTCCCAAGCGCACAGCATCATACCGCGATGGTGGTGGTGGTGGTGGTGGTGGTGGTGGTGGTGGTGGTGGTGGGCAATGTAGAGCCTTAGCTTTGAGCCATCTTTGTGCAGGATTGGACATTGAGAAAGACACCATCATTGAGATTGCAGTGATCATCACCGATGGGGACCTCAAAGAGGAGGCTGTGGTGAGCTCGAGCTGGGGTTGGGGAGGCAGAGCCAGCGCTTTGTGGCATGAGGCCCATGCCATGAGGCCCATGCCATGCATGCATGGATGATCCATGCTTGTTTAAGGTCAAAGAGTTTGCCCACTGAGGCAGCAAGGGCATCAGTTTGCTACAAGTAGCTCCCAAACAGCCATGCCATGAGCTGTCATTGTAGGGTCAACAGTGGGCTTGCACCATGGGCATACCACGAGGCCGCAAGGCTGCAAGACCCACAACAAGGCACAAGGCTGCAAGGTGTGGGTGCGTGGGGTGTGCAGGGTCCTGCTCTTGCCATCCATGCAAGTGAGGAGGTGTTGGCCGGCATGAACGAGTGGTGCATCGAGCACCATGGGCAGAGCGGGCTGACTCAGCGCGTGCGGGACAGCGCCGTGACCATGCAGCAGGCAGAGGAGCAGGTGACCCCAAGCTGGAGCTTTAGCAGGACCATGATGTGCCAACACGCTGCCATAACAGGCGGGAAGCAGGCACTCTTGGCCAGAGCAGCCACTACCTAACTGAGCGCCGCCCACCAACCCTGCTTGCCTGCTCACTCTCTGTGCGCCGCCCACCAACTGTGCACCGCCCACCAACCCTGCTTGCCTGCGCACCTCTCTGCCTTCCTGCTGATCCTTACACCTCACAGGCAGCTGCTAGGTATAGTAGACCGTTGCCCCAGGCCCATGCTGCTCCACCCCTCCCTCTCTCCGTTGACTGCTTGCAGCTTGTAGTGCTCTGCCGCCTGCCTCTTCCCCTGATCACTCCTTTTATGTGGTCACACAGCGAGCCACACCCTGGCTGGTGCCACCTTGGCTGGCCTGCAGGTCATGGCGTTTATACAACAGTATGTCAGCGAAGCTGGGACGGCGCAGATGGCTGGCAACAGTGTGCACGTTGACCGCATGTTCCTAAACAAGTAAGCCATGCTAAGTGTGACCGCCATGCTGAGTGTGACCCCAGCAGTGATCCAGTGTGCTGGGTGTGACCCAAATTGCTGCTCATGGTGCGGCCAATGGCGTCAAAGTGGCAGCTTCGCCCATTTTGGTAAACAGCAGTGGTAGGCTTTGCCACCGGCCAGGCCAGGGGTGGTAGGCTTCCAGTGCTGGCAGCAGCAGCAGCCCCTGACTTCCTATACTCACCTGAGCACTTGCATGAGGGGCTGCGGAGGAGCAGCTGGTGATGGTGGTGTGCCCTCCTGAGCTTGACACGAGCTTACACTTAGCTATGAGCAACGGCAAACAAAGGGCTCAGACATCATTGCGACATTGTCAGCTGTAGAGCTACGCCGCGCCTTGCGTGATCCGCCTTAAGTGCTTCCCTAACCCTAACTCCTAACCCCAACATTAAACCCGGATCCTAACCTTGAAACCCTGACCCTAGTCTTGGAATCCTGACCCTCAGTGCAGCCGAGTAGTACACCTCACCTGGCTGGCTGCGGCTGGACTGTGGCGCTCCTGCAGGCACATGCCCACCTTGGTCTCTTTCCTATCCTACCGCATCGTTGACGTGTCCAGTGTCAAGGAGCTGGCCCGGCGCTGGTTCCCAAAGGTGCTGCCCACCTGCCCCTGCTCCAGCATGCTCGCCCCATGCGTACTCCATGCAGGCACCAGTCTCTGAGACTGGTCACCCACCCACTGTCGTCCAGACTGGTTACCTACACCCATGCACCCATGCGTGTATATCACATGCATGCATGCACACCCATACTGTGCATGCATGCATGGTGCGGCACAGGAGTACCGGCAGGCGCCGCGCAAGAAGCTGGCTCACACTGCCTTGTCAGACATTAAGGAGAGCTTGGCGGAGCTGCGGTACTACCGCAAGGCGGTGTTCAAGTCCGGGGGCTCCAGCAAGAGCTAGCCCACTGAGGCAGCAGTTGGGCTTGATGGACTGCGGAGTACCTAGCTCCTCAGCCTTTCGTCCTCTTTACAGCAGTTGCCCTACAGCGGACGGCTGGCAGCCCAGGCGGAGTCGGCAGTCATCATGATCTTCATTAGGTTAGTGAAACAGGCTGGCAGCTGCCTTTGCTAAGGCCGACATGATGTTGTTCATGCTGTTGGCACTGAACTTGCAGCAACGCTGTGTGTGGCCAACGCCGTGTAACGACTATAGATAACTAGGAACTGATGCCGGGGGATGGAGGCATGAAGTTGCCCAGGCTCCGCAACAAAATGCTGGGCTAGTAAGCGGAACAGCTGCCGTACAAGGTGCCGGCGAAACAGGTGAACGGCCAATGGCGTAGGCGGTGTCAGCCATCATCATGGAGGCTGCTACACACGCGCTGGGGCTTTCCATTTCCCCTACCAAGCCCTGGAAGCTGTGGCACCGAGTGGGGACCAGGATGCCGAATTGCATATCAGGGCGGGGGCGGGGGCGGGGGCGGGGGCGGGGGCGGGGGGGTGGGTGTTGCAGGCACGCACCGCGCAGGCATTGCAGGCACCATGCGTAGCCAACACAATGCGTAACACCACCAATCCCTAACATTTCGTAATACCAATTGTATCTATCACCCTTGTGGTGTGTGAGGCTACAGCGGTCATTAAAGGTCTCCGGAACAGTCAAGCCCGTTGGTACCAGCCTTACTTAGCGGTGTGGCTGCTTGCGTGTTGGCAAATAGGGCAGCAGCCGCGCACGCAGCCCACCACCAGCATACCCATCGGTAAAGCTCTCCTTCAGGTAGGTCTAAGAGCCAAACACAAGTTGACACGTGATGACGGCAGTGCAGGTCTGGGTCAGGGTCAGGGTAGACCGGGTCAATTGCAACTCATGCCATGCCATGCCATGCCATGCCATGCCATGCAGCAACGAATGAATCACTATGAACCACGACGCTGCCTATAGGGAGGTCTGACAGCCACAGCCACACTGTACACGCATGAAAGGTCCTGCAGGCTATTGACTTGTGGATGGCTACCCGTGACAGCTTCACGACCCAGGGCGGTGACACGCAAACAACCTTAAGGCAGCCAGGGGGCAGCTCCTTAGGCGCGTCTGGGGACAACCCGTAAGGATACCATGGCATGGCATCGTTTGGCACCATGCATGGTCTTCAGCAAGGTGCACGAGGAGGGTGATTGAGGATGAACGCGGGTGCATGGTTTATTGGAGCATAGCACCGCAACCTCAGCTGGGGCGGTGATGGGCTGGATGCCTGGCCGTTATTCCTGACCCCCTGGTGAGCCCTTCTGAAGCCCCAAAGCCCTGAAGCCCTGTCACATGGGCTAGGCAACAGTGCAGGTGGAAGGCGTCTATGCGATGTGCATGGAGCTTTATTCCATGCAGACAGAAACACCACCACTAGGACTCAGCCTTTGCGTTGCTACTTGTTGCCCGCTGGGCTTATAGGGGACTTGCTGAATCATGCCATCACCGTGGCCACTGCCTTGATTGCTTCAGTTGCTTCAGTTGCTTCAGTTGCTTCGGTTGCAGCCCTTGGCTTGCCATTGCTCTGACATGCGTCCAAGTGGGAGCTGTTGTTGGTCCCACTGCAGCAGCCAGCTGGCCCCTATGGCGGGGAGGGAGGATGACACCTACAGTACAGTACAGTACAGTACAGTACAGCCTGTTGGTCCCTGAGCCCCTGACCCCACCCCACCCCACCCCACCCCACCCCACCCACCCCACCCCACCCCACCCCACCCCACCCCACCCCACCCCACCCCACCCCACCCCACCCCACCCCACCCCACCCCACCCCACCCCACCCCACCCCACCCCACCCCACCCCACCCCACCCCACCCCCACCCCACCCCACCCCACCCCACCCCACCCCACCCCACCCCACCCCACCCCACCCCACCCCACCCCACCCCACCCCACCCCACCCCACCCCACCCCACCCCACCCCACCCCACCCCACCCCACCCCACCCCACCCCACCCCACCTGCCTGCCTGACCCCGCTCAGCCCTGGCCCAGCCCAAAGGCCGTCTGCTGCTGCGGCTGCTTGAAGACCAGCACCGCGCAGCGACAGGAATGCATCAGCAGGACCAACTGCTGTGGCAACGTCTGCACGGAGGGTGGCAGCTGCAGGCAGCAGAGGAGGGCAGTGCAGGGCAGGCACCTTAGCAAAGCTGGGTGCTTGGGGCCAGCAGTATGGCAGCACCATGCAGGTTCAAACAGTGCGTTGGGCTGACGTCTTTTCACTGACTGATAGGACAGTGGACAGTCGAGCAGCAGACGGTCGAGAAGGCTTCGTGCTCAGTGTATCCTGACGCATGGCTTGGCGTCAGTGTGGCTGTGTGTGGGGGGGGTGGGGGGTGGAGGTTGGGGGTGGGCGATATTGGGGGTTGTAAGGGTAGGTGCAGGTCAGCAGTTCCTGAGGAAAGCGGGGGCTAGGGAAGAGGGCAGTGGGGGTGGTGGTGGTGGTGGAGGGGGTGGGTGGAGGGGGTGGTATGGTGGGGAGGTGAGGGTGGTGGGGGCGGCTCACCAAATAGCCCAGGATGTGGACGCCCTCCTTTGCAATGAGCCGGCTGATCTCTTCTGGTCGATCGCTGCAGGGAGGCACGCAGGGCAGCGCAGGGCAGGGCAGGGTTGCATTTGTGCCTGGGAGGGGCCTTGTGTGCTCATTCATAGTAGCCGCTTTGGCATGCCCTGTGGCAAAGCCTTCAAGCATTCATTGAAGTGCAGGCCACACCTTTTGTGAGTAGGTGTTGCCCTGCGTGGCCTGACTGCAAGCGAGGCTAGCTAGCGGTCATGGACCCGTTCAGTGTCAGTGCGGCATCGCCCTGCTGAGTGCGGACTTGCCTGTCTTGAGCTGAGACGATGAGAGGTGGCGACAGTCCTGCCATGGCGACAGCCTGGTTCAGGGAGATCATGAGGCGCCCGAAGCATCAAGCTCGAATGGTCCCTGTATGTGTAAAGAGGAGGGCAGGATGGGAGGGGGAGGGGGAGGGGGGAGGGGGAGGGGGGAGGGGGAGGGGGAGGGGGGAGGGGGAGGGGGAGGGGGAGGGGGAGGGGGAGGGGGAGGGGGAGGGGGAGGGGGAGGGGGAGGGGGAGGGGGAGGGGGAGGGGGAGGGGGAGGGGGAGGGGGAGGGGGAGGGGGAGGGGGAGGGGGAGGGGGGAGGGGGAGGGGAGGGGGAGGGGGAGGGGAGGGGGGAGGGGGAGGGGGAGGGGGAGGGGGAGGGGGAGGGGGAGGGGGAGGGGGGAGGGGGGAGGGGGAGGGGGAGGGGGAGGGGGAGGGGGGAGGGGGAGGGGGAGGGGGAGGGGGGAGGGGGAGGGGGAGGGGGAGGGGGGAGGGGGAGGGGGAGGGGGGGAGGGGGAGGGGGGAGGGGGAGGGGGGGGAGGGGGAGGGGGAGGGGGAGGGGGAGGGGGAGGGGGAGGGGGAGGGGGAGGGGGAGGGGGAGGGGGAGGGGGAGGGGGAAGGAAAGAAAGGCACCTACTGTGCTGTGAGGTTCTTCACTCCAAACCCTCCAGTACGGCAGCAGCCACCCCGCTGCCAGGCTGCTCCTTTCCTCCATCTGCATGACAGCCACCGCACTCCCCCTATGCTTTAGGATGGTGCAGCATTGTTCCATCTCTTCCTTTTCCTTTTCACTATTGCCTCCCAACGATCTTCATTTTCATCGCTTGCTCCTTCTACACTCCGGTGTATTGCTTCACCATGAAGCATGCCTAGGATTGTTTCCTTGCTCTCTGACCAGCACGGTTGTATAATGGGCTGCTGACCCGGGGGTGGAGGCAGGGACAGCAGCAGCAGCCAGGTGGATGACAGGGGAGAGCAGAGAGTAGTATGTCAACATCATCGGCTCCTGCTCCCAGGGCTGCCCACCCTCCTCCCCCCCGGGGGCTCCCCACCCCCCACCTGGCACAGCACCAGGCTGTCGTTGCGGCCCGGCTGCAGCACGCGGCTGCACATGTACTGAACCAAGGGCTGCGACTGGCGATGCACAAGGGCCATGGCGCGCAGGCAGTGGTGGCGCAAAGCGTCCTGCACACACACCCACACACACCACCAGCAGCCTGGCCCCCCTGTGCCCCTGCACTCACCCACACACACCCACACACACACCCCACCAGCAGGGCCCTGGACTAGGCAACACTGCAGCGCCACACGCGTCAGGACCATAGCTGACGGCCGTTCACCACCCACCATCGGTCTCTGAACACCCTCCTGATCCCTCCTGGCCCCCGTGGCCTCCTCATCCTCACCCTACCGTTAGTCTCTAAACACCCACCTGACACCACCCCTGGCCCTCATGCCCCTCTCCTGACCACCAGGACTGGACAACGCGCAGCACAGCCCAGGCAATGGAGCCAGGCCAAGCAGCTAGGCCATGCAAACGTCGTGAAAGGCCAAGGTGGACAGACCTGTCTTTAGTTTTTATGACGATGTTTTTGTGACCATGATTACTCACAGCAATGTGTTGTCAACAAGATGCATACCTCTTTACCCCCTCCACCTCCCTCACCCTGCCCCTGCTTCCCCCTGCCCCTGCTTCCCCCTGCCATGCTTCCCCCTGCCATGCCAACCACCAGGCCCAGCGGTGTAACCCACAACGGTGTGGCCAACAGCAACATGGTGCTGGGGACAAACTATGCCTGCCCGTCTGTCACCCTATGCCTGCCCCCCTACACTACCTTGGGCACGCAACCAGGCTGCACATGCAGACTGGTGTGGGAGACGATGTCCACCTGCGCCTGGCCCCCTGGCGCCTGTGGCGCCCCTCTTGCACCCTTTCCCTCCTGTGATGCTCCCCTTGCACCTATGCCTGCCCACCTATGCCTGCCCACCTATGCCTGCCCTCCTAAAACATGCATCCAGCCTGCACATGTGTGGGAGTGGACAGCGTGGGAGTGACAGTGTGGTCCACCTGCGCCTGGCCCCCTGGCCCCCTGTGAAGCTCCTCTTGCCCCCTGGCCCCCTGTGGTGCCCCACCTGCACTTGCAGGCTGTTGGAGTTGACCACCAGGACAGGCACTGCCAGGCGCTTGATGGCAGCCAGGGTGACAGAGCCCAGTAGAGCGGAGGACTGCGGGCAGGCACAGGGCAGGTAAGGGGGAGGAGGGGGTAGCGGCAGGGGGAGAAGGATCAGGCGTGGCAGCAGGCTGTATGCAATGTGCAAGGAGCATATGTCCTATGGCAGGGTGAGGGGGTGGGCGCTGAAGCCGAGTCAAGCATGGCCGCACCCTCAGCCCCTCTCCCCTAATCCAAGGACCTGCTTCGCTCGACTTCACCAGCCCTCGCTAGCCTGCTGCATCCTCTCTGCCTCCAGCCCCATGCTGCCCTCCCGCCCTGCTCCCAGCTGCCCCTGCCCGCCCTGCCCTCACATGCAGCTGCGCAGTGTTGAGGGCCTTGGTGGCCATGACCACCAGGTCTGCCCCACACGCCTCCACGTAGCCGGCCATGCTGCCCACCAGCTGGGGGTCACCGGGGTCCATCACCTGCCACCACACACCCCACCCCACACCCCACCACACACCCCACCACACAGCTAACACCCACCACAGGGGCAGAACTTGAGGAGGGGCGGCATGGAGGGGCCTCACCCAGATCAGCTCCTGCACCCTGCTCCATGGACCCGCCCTGCCCCTTCTCCCCACCCTCAACCCCGCACACCCACTGTTCCGCTGCATCCGCCGCTGACCCCTGGCTGACCCCTGACTGACTGACCCGCCCTGCATCCTTGACCCTGGAGCCAGAGCAAAACAAGCAGCTCGTCAGTACTCCAACCCCCACACACCTAATGCCCTGCTGCGACCGGCCTGCATAACCTGACACAACGTGGCAATGTGAAGGTGCCGGGGTGTCGCCCAGCACCCGCCCCGGCCTCCGCTCCCGTATCCGTTTCCGCCTCCGCCCCACCCACCACCACCTCCTGTCGTGCATCCACCAGCGCGCGTGCCGCCTGGGCAGCATAGCCGCGCAGCAGCTGCGCCCCGGCATCCTGGTGGGTCAGCCCCTGAGCCACCGTCACCAGGTGAACCACATCCCTCCCAGGCCTGCAGGGCAGCACCAGCCAGGGTGGGTGCGACCACGTCTGTGCTCCAATGCGATCCAACTCCGCGGTCCGCTCGGTGGATTCGACCTTACTCATGAAACAATGAGGCGTGAAAATCTAAAGTTGCTCGAAAAGTCGCAGATGTCTCGAAGCACAGCACCACACCTGCCCTGGGCTCAGCTGTGACACACGGCCGACTTGCGCTTTCTAGGCCGTCCCTTCTCCCCCCTAAAGCTCATAGGTCATGAGAGGGATGAAGCCCTGGTCACACCCTGGTCACATCCTGGTCACACAACCACAGCGCTATCCGTGATGCCCAAGCCACGGCAGGGGCCAAGACGATGCAGGAGGGGCTAGCTGACGTGGAGCCACAGACAGGTTGCAGGCCAACGCCCTGAGCCCAGCCATGTTGAGATCAGTCAGCCAGCCACACAGCTTGCCTGTGGCCTAGCCTGCGGCCTTGCCTGCGGGCCCCACAGCCACAGCCACAGTCACAGCCACAGCCACAGCTGTGGGGCGCCCCTCCGCCCTGCCCCCTTACCTGGCAATGGCCAGTGCAGCCTCCACCGCCAGCTGTGTGACGTTGCTGTTGGTCACAAACACGACCAGGGTGCGCGCATAGCCAGAGCCCCCCCCCGCCTGGCCCCCCGCCCCAAGTACTGAGCTGAGAGGAGCCTGCTGCTGCTGGCCCCCCCGGGGTGACTCAGACAGGGGGTGCACTTGGCTGGTGCCTGGCCCCTGCTGCCGCCGCTGCTGCTGCTGCTGCTGCTGCTGACCCCCCCACCCACTCAGGCCAGGGGCCGCTGCTGACGTCACAGCGCCAGTAGGACTGCCCAGCGGCTTGCAGCCTGAGAGGGCAGTGGGTGGCCTGGGAGCCAGGAGTGAGCTAGGTGTGAGGAGGGGTGCGAGGGGGCTGTGGGGCACCTGGCTCATTGCTGCTGCTGCTGCTGCTGCTGCTGCAGAGCTTGCTGCCCCCCCCGCTGCCGCCCCTTGCTGCAGCCAAGTGTGTGTCGTGCCTGTGGGTGATGCTGGGGTGGGGGTCGAGAAGGCCAGGGGGGAGGGGGGGGAGGAGGCGTGGAGGTGGGCGCGTGGTCTCACAGCCTTGCGGAAGGCGGAGTGGCTGTCTTGTAAGCGGAGGAGGGGCGCCATAGTGTCCAGGTCCTGCAGGGGGGCAGGGGGAGAGGGATGCACAGGGTGGGGGGGTGACAGGGTCATGTGGGTACGGGGTGGGGGGTGTGACAGGGCAATAGGTGTGGGGGGAGAGCAGGGCCACAGCGGTGAGGGTGGGAGGGTGGACAGGGCGGTAGAGGTGGGGTGGAGGGACAGGGTGATGGGGGTAGGTGCTGACAGAGGAACAGGAATTGGGGGATACGAAAGGGTGAAGGGGATGGTAGAGGGGAAGTCAAGGTGAGGGCGGGAGGAGGGGGTGAGGGAGAGAAGGCGGAAGAGAGTCTACACATGAGATTGAAAGGCAGGTGTTGAGGTTTGAGCTGCTGCTTCATGAGGGCGTGTGTCAAGGCCTGTTGCTAGGGTGGGCACAGGGTCAGCGCTAGGTGTACCGGCCTGCTGGCCAGCAGCGCGGCTTACCACCGGGCTGGCGACCAGGGTGCATGTGTGGCGCGCCCTGAGTGCCAGGCTGCGCAGCGCCTCCTGGGCCAGCAGGTCACCCTGGTGGGGGGAGGCGAGGGGCAGGGGGGGAGGGCAGGGGTGGGGGGAGGGGCAGGTGCAAGGCAGGGCAGAGGGGGGCCTGGCGGTTGAGCAGAGAGGAGGGGGGGAGGGGGGGGGGGGTGCAGGAGTCCGAAGGTTTCACCAGGGCAGGGCAGGGCGGCGTGGAGTGGGGCGGACGGGGCAGGGCGGGGCGGGGTTGTTTTTGCTACAATGCTGATGGCGCTGATTCAATGATGATGCAAGCAGGGGGTGGAGCGGGGGTGGTGCAGAAGCAGGAGGAGCAGGAGGGGGGAGGGGGAGGGGGGGGGAGGCTTACCAGGTCCATGCGCACGTGTACTGCGCTGCCGCTGAGCTGCAGCTTGGGGCGTAACACATTGGGACTCACCAGCAGGCCTGCACAGCCAGGATGAGTGGGAGGAGCAGGGAAGGGTTGGGGCCAGGCCAAGGGGAGGTGCATCGGAAAAATGCAAGAGGGGAAGGACGATGTGGGAAGGTGTGACGATAAAAGCCAAGGTTGGGACAGTGGTAGAACATCGAGGTCATTGATGTATTGGGGACACATGCACCGAACCCACCATCGGCTTCCTGACACTACTGTACGCCAGGGTTCTGGGGGTGCTGCGCTAGCCATTTAGCATGGCATGCCTTGGGCGCTCACAGTCTCACTCATCCTCCGCCTTTTACTGAAGATGACAGTGGGAGCGTCCAACTAAGGGCTCTAATCTCTATTTTTGGGTGGCCTTGCGCCATCACTAAACAGTGAAGTTGCTAGCTCTGTCTCTTACTCCCCAAGGCAACACTTGCATCTATGCCGCACCATAACGCTCAGCGGTGCACAAGGCTTAGAGGGGTAGAGGGTGACAGTAAAATAGGGCAGGGGTCAAACAGAGCAAGTGCAAGAGTTCATAGACACCAGAGGCAGGTCCGGCAGGTCAGCCACTGATGCTGCCTGCCAGCAGACAGAAGCTGTTCTGACCTTGCACTGCTCTGCCCGTTTAGGAGACTAGTTTGTCGTTAGCAACGAGGAATGCAAATAGTCACGCTTACCCCGCAATGCGTCCAGATGCAGCACGTATCGATCGAGTCCTACGAGGTAGTGCCCGCTACTTGATTTGCCGCCCCGCACCACGTCCTTCATGCTGCCCGCGTGCAGCTCCGCGACCCGCAACTCAGCCACTGGCCATAAGCCCTGTATAATGACAGGGGAAGACCTAAATGTCGTTGGAGGTGATCGGGGCGGGAGAGTGGGTGTGTGACCCTGAGGCGGCGCACCTGCGCCGGGTGCGAGGCGGGCAGGGCTGCCAGCAGCCCGCGAGCGGCACGATGGCGGTCTGGCGCGAAACTCAGGACCACGCTACCCTGTCGCCGGGCCGCAGGGCCCAGTCCCTCCTCTTTCACCACCTGTGAGGCCATAGCCCAGCGACCAACGGTCGAGCGAGGTTAGTGACACTGACTTGGCTTACTTTGCCCACCCCACCACATCTAATGTTCTCCTGCTACGCCGCCACCCCTGCCCTCTCCCCACGCCACCTGTGTGAAGGCTGAGCAGCTAGCAGCCTTGTGAGCAGCCAGGCAGAAGGGCAGCTGCACCAGGTCCAAGCAGCTCTCACGGGACAGCAGGCCCAGGTCAGCTGTGTGGTGGGACACCATCCACCTGCAAGCCAGCAGATAGGGAGGAGGAAGGTCGCCAGCCAGGTAGTGCCCGCCAACCTCCACAGCTGCCACTCCTCCCCCTGCCCCTCCCTTCCTCCTCCCCACTTCATCTGTTGTAAGCCCGGGCGCTCTTTCCCTTGCTCTGAACATTGCTCCCTCAACAGCTGCTCCCTTGACAACAGCCAGCAACCCACAGCCCGCCCTTTCTTCTGACTGCACACCTCACCACCCTGTTTCAACTCTCCCTCTGCCACTGGCAAGGGCAAGCAGCCCCACAGCCCGCCCCACAGCCCCACAACTCACTGTACGCCCCGGGTCGCCATGAGCTCCAGCGCGGTGCCTGGCAGCGGGCGGAGGCAGCCATTCAGGTCGAGCTGCTGCCCCTCAGCCACCCAGTTCAGGGCCAGGAGGGAGAGGCCGCTGCCGCCACTGCTGCTGGGGCTGCTGGCCGGCCCCTGGCAGGCGAGTTGGGGTTGAGGTTCAGGGTGTGAGCAGCAGAGGGTGAGGGTGAGGGTGTAGGTGAGAGGGAGAGCGAGAGGGAGAGGGAGGGAGAGGGGGGAAGCAGTGCCGACAGTGCACGCACACAATCACGGGAAGAGGGGGCAGGCTGGGCTGCGGGGGCCGCGGGGTTTGGGTTGTGCGGGCAGAGGCTGGTGCAGTGGCAAGGCAGGCTCCTAGGGGGGCATGCCTGGCAGCGCTTACCCGGATGAACCGTTGCTGGCCTGCATTGTAAGCATAACCGGGTTTCAGGGCTTGCTGGAAGAAGATGATGTTGCGGGGGTTGAACCTGGGGACAGGGTGTGCAGGGCAACCGGGCTCAGGCTATGAAGCCCGGCAGGGGCGGACACGACGCGATGAGCTAGGCTAGGGTTAAGACTGGGGTTAAAGTGGGCCAGCAAACAGTGCCAGTTATCAGCGTTAGCAAAGAGAGTGTGCCAGCCAAGCAGCAGGGGCTACAGTGTGCCAGCAAAGACTGGGCGGGTGTGAGTGTAGGGCAGCAGTGAATGCAGGGGTGCCTTGGGTAGGGGACACGGGTGGGGGTAGGGGAGGCGGTTGATGCAGTACCTCATGCTCCTCCTGTTGCACCCTGCCTGGCACCTGCATGCCCCTGCTGCTTCAGCTGCCCTTGTGTAAGTCCAGGTGTGAGGGTTGGTTTAGGAGGCCAGGGTTAGTTTCGCCTCCTGACCCGCAGTAGTTGTGCGCTCGCAGCATGTCCAGGGTGGGGCGCAGCTGTTGCTCCGTCAGGTGCAGCAAGAGGGTGAAGGCAGTCAGGCCCTCGCGCCCCCCGAGAGCCTCCACCGCCTGAGCCAGGTTGGTGAGTACGCGAACACACAGGGGCACGCCCCGGATGCCGTCCTTGCACTGCGGGGCAGCCAGGCAGCAGGGCAGGGGGGAGTGTGAAGGGGGAGTGCAGGGGGCAGGCAGGGCGCAGGGCAGGGGGCAGTTCAGGGGGCAGTATAGGGGGCAGTATAGGGGGCAGTGCAGGGGGCAGCATTGCAGCTCATGAGCAGTGCAGGGCCTTGCCAGTCATCGACAGGGGGGTGAGGGACCGGTCATGGCCACAAGAGTAATCCTGACGGTGGCAGCAAGTGTGGGCTGCCGCTGCCACTGGTGGGGTGTTAGTTGGGGTGCGGCCTGCTGGTGGGGAGGGCGCTGGCCATGGCAGTGTGTGTGTGGCCAAGCAGGGGGTGGTGATGACGGAGGTGGCAATGTGCCTCTCGCTGGTACTGCTGGCTGCCAGTGGTGAGGCCTGGGCTGGTGCTGCTACCAGGAAGCCACGAGGGTGGGGCCCACAAGACCTGCCCCCCCTGCACGTCAGCTGGGGCAGGTGGGCCTCACAGCGGCAGGGCGGTGGAGGTGCAGCAGGTCCCAAGGGTCGGAGGTCCACAGCTCCACACTCTGCCCCGCCTGCAGCCAGGCAGCCAGCAGGCCATGGCCGCCCTGCCTCCCTCCCTCACCCTTGACTGCTTGGCCGCTAATTCCACTCCGCTTGACAGGTGGAGCCGGCCGCAGTGAAGGCGAGGATGGCAGCAGCAGCGGGAGCGGTGAAGCATGGTTGGCAAAGGGTTGGGCTGCTGGGCAGCTGGCAAGGAGTAGCATGTGTCGGGTGTGTGTGGGTGTGTGAAGAGGTGAGGGTGAAGGGGTGGAAGCTCCTGGCAGCATGGTATCCACGGTAGCAGATCGCAGGCCAGGGGTCGGTGACATGGCGGTGTAGGGGCAGCCAGGGTTAGGGCTAGGGCTAGGGCTAGGGTTAGGGTTAGGGTTAGGGTTAGGGTTAGGGTTAGGGTTAGGGTTAGGGTTAGGGTTAGGGTTAGGGTTAGGGTTAGGGTTAGGGTTAGGGTTAGGGTTAGGGTTAGGGCTCACAGGGCAGCCAGGAGGCTGATGTGATCCAGTTTATCACAGGCCAGGGTGTGTGACACACACACACTGTGTGTGGTAGGCAGGGGTAGGGGATGTGTGGGTGGGGGCACGCACCTCCGCCATGTTGAGCTGGCTGTCCACCGCAATGAGCTGCACGGCGAAGCTGCCGGTGCGCACCCCCTGGGCCATGCGGCCCTTCCACAAGTTCCAGTCCTCAGAGGCTGCGTGCAGGCAGGGTGTGTGCAGAGGGCTGGGTGCAGGCTGAGTGCAGAGGCTGAGTCCTCAGGGGCTGAGTGCAGGCCAGGCAGGTCAGGCCACTGCTGGACACACCCAGTGGCTGGCGAAGCCCATTGAGTGTGAGGTGGTGATGAACCATGTTGGGGCAATGCGCATGGCAAGCACACAGGGTTGGTGATGGACAAGCTTCAAGGCTGTAGACCCTCTGCGCGGGCTGCTGGCCAGGACTGGTCTGGGTACTTGTTTCTCTGCTTTGCAGCTGGGATTGCCTTTACTGCCCGGGGCCTCGGCTTCGGCTTCAGTGATGTATGCAATGAGGTGGGGGTGTGAGGGGTGGGAGAGTCAGGGGTGGGGGTGTGAGGGGTGGTGGTGTGAGGGGTGGGGGAGTCAGGGGTGGGGGTGTGAGGGGTGGGGGTGTGAGGGGTGGGGGTGTGAGGGGTGGGGGTGTGAGGGGTGGGGGTGTGAGGGGTGGGGGTGTGAGGGGTGGGGGAGTCAGGGGTGGGGGAGTCAGGGGTGGGGGTGTGAGGGGTGGGGGTGTGAGGGGTGGGGGTGTGAGGGGTGGGGGTGTGAGGGGTGGGGGTGTGAGGGGTGGAGTGTGAGGGGTGGGGGTGTGAGGGGTGGGGGAGTCAGGGGTGGGGGTGTGAGGGGTGGGGGAGTCAGGGGTGGGGGTGTGAGGGGTGGTGGTGTGAGGGGTGGGGGAGTCAGGGGTGGGGGTGTGAGGGGTGGGGGTGTGAGGGGTGGGGTGTGAGGGGTGGGGGTGTGAGGGGTGGGGGTGTGAGGGGTGGGGGTGTGAGGGGTGGGGGTGTGAGGGGTGGGGGTGTGAGGGGTGGGGGTGTGAGGGGTGGGGGTGTGAGGGGTGGGGGAGTCAGGGGTGGGGGTGTGAGGGGTGGGGGTGTGAGGGGTGGGGGTGTGAGGGGTGGGGTGTGAGGGGTGGGGGTGTGAGGGGTGGGGGTGTGAGGGGTGGGGGTGTGAGGGGTGGGGGTGTGAGGGGTGGGGTGTGAGGGGTGGGGGTGTGAGGGGTGGGGGTGTGAGGGGTGGGGGTGTGAGGGGTGGGGTGTGAGGGGTGGGGGTGTGAGGGGTGGGGGTGTGAGGGGTGGGGGTGTGAGGGGTGGGGGTGTGAGGGGTGGGGGTGTGAGGGGTGGGGGTGTGAGGGGTGGGGGAGTCAGGGGTGGGGGTGTGAGGGGTGGGGGTGTGAGGGGTGGGGGTGTGAGGGGTGGGGTGTGAGGGGTGGGGGTGTGAGGGGTGGGGGTGTGAGGGGTGGGGTGTGAGGGGTGGGGGTGTGAGGGGTGGGGGTGTGAGGGGTGGGGGTGTGAGGGGTGGAGTGTGAGGGGTGGGGGTGTGAGGGGCACTCACCCATCCACTCCTCCTGCTTGCGAGCGTCCCACAGGGAGGGGTGGCTCCAGCGCTGCCCTGCTGCCCACACCGCATTGCCACGGTTGACGTACCTGAGGTGAGAACCCGCGGTGGTGACAACCCGCGGGGTGAGAACCCGCGGTGAGAAGTGGTGGAGGGTGTGGGGAAGTGTGGTGTAGGGAAGTACATGGAGGCGGGGAAGGCATTCAGAGGGTCACGGTGGCAGATGGAGGGGTGGGGAGGAGAAGGGCGCAGGGATGCAGGTCTGGAGCTCTTTAAAGTAAGTAGGGTTAGCAATAAGGAAGGGCATAGGGAGGTTTGAGAGGTATAGGAGTTCCAGACCTCATGCACGGGGTGTTTCCCAGGAGAGGATGCAGACAAGGGGAATTACCATAACAGGCCACATCTTGCTCTGGCAGCTGTCACTGGGGTTGCCAGCCCTTGGCACGCCCATAAGGAAGGGTGTGGGTGAGTGGACAAGGTAGCTGGGTCTAGCAAAGGCAGCAGCCAGGTGTTTGTAAGCCCACTACAGCCAGCCCCTCAGTCAACCCCTTAGCAGTTGGCCAGCCCCTATAGCCCCTCGCACAGGTTCTCAGCAGTTGGCCAGCCCCTATAGCCCCTCGCACAGGTTCTCAGCAGTTGGCCAGCCCCTACAGCAACCCCTCCACCCACATGGCCAGCAGTTGCTCGGCGCCCTCTAGTGTGGTGGCGCCCACCAGCTCGCCCCCTGACTGCTGCACCGCCAGCTCCACCTCCCAGGCAGCCTCCAGCTGACGCTGGGCAGCGATGGCCTCCACTGCGCGTGGAGGAGGGTGGTATCCCAGTGAGTGAGAAGATGTTAATGATTTGACCACGATGAAGGGTGGTTGCAACCCTAGCCACTCTTGTAGCTCAATGTTACCAAGAAGAAAATAACTACCACTTGCTATGGCTGATGCCGGCGTCTCTTCTCGCTCGCCGCGCCCCTTGCGCGACCCCGCCTACCGCTCGCCGTCCGCTCACCTGACAAGCGTTGCTGAATGGCAAGTGACAGGTCGGCGCTCATTGACTCAGCTTCCTCCAGGGCGCTGGACGGCACGCAGCGCCCCGCTGCCCGTGACGCCTCGACAACCAGGTCCAACGTGTCGCCCGCAGAGCTGATGCATGCAATGCACATAGGTGCGCACAGCAACACTTTACTTGCGCCGTCCGACAGTGCTGCTGCGAAGAACACTAAGCAAGGCAGGGACACTGGCATACTTCGAGTAAAACGTTGGAGTAACACCAGGTTTATGCTGCCTGAACACCCCATCTCATAAACCCAGCCCGGCCAACAAGCGCTGCCCCCAACTGCTCCCAAAATTTGTCACCTCCTCCCTCACCCTGCCTGCCCTTACAAGCCACCACCCACCACCATCCGCCGTGCTACACCCCCACTGACCTGAGCCTTTGGGCGTGTGGCTGCTGCGGCAACACGGTGCGGAGGCCTCCTCGCCGCCTACCCAGACCTTGTCGCTCCGCCATGAGTGCCAGCGAAGAGGAGTGGCTGCCGGGCCCCTGGGGCGCTGTGCAGTCCCCCACACTGCCACCAGTGCTGCCACCTGTATCGGGCCCCTGGCCGCCTGGGGCAGCACCTGAGGCGCAGGGGCTGCCGGGGGGCTGCAGGGGTCTGTGTGGAGCAGCACTGCTGGCTGGCATAGCCGGGGCTGCAGGGGTTTGTGGGGGAGGCTGGGGCACCTGGGGTACCTGGGTCAGGCCTGGGAGGTGGTGGGTGGCGGCAAGGGGTGAGCCTGTGGCAGACAGACGGTGTGGCGCTCGCCTCCCGGCGGCTGGTGTGGCTGACAGCCCCATCAGCTTGGATGCCGGCAGGAGGGAGTTGGTTGAGGTGCAGCAGGTGGTGGTTGGACTGTCGGGTTGGGACATGGCCAGGGAGGGGGTGCTGGGGGCCAGTTCGGTGTTCAGGAACAAGTGAAGCTCCGCAGCCGCCACAGCTGTGGTGAGGGGGAGGGGGGCGTGGGAGGGGGAGGCACGGTGCCGGGGAGACGTGAGAGGGGGAGCAGCAGCAGGCGGGGTGGGGCCCGTGTTCATGGATAGCAGTTGAGGAGTGAGAGACTGCACGCGCAGGGCAACAGAGGTGGGGTTGGAGGGGAGGTAGGGATAGGGAGGTCAAGGAGCAGCAGTGTGAGAAAGCAACTGGCTACCTGCCCCTCCCCACCTGGCCCTACCTGCCCCTACCCTATGCACCATGCAAATGGGCAAACGATATATATGTGTCGCGCCCCCCCTGGTGCCTGCACCCACCTGGGCGTACAGGAAGGCCTCGCTGGCCTCATCAGGCGTGGCTCTAAACACCCCCGCCTGGCCTACACCATTGCTTGATGCGGTGGAGGAGGCTGCATGCCGCACACAGCAGCAGCAGCAGCAGGCGGGTGGGCAGGCCTGCCATGGGTTGGCAAGCAGGCGGGAGTGAGGTGAGGGTTAGGGCATCATAGGGAGCAGGAGCAAAGGAGAAGGCAGGCAGGCATGGTTGGGGTGTGCCATAGGGTTGGGGGTAGGCGTGCAGCTCCAGCAGCGAGCAGGGCACCAAGCATGGCCATAGACACTGCAGCAGGCCCAGCAGCACACCCCAGGCGCTGTCCTGCAGCTGCGCAGCCAGGAGAACAAGGACAGCAACTAGGTTCTCGTTGACTGCCTCAGCGTCCTCCCTCAGCACATGGCCCAGGGCGGAGGCGGGGGCAGCAGGGTTGGGGCGGCAGGGTTGGGGCGGCGGCCCAGGCATCAGAGCCGCAGGGGCCACAGCCAGTCGCGGTTGCAGGTGGGGCGGTGCACAGCAGGTGGGGCCACAGCAGGTGGGGTGGGGGATGTGGCAAGCAGGGTGTGGGCGGCAGTGTTGTGGGATCCAGTAGTGCAACAAGGAACTTTCTTCCCCAGAGTTCCCATGCAAGATCCCCATGCCCACGGCAGCCATCTGCCGTCCTCACCTTCCAATGGGAACAGCTGCAGACGCCCAGGTGTGCCCGGGGGCATGCCTGGGTTCGCCAGCTCGCCCAGAGGCGCCAAGCTGGTGCTGTGGCGGTACCTGCCAGCGGGCAGGGCTTGCAGTGAGGCCCGGGCAGGGGAGGTGAACCTGGGGCAGGGCCAGGCACCGCAAGGCAAGGCGGGAGGGTGCTGAGGGTGCCGCGGCCTGATGTGGTGCACGGCATGAGCTGCACAGGCGGCAAAGATGTGGACCCACTTCACATGGTGCTGCTGCTCCAACCACTCGGATGTCAGGGCCGTTGTGGCAAACCTCTCAGGCTGGGCAAGCCCAGCGGCATACACCTGGTCCGACCCACTTGGAGCAAGACTAGGCTGGAGTAGTGCGCTGCAGATGTCAGACCCCAGCAGGTCAGCAGGTCAGGGTTGTCAGGTCAGGGTTGGTAGGCAATGCAGGATTTGCAGGGGGTTGTGGAAGGGTTGGGTAGCAGGGTTGGGTAGCAGGGTTGGGTATAAGGATTGGGTAGCAGGATTGGGTAGTAGGGTTGAGTAGGCACGAAGCAGCAGGTCGCTCACCTGGTCCCTGTGGGGGTCAGGGGCTCGGCAGCCGTTCCACCAGCAGACAGGCGAGGAGGAGCTGTGAGGCCGTGGATGGTCAGGGCCGCCCTCCGCTGCACCCTAAGCTCCTCCGGAAACACGGCAGTGCCTGCCTGGGCTGCCTGGGGCTGTGGTGAGCTGGGGCTTGTAGCCTCAACCGCGAGACCGCCAGGGCTGTCACGGTTGTTAGGGTTGTTAGGGTTGTTGGGGTTGTTAGGGTTGTTGGGGTTGTTGGGGTCGAGTGGTGTGGGCCTTAAAAGGGTGTTCCGGAGTCCCTGATGGCCCCCTGGTACACCGTGGACCCTCCCCAGCCCGCTCTCTCTGTCCCTGGTGGCAACGCCTCCAGACCTCAAGCCAGGGCTCAGGCTAGCTTTGGGTCCCAGGTAGGCTCCAGTGCTCGGAATCCCAAGGTCTCTTGGTGTACCGGTGTATGGTGGACGGTGTACCAGGGGGCCGTCAGGGTCTGTCTTTGCGGTTGATTTTGCTTGAACAGCCTGGATGGCTGCTGTAGGGCCCCCAGGGGGGGTGGCTCCGATCCACTTAACCAGCTCCAAGCCAGAGGGGGAGAGGCTCTTGGGGGTCCCAAGAGAGGGGTGCGGCAGGGGTGAGGCTGGGGAGGGGGTGGGAAGGCGGCTGGCGGGGGACGCATGCAACACCTCGTCACGCTTTTGAGCCGTGGCTACGAAGCGCTTCAGGTCTTGCTGTATGGGCAGGCCAGACGATTGGGGGCAGATCAACAGGGGCAGAGGCAGGGGGAGGTGTGGCAGAGGGGGGATGGCGAGAGAGTGGGGAGAGGGATGCAGAGCACAGGCAGGGGACAGGGCAAGGGACAGGGGCAGGAGCATGGCATGCAGATCAGGCAGGGACAGATTGAGGTAGGGGAGAGGAAGACTGACGAACCTGTAGGAGGCCAGGGATGTAGAAGCTGAGCGAGTCCACCCGCCTGCAGGCATGGAAGATATACATAACTGTAGCCATACATGCCATGAAGCCATGCCCACTTGCTGCAGGCACGTGTGCTGCCATGCCACACGACACCCCTCACACATCACTGATTCACACCTCGCGGGTCAAACTTGTCATCGGTAACATCGGTAACATTGCACAAATGTCACACCCACTAGCCTCAATTAGTTACACCTGTCCGGCACACGGTCACACCTGGCATGCCTCACTGTGCCCTCCTACGTCCGCACAGATGAGTGTCCGCATGTGACATTTGAATTGTTAAAAGTCGCATGTGAGAGTGTGACACCTCTAGTGGGTTCAGTACGCCCCACCCCGTTTGGGAGTGGCTCCACTGGTGATGTGTTGCTAATGGTGACAGTCACCAAAGCCCCTGCCTGCCTCTTTGCCCCAGACGCTGCATCTGCCCCAGATGTAAATTGGAAGCAGGCGCAGGGCATGGGCTGCATGTGGTACAGAGCATGGGCCAGGGACTGTGGGACTGGTGTACAGCCTGGCTCACCGCAGCCTCTTGGGATGCTTCAGGCCCGCCCGCAACCAGATGCTGGTCATGACCACCTAGGCAGCATTCACGCATTGACACAGGGAAATGACAGCACGGCTGCCAGCAATTGGCATGGAAGTGGCATGTAGGTGGTTAGGAAAACGTTCCTTACTGGACACATATTGCTTTTATTGACATGGATGAGGGGAAGCTGGTTCCCCTCAAGCTCATACCATATGTAAGGTAACGACAGGGTGTGGCTGGGGTGGAGTCAAAGCCAGCATCAGGGTTTGCTGGCTGTGTGGCGGCCACCAAACCATGGTGCCTGCCATGCATGCTATCCATGCTCGCCATCTTCATCTTGTCCAAACATCAGGTCTCCTTCGAGGGGGGCCAGGCAACCGCCCAGATGAAAGGCCAAACAGCCAAGCGGCCAGGCATTCCATTCTCTCTTTCAGGCAGTCGACCGCTGACAGCCCTTTCCTGCTGGGTAGCAAATGAGGCTGGCTTCCATTTGAGGTGATTGCTATGACAGGAGGTCCACATGACTCTGTGTGACTGGCCCCACGGCAGCCAGCGACCAGTGCTACCAAGAGCCACAGAGCTTGGGCCACGCATAAGACCTCAGGCTGGAGGTCAGGGTCAGGGTCAGGGACTGCCAACTCCTCACGTATTGATTAGTTGACATAGATGAGGGGATGCGTGTTTGCCAAAGCTCATGTCAAGGGAGCTACAGAGCATAGGCAACTCAGAAGAACCCTTGCCCCTGGCAAGATGGAAGGTGTGCATGTTATGCACTGCAATTGGCTGTGATGGTGGGGTCACCAGCTGCTCCCTGTTGTGAGCGTTGCTATTCGGGTTAAATATTGTGCACCCACCATCGGCCTCCCGCCAGTACTGTGCGCCAGGGTTCTGGGGGTGCTGCGCTAACATCATCGTTAGACATGCCTTGGGCGCTCACAGTCTCACTCATCCTCCGCCTTTTACTGAAGATGACAGTGGGAGCGTCCAAATAAGGGCTCTAATCTGTATTTTTGGGTGGCCTTGCGCCATCACCAAGCTAAGGAAGGAAGAGTCAGTATGAGTTGCCTGTCACTTGTCTGCTGTACAAAACACATTGTTCAATGCATGCATGTGTAAAGCGTGATAGAGACCATCCATAGTTGAATTGTCAATATTCATCCCATGGTGACCACCCATGGATGTGGGTGTGCAACTGCCCCGTGAGTGACGAACGAGATACATATGAGTTGCTGTTTCTAACACCAACAGATATTGTTTATGTACTGCTGTGCATAGTGTGCCCACATGAAGCAAGCCTATCTGTAAGAGAGAAACAGCACCATAGACAGGCGCACCATGATAGTACGGCGGCGGGCGGCGTGCACACGCTTTCGCCATGCTGCCACCGTGCCATTCAGCGTCCTCTTTGGTGGGCCAGGGGCCAGCATCAAGCTCAGGGACCCCGGCCGACCTGGGATGAGGTGGCGCATGAGAGGCCACAATCAGGCATGGGGTGTTGCTGAACACCATGGTAGGGTGTGGACAGCAAGGGGTGTGCAGGTGGCATGTCCCAGAGGCAATGACTATGATGCCCGGTGAGGGATACGTGGTGAAAGGCGGCACATAGGCAGCCACAGTGACAGCGGCTGCAGCTCACAGCGATGCTGGGTGCACCAAGGCAGCAGCTGCTGAGCAAGTGACAAAGCCCTGGAAGAGCTGCTAGAGGATAATGTTGTATGGGGTGACTGCTTGGTTAGAGGCTGAAAGGACACCTCCAATGCACGGCTGTTGTCTTGGCTGTGAGCGGGTGGGGTAACTGCCAGGGGTTGCGCCAGCTGGTCGTAACGTTTGCAATGCTGCCCCTTGCCCTGCGCTTGCCCTGCGTCCTGGCCATCGCCCTGGCACCTGTTGCTGCCCTGACCCCTCCACTGCCTCGACTGCTTTAGCCGGCTGGCTCTGTTGTGCCTTACCAACTGCTGCAGCCTGGACCAGAGTGGGTCTGCCACTGGGATGCTGGGCATCGGGCACAAGGCTGTGAGTCGGGTGCAGGCTGGCCAGGGATGAGGTGGCTTCGTGATGCGAGGAAGACCTGGAGGCAGTGGGCAGGGGCATGGCTGAGAAAGCCAGGGGCATGGCTGAGCAAGCCACGGTAGCACATGAAGCTCATCAGTGCCATGGATCAGGGGCTGGGTCAGGGGCTGGGTCAGGGGCTGGGGCAGGTGCAGGTGCAGGGGCTGGGTCAGGGTCAGGGGCTGGGGCGGTGGCAGGAGCAGGGGCAGGGGTAGTGGAAGGTAGGGCAGTTGCAGCAAGAGAAGTGGCAGCGGCGGCAGGAGGAGAAGCGGGAGGATCAGCAGTAGCATTGCCAGGTGTTATGACAATGGCAGCCTTGTTTGTGCTGCTGGCAGTTCCATTGCAAGCAGCAATGAGGCAACAGCAGCAGGATCATAGGTCAGAAAGCAGCAGCCAGGTAAGCCATGAAAGGGCAGGGGCACACGCCCTGTGTGGATGCTGCAGCAGGGGAGCCATGTCACGCCTGTGGTTCTCATGGCAGCCTGCCTGGGTCGCTCCAGTGGCAGTCTGGCCTGATGCGCCTCTTGGCTCCAACAGCCCCAAATCAGCCCCAACAACCCCGGCTGGCCCAGGCAGCTCATACTTACTCAGACACCCCAGACTGCCCTGCCAGCCCAGACTAGCCCTTATCACCAGCCTGGCTGTCCGCAGTCTTGGTTACAGGCCGCTCTCAGCGCATAGTTCCCCTACTACTAGGTGATGTGTTATCTGTAATCCGAACTGTCCGTACCACTACCTGGAACAGCCGACACCAATACCTAATTGCCTACCCTCACCCCCTTACAAGGGTGGGGTGAGCGATGAAACACACGTTCTGATGTAAGCAACAGCTTAAGCATTGCGTAGTGCACACATGCTACTGTGCTACAGGCTGCTGGGCTTGGGCCTAGGGTGCTCTCAGCAGCAGTGCGGTGCTTGGAGCCATGGGCTGCAGGGAGCAGGGACGAGTGTGATCATCACCTTGCTTTCATGAGTTGACATCAGTGCATGTCAATCACGCTAAGTCAAAGGGGTCACAGGGGTCACAGGGGTGAGGGAGTGGTGTAGGTGGAGGCCGGCCATCCCTAGTGAGGGCTCCCTACGACTCAGCCGTTGCGTGGATGCTTGTTGCCTGCTGGGCTTATGAGGGAGGTGCCATCACCATGGCCACTGCTATGATCGCTTAGGCGGGCTGTCAGCCACAGTGCCGGCATATGTACAGTTTGTTGCATGTGAGGCATCCTCACCAACCTCACCAGGCACTTGCAAAGGATGGTTCCCTGCCGGCCCTGGTGCGTGTGAACTCCGCCTCAATCTCCTCCGCCTGCGCTCCCACTTGCTCCTGTACAGCCAGCACCACACAAGGCTTGACCTCGACTGGCTTACAGCCCCAGAGAGAGGTACTTGGATCAGGCAACAACAGGGATCAGGCAGCCTTCCTCGTTTCTCACAAGGGCCTACATTAGAGTCGGAGCACTAGGGAGCACTAGGGACTACTCAGTCATATCCCGGGACTGTGTGGAGTTATGCTCCCATGCACGTGGCACATGCAAATGCAAATGCACCCTGCCCCTGCACCCTGTCGGCTGTCGTCACTACCATCAGGCAGCCCAGGTGGCTGACAGATAGCAAAGAGTGACCGACACCTTAGTACAGGGGGTTAGGGGGTAAGGGTTGAAGGGGGCCAGGGGATGAGCCCATCAGGGTTCCAGGGGTTGCGCTGGTCAGGGGGGTGAGGAGGCTAGCCAGGTGGCTGGTGCAGGGAGCTGTTCCCACATTCCCCGAGTCAGGCAGCCCGGGCTCACCTGTAAGAACTGAAGCTTTGCGGTCACACTATCACCCCGGGCTATGGCGGGGCGGCCGGCACCTGGAGGGCAGCAGCAGGGTGGCAGCACCCTTGTGCACCCCGCCCCTTGTGTGCTCCATCCGGCCGCACCATTCTGTCAGTGTGACCATGTTGCAAAGGCGACCCGGGGCCAGACAGCCTGGGTTGCTTAGGCTTAGGCAAGACAGCGCTAGGCTTCACTGCACCAGGGTGCCTGAGGGTGAAAGGACTGGGCTGTAATTGGGTGAGCTGCCGCTGTCAACTGCAGCCCAACTCTGCTGACCGCAGCAGCTGTGCTGTCATCAGCTTGCTCTGCTACTCCCCCCCGCTGCCTTTAACCGCAAGCTGTGATCAAACCCCGGCGTCACCCAGGCAGTCAGCGCAGCCTCTGGGATGTGGGATCAGGAGTCGGGCCAGCTGGTAGTTGACCAGCTGGCCCAGTGGAAGCTGACCAAGGGCCAGGTGAAGCATGCCAGCGGCCTGAACAATGCCCGCCGTGACACTGAGCGGTGGCTAGCACCAATCAAGCCCCACCTCCAGCACCTGGCAGCAGCAAGCTCAGCCGGCAACTCCCTGGAGGCCAACCTGAAGCATATCACTGTCACCCTGGCCACCTGGGATGCGGTGTGGGAGATGTACCTGGATCCCAAGTGGGCACGGCAGCGGCTGAGGCTGGACGGAGCCCAGGACCGGGCGCTGGAGCAGTTCTTCAAGAAGGTGAGGGTGGGTGGGTGGGAGGGAGGGTGGGAGAGTAAGGGACTGAGAGGTGGTGAGCATGACATGCAATAGTTGTCACTGTGCCATGCCTAACCTGGTGCCACCATGTCAGCCACCATGTGTGTGCCTTGTGTGCATGGCTGCAGTTGGAGAAGGAGATGGCTGATTTGTCCAGGAAGCGCCATGGGCGTGCCAAGCAACTGGTGGTCTTCTTTGGCGCAGCTGGCATTGGCACTGGGGGTGGGGTGCTGATCCGGTGCTGGGTGCCTGCTGCAAGGTGGTGTGCAGGCCCAGGGGCGCAGGCCAGCGACGGGGGGTGGTGGTGCTCGTGGATGAGCACCGCACCACCTGGGTCAGCTTAGCAGTGAATGGCAAGCAGCCCTGTGAGGAGGAGCTGAACAAACTCAGTGCCACAAGGCCTGCAGGCTGGAAGCCCCCAGCAGGGCAGGTGGAAGCCCGCCTGGTGCGCCCAGCCTGGAGCCAGCGGTGTGACCAGCCAGTGCGGGGCATGATGTGGTGCCCAGCAGTGGCCCCCCGCAAGCCCCCACAGACCCCAGGCAGCAGCCAGGCAGCCACACCAACAGCAGCCTCAGAGCCAGGACCCAGCACTCCCCCGCCAGCCAAGTGCAGCAAGTGCACTGAGGCTGAGCAAGCAGCTGAGCCCACCATGGGCAAAGGCAAGGGCAAGGGCAAGGCTGCCAAAGCCAAGCCAGCACCACAGCCAGGCAGGTGGCTGGACAGGGACTGCAATGCAGCGCTGAACATGCAGCGCATTGAGGAGAGCAAGTGGCGTCCGCTGGAGCTGTGCTTCTGGCCAGACCAGGGAGCTCTGCCAGCCAAGGGCAAGGAGTACCCTGGCCTGGGCTACAAGCGGCTGCGAGACAAGCCACCCAAGGCCCAGCAGCAGCAGCAGCCTGCTGCGGCACAGTAGTGTTTGCCCCCCCATCCGAGCTGACATCAGCTTACATTAGTGCATGTCTTGTCATGCCAACTCTACACAATAGCCCTAACGGGTCAGGCAATAATGTAGGTGGTAGGCGCTCATGTGCCATGTGCACTGGGTTTACTCCACACAGCCCAATAACACCGTTTGAGTCGGGCCACTATTGCCCACTGATGTATTCCCGCTAGTGGCTGCTAGTGGCCACTACTGGTCCGGCTCAAATGGAGGCCCTAGTGGGGGACAAGGGGGCTGTCATCAGCCTGTCAGCGCACCGCGAATACCGTCTGAACCCTATGAAGCCCATGAACCGTGAGATTCGTGACTCAACAAACAGGCTGAGGATGACGGCAGCCATGTAAAGCAGGCAGGGCAATAGAGGGGCTAGGCACAGGTCGGATGGTCAATGCAAATGCTCATCGCAATGTGTGGGTGGGTGGTAAGGTGTGCAGTACAGTCGGTACATGACTCTGAATGTCCAGCTCGCAGGCAAATTGCTAAGACCCACCTCCAAACCTATCAAGCTCGCGCGCCCGCGCACTTCGCCACTCCGCATCTAGGTAGTTGATGAAATCCACGTTCTCTTCGTTCACTAGAAGAACACTGTTACCCTTGTGGGGCTGCTTGCTGTAGCCAATGCCCATCGTGGCATCCGGGCTAGGCAAGGGCCATGTCGCAGTAAAGCAAGCGGCGAAAGTGTTTACTTCACACAAGATAAGGTATAGTGTAACGATACTGGTGGCTTCACGCCGCTGCAATGCTGGACATGGAACCTGGCGACACATTCCATGTCGACCCACTCCATGGCGGCATGCACATCAATGGGTGCACAGTGTGCATCCCTTGCAGTTGCCATGGAATTGATACAAGTGGTTGTATTGGTTGGAGGCAAGGGACCACAGTATTCCCACCATACTACTTTACCCAGTAGCCCACCCATCAATCAAAAGCAAAGGGTGGCCTGGTCAACAATTTCACACAGATATATCGGTACGATGAGGAGGGCAACCAACCACTGCCAACTTACAATGGTCGTTTCTGCCACTTGCACTGTACGACGCAGGGGGAGGTCGATGCAAATTGCATCCTATTTCTGTTGATCCTCCTTCGCTGATTCATCTTTTAGCGTGATATGCAGTTCACATCGTTTTACATGCCTACTAGACTCTGGCCGGACCACACATATTGACTCCCTTCTTTAGTTTGGTGATGGCGCGAGGCCACCCAAAAATAGAGATTAGAGCCCTTAATTGGACGCTCCCACTGTCATCTTCAGTAAAAGGCGGAGGATGAGTGAGACTGTGAGCGCCCAAGGCATGTCTGACTATGATGTTAGCGCAGCACCCCCAGAACCCTGGCGCACAGTAGTGGCGGGAGGCCGATGGTGGGTTCGGTGCATGTGTCCCCAATACATCAGTGACCTCAATATTCATCTCTCCCCCATGCGCTCGCAAGAGGAGCAATCCTCGAATCTTTACCCAGCCCATGTCCCCCACCCGTGTCGGCTTAGAGCCAACCCAGACCCCGAGTTGGCAACGACACCATGAGAAGCCACAGCCACCACAGCCATGGCTGCAGCCACCAACATCGGTGGATCATCAGTGGGTCAATATTCGGGAATCAGCCTTGTACGGGGTGCAGCAGCGTGGGAGGGTGGCAATGTGTGGGGCAACCTGAGCTAAGCAGGCCCTCCACATATTACCACTTCAATAACACATGAGCAAGGTTTTGCATTACAACATAGCTATTTCTATTAGGTTTAAATAGGAGCTAATTGCAGCGCCCTCTGCCGTACGTACTTTTCTGCCG
The DNA here is from genome assembly GCA_030144725.1 of Haematococcus lacustris. Classification (NCBI taxonomy): domain Eukaryota; kingdom Viridiplantae; phylum Chlorophyta; class Chlorophyceae; order Chlamydomonadales; family Haematococcaceae; genus Haematococcus; species Haematococcus lacustris. The sequence continues at coordinate 19,872,986 of JASKMD010000008.1, read as the reverse complement.
TACGTACTATTCATGATCACAAACCCCACACCTGTGTGCATCCTGGCCATCAGCAAATGTACCCAGGCTGGTAACAAGTTGCAGTGCATGTGAGCCATCAGCGCACATTTCTCCTACAACTAGGAGATGCGTTATCTGTAATACGGCATGTCGGTACCACTACCTAAAACAACCGACACCAATACCTAACTGCCTACCCCCACCCCCTTACGAGGGTGGGGCAATAGGTGTCGGCATGAAACACATGCTCTGATTTAAGCAACAGCTGAAGCATTGCGTAGTGCACACATGCTAATGTGCTACTGGCCGCTGGGCTTGGGCCTTGGGTGCTCGATCTCGCAGCATCTTGAAGCCCGATGCGGGGTACTCCTTGTCTTTGGCAGGAGCCGCTCCTCGGTGTTGCCACCTGCACAGCTCCAGTGGGCGCCATGGGGCCTCCCCAATGCGTTGGAGGTTGAGGGCTGAGTTGCAGTCCCTGTCCACCCATTTGTCTTTTCCCCCAGGGGTGGCCTGGTCCAGCTTGGAGCACCACATGAGCCCCCTCACTGGCGCATCAAAACGCTTGCTCCAGGCTGACCGCAACAAGCGGTGCTGCACCTGACCTGGCTGGGGTTCCAGCCTTCAGGCCTGGTGGGGTCGCTGCGGTCCAGCTCCTCCTCACAGGGCTGGGGCTATTCATAGCTGGGGCTGGGGCTGGGGCTGGGGCTGGGGCTGGGGCTGGGGCTGGGGCTGGGGCTGGGGCTGGGGCTGGGGCTGGGGCTGGGGCTGGGGCTGGGGCTGGGGCTGGGGCTGGGGCTGGGGCTGGGGCTGGGGCTGGGGCTGGGGCTGGGGCTGGGGCTGGGGCTGGGGCTGGGGCTGGGGCTGGGGCTGGGGCTGGGGCTGGGGCTGGGGCTGGGGCTGGGGCTGGGGCTCATAGCTGAGGCCGGGGCTGGGGCTGGGGCTGGGGCTGGGGCTGGGGCTGGGGCTGGGGCTGGGGCTGGGGCTGGGGCTGGGGCTGGGGCTGGGGCTGGGGCTGGGGCTGGGGCTGGGGCTGGGGCTGGGGCTGGGGCTGGGGCTGGGGCTGGGGCTGGGGCTGGGGCTGGGGCTGGGGCTGGGGCTGGGGCTGGGGCTGGGGCTGGGGCTGGGGCTGGGGCTGGGGCTGGGGCTGGGGCTGGGGCTGGGGCTGGGGCTGGGGCTGGGGCTGGGGCTGGGGCTGGGGCTGGGGCTGGGGCTGGGGCTGGGGCTGGGGCTGGGGCTGGGGCTGGGGCTATTCATAGCTGGGGCTGGGGCTATTCATAGCTGAGCTGACCCTGTTGGTGCGGAACTTATCCACCGTCACTACCTTGCCTTTCACCCTGTCTGTTTGCCTGCCGCTGTTGGGCCTCTCCACCACCGTGCGACAGGCCTGCAGCACAGCCTTGGCCCCCCACCCACCCCGGGTGCCAATGCCTGCCTTGCCAAAGAACACCACCAGTTGCTTGCGTGTTCCCCACCGTTGTTGGGACACCATGGCTGCATCCTCCTCCAGCTGCATGGCACACAATCACACAATACGCATGACATCCTTGGCAGAACTGGGGACATGGCACCTAGCAGGTCACATGTGGGGCAGCCAACAGCCTGCTGGGCCTGCCCCTCCCCCCCTACCATTAGCACGCTCACTCTCTTGAAGTAGCGCTCCAGGACCTTCTCCTGCGCGCTGAACAGCCTCATCTTCTACTCTGCCCCCTTGGAACGCAGGTACTCCCCCCACACTGCATCCCAAGTGGCCAGGGTGACGGCCACATGCCGCTGGATGGCCACCAGCGAGGTGCCTGCTGGGGTGGCTGCTGCCAGAAGCTGCAGCTCGGGCCTGACGTTGTCATTCCACCGCTGAGAGTTGCGGCGAGCCTGGATCAGGCCACTGTCATGCTGCACCTGTTCCTGGTCAGCTTGCTGCTGTGAAAGCTTTCCAGGCAGCCATCCTCATCCCACACCCCCAAGGCTGCACTGACTGCCTAGATGGCCGTCACTAACATCATCAAGCCTGCCGCTAAGCCTGCCGCTAAGCGCACAAGGCACACAAGGCACACAAGGCACACAATGCGCATGACATCCTTGGAAGGATTGGGGACATGGCACCTAGCAATGAGCCTCTGGCAGCGGCTTCTAGGCCGTTCCAAAAATGGCACAGGCACCTCAGCCCGTGAAACTTTAACATCATCAAGCCAGTCGCTAAGCCCCTAACGTGCCGCAAGTACATTTGTAAGCTTTGCAGACATCTCTGTGGTCCGTGCCCAGATGTGGTGGAAGCCCAGATCCGTAGCAGTGAATGGCCAGCAGCCGTGAATGGCGTAGCAGAGAATGGCCAGCAGCCCTGTGAGAAGCAGTCAGACCGCAGCAAGCCTACCAGGCCTGCAGGTTTGAAGCCCACAGCAAGGCAGGTGCTCCACCGGCCGCTGCGCCTAGCATGGAGCCGGCAGCATAACCAGCCAGTCCGTGGCCTGATGTGGTGCCCGGCTGTTGCACCCCACATCCTCCCCAGCCCCCACACATCAAGGCACAGCAGCCTGACAGCCTGGGCCCAGTGAACCAGGCCAGCCTAGTCTACCAAGCGCACCAAGGCTGAGCAGGCAGCTGAGCCCACCCGGACCACGGGCACATGCCAGGGGAAGGGCACGGCTGCCAAAACCCACCCTCAAAGCAGCGCAACCAATCAGGTGGGTGGGCCTAGACTGCAATGCCACGCATTAGAGAGAGCAATTGGCGCCCGCTAGAGCTATGCTTGTGGACTGGCCTACCCAACCTGCCAAGGGCAAGGCACACCCTGACATGGGCTACAGCCGGCTGCGAAACTGCCTGCCCGCGGCACAGCGGCACACTCTGCATCAAAGGATACTGATGCCCGGTCTTGCCATTGGCCTCAGACTTGACCGTTGACCTTTGACCTGCCTGCCCACGCCGTGAGCTGCTTCATGTCTGCCTTGATGCCGTCCATGACATGGGTGTGAGATCATCCGCATACATGACATGCGTGATGGGTGAGTATTGTAAACCCACGACCCCATCAGCAACACCAGCAAAGCAAGCACCTATGTCATTCACATACATTCATGACTATGTGGGGAGCGGCTGTACACAGCCAGCCCTTGGAAGCATCCAATGGCAATCGGCCATTGCTGGTATGGTACATGGCGCGGGCAGCCTGACTGCCCTCCCTCCACAAAGTCGTAGTTCAGAGGGCAACCTCCCGCTATCACCCTCCTCCCTCGATGCGTGCTTGCCTCCTTTCTTTCTTGCTTGCTTGGTTGCTTTCTTGGTTTCACCAATAATTTGCAAGTTGGCCCCTGTTCATTATGCCGGCTAGCAAGGGCAAGGACAGTGTGTTCTGTGTCTCGTCCGCCCGACAGCCCGCCCGCCAGCCCGGCCGACCGACCGGTTGGGCTTGGCAGCGGTTGCTACCAGCTCCGACCAGGAAGGTCTGAACTCATACCGAACATGCTTGTAACCCTAGCCCACAGTCGAGAACCTGCGCTCGAGCAGCTTGGGGCAGGGCTAGCAGACTGCAGTCGGGTCAGGTGGTAGGTGTCGCGCAAGACGCTGCTGGTCTGAATCCGGTTTTGTGTGCAGCCAGCACTTGCGGTTTTCCTTAGGTGTTGGGGGTTGCAAAACCAGCATGCGTAGCCATAGCGCCATAGACCGTAGCCATAGCCGTAGCCCTGCTGTGCCGCGGTTAGAGGTACGAGCGTCATACTTTTCAGTTGCAGTCACTGCTCGCACAACAATGCACAACAATGTGCTTGCATTGAGCAATAGTTCCATGGCAGTCTAGCATCAGCCTTGCCTCGCCTCTACGGCACTTGACTTGAACCCGTAAACCCTACCGCACAATACCACGCAAACCCGGCGGAGATGCGCGCCTTGACGCAGCATCGTCTGACATCTCACCTACGCCAACTCTGGTTACGAGCTGCGGTACCTGAGCTGAGTCAGCATGTAGGTCGCCCGCGTGCATGTTTGTTTCCGTAAATCTTAGTCTCCACTCCACACATTGCCTTCACATTGTCTCCCGCAAGTGGCATCACAGACAGCTCACCCCTTTGTTCCTAAGCCCCAACCGCTGGTTGCAGGCTGCCTGTACCCCAACTCCAGACCCCCAAGCCCTTGTAAAACAGCCCACCAGCATGCCCCTCAGCTCGGCATTCGCCTCATACGCTGCCGCCACACCCCTGGGTGCTGCCAGTGTCCTTCACCAACCCTACACGCCTGCCCGAGTCAGTGTGGAGTCTGCCAACGCAGCAGTGCTGGCCAAGCTGCATGCTGACCTGGCGGCTGCCCATTTGGGAGGGGGCAGCAAGGCAGTCATGAGACACAGGTCCCGTAGCAAGCTGTGAGTGAGTTGACCCTGACCCTGACCCTGACCCTGACCCTGACCCTGACCCTGACACCCTGACACCCTGACACCCTGACACCCTGACACCCTGACCCCCTGACCCCCTGACCCCCTGACCCCCTGACCCCCTGACCCCCTGACCCCCTGACCCCCTGACCCCCTGACCCCCTGACCCCCTGACCCCCTGACCCCCTGACCCCCTGACCCCCTGACCCCCTGACCCTGACCCTGACCCTTGTGGTGTCTGCTGCTGCATCAGGTTGCCGCGTGAGCGTATCGACGCCATCTTAGATGAGGGGTCGCCCTTCCTGGAGCTGTCACCACTAGCCGGCTATGACCTGTATGGTGCGGGTGGAAGGCCCCGCTTGCCCTTCCGCTTGCACTCCCGCTTGCCTGCTGAGTTGACTTCCTCCCATGGGCCACCCTATACCTCACCTAAAGGGCCATGGACCCCAGTCAGCCTGCTGCAGCATGTGCTGTCGTGTGCCATTAACAAACTAATGGGCTACCAGCAGCATGTGCCATCAAGTACCCTACTTAGCAAACTAGGCGCCTTAGTTGGACCACCCAGTGCTGCAGCTATGGACTGACTAGGCCTTTAACCCTTCACACGTCCGTGTCACTGCACTGCATGTTGGCGTTGGCAGCGCAAGTGTTGCCCTTCCCACTTGCAGGAGAGGAGGCGGTGCCCGCTGGTGGGCTGGTCACGGGCATAGGTCTGGTTCATGGCAAGCTGGTGGCATTCACAGGCACGCTTTGGGCGGCATAGGGGCAAGGCGGGCAGGGCAGGGCAGGGGTGGGCAGGGCAGGGCAGGGGTCGGCAGGGGTGGGCAGGGCAGTGCGGGCTCCAGCCATGTCATCAGACCCTGCTGTGTGCAGTTTGCCATGTCCCTGGCCTTCCCCTGGCCCTGTCTCTTGACCTTTGAAGTCAGTGGTGCTGTTCCTACTGCCGCTGCCACTGCTGCTGCTGCCACTGCTGCTGCTGCTGCTGCTGCTTACAGCCAACGACGCCACAGTGAAGGGGGGCACCTATTACCCCATCACTGTCAAGAAGCACCTGAGGCTGCAAGAGGTGGCGGCTGCCTGCCGCCTGCCCTGCCTCTACCTGGTGGACTCAGGCGGTGCAAACCTGCCTCGTCAGGTGTGACCCCAGGCATGCCAAGTGTGACCCCAGGTATGCCAAGTGTGACCCCAGGCATGCCAGGTGTGACCTGAACCTGCGTCATCATAGGTCACGCTGGCAGGTGTGAGGCATGTCATGTGGTTGTGCATGGCCCATGCAGCCATGCAGGCAAGGTGGGCTCCTTCACTCTGTGGATACAGTCAATGCAGGTCAGATGTCCCTCGTCCACCTCTCCCACTGCTGCCTGGCTGCAGGCGGAGGTCTTTCCAGACAGAGAGCACTTTGGCAGGTGTGGCCAGCAGAGGAGTTTGCTTGTCGCTGCTGCCGCCTATGCTGCTGCTGCTGCTGCTGCTGCTGCTGCTGCTGCCTCTGATCACCGCTACTAACCCTGCTGCTGCCTCAGCTGCCTCCTCACCATGCCATGCTTCTGCATTTCACGCGTACCTACTTATCGCTGTTGTTGCTGCCCTGCTTGTTGTCCCCTACCCGCTTCTTCTGTTGCTGCCAACACCACCACAGTCCCCTGTGTTGCTACTGCACTACTAGCTCCTGCCTGCAGGGCCCAGCTGCTACTGACCCTGCCGCTGATGACCCTGCTGCTGCTGCTGCTGCTGCTGCTGCTGCTACTGACCCTGCCGCTGATGACCCTGCTGCTGCTGCTGCTGCTGCTGCTGCTGCTACTGACCCTGCCGCTGATGACCCTGCTGCTGCTGCTGCTGCTGCTGCTGCTGCTACTGACCCTGCCGCTGATGACCCTGCTGCTGCTGCTGCTGCTGCTGCTGCTGCTACTGACCCTGCCGCTGATGACCCTGCTGCTGCTGCTGCTGCTGCTGCTGCTGCTACTGACCCTGCCGCTGATGACCCTGCTGCTGCTGCTGCTGCTGCTGCTGCTACTGACCCTGCCGCTGATGACCCTGCTGCTGCTGCTGCTGCTGCTGCTGCTGCTACTGACCCTGCCGCTGATGACCCTGCTGCTGCTGCTGCTGCTGCTGCTGCTGCTACTGACCCTGCCGCTGATGACCCTGCTGCTGCTGCTGCTGCTGCTGCTGCTGCTACTGACCCTGCCGCTGATGACCCTGCTGCTGCTGCTGCTGCTGCTGCTGCTACTGACCCTGCCGCTGATGACCCTGCTGCTGCTGCTGCTGCTGCTGCTGCTACTGACCCTGCCGCTGATGACCCTGCTGCTGCTGCTGCTGCTGCTGCTGCTACTGACCCTGCCGCTGATGACCCTGCTGCTGCTGCTGCTGCTGCTGCTGCTGCTGCTACTGACCCTGCCGCTGATGACCCTGCTGCTGCTGCTGCTGCTGCTGCTGCTGCTACTGACCCTGCCGCTGATGACCCTGCTGCTGCTGCTGCTGCTGCTGCTGCTACTGACCCTGCCGCTGATGACCCTGCTGCTGCTGCTGCTGCTGCTGCTGCTACTGACCCTGCCGCTGATGACCCTGCTGCTGCTGCTGCTGCTGCTGCTGCTACTGACCCTGCCGCTGATGACCCTGCTGCTGCTGCTGCTGCTGCTGCTGCTACTGACCCTGCCGCTGATGACCCTGCTGCTGCTGCTGCTGCTGCTGCTGCTACTGACCCTGCCGCTGATGACCCTGCTGCTGCTGCTGCTGCTGCTGCTGCTACTGACCCTGCCGCTGATGACCCTGCTGCTGCTGCTGCTGCTGCTGCTGCTACTGACCCTGCCGCTGATGACCCTGCTGCTGCTGCTGCTGCTGCTGCTGCTACTGACCCTGCCGCTGATGACCCTGCTGCTGCTGCTGCTGCTGCTGCTGCTACTGACCCTGCCGCTGATGACCCTGCTGCTGCTGCTGCTGCTGCTGCTGCTACTGACCCTGCCGCTGATGACCCTGCTGCTGCTGCTGCTGCTGCTGCTGCTACTGACCCTGCCGCTGATGACCCTGCTGCTGCTGCTGCTGCTGCTGCTGCTACTGACCCTGCCGCTGATGACCCTGCTGCTGCTGCTGCTGCTGCTGCTGCTACTGACCCTGCCGCTGATGACCCTGCTGCTGCTGCTGCTGCTGCTGCTGCTACTGACCCTGCCGCTGATGACCCTGCTGCTGCTGCTGCTGCTGCTGCTGCTACTGACCCTGCCGCTGATGACCCTGCTGCTGCTGCTGCTGCTGCTGCTGCTACTGACCCTGCCGCTGATGACCCTGCTGCTGCTGCTGCTGCTGCTGCTGCTACTGACCCTGCCGCTGATGACCCTGCTGCTGCTGCTGCTGCTGCTGCTGCTACTGACCCTGCCGCTGATGACCCTGCTGCTGCTGCTGCTGCTGCTGCTGCTACTGACCCTGCCGCTGATGACCCTGCTGCTGCTGTTGCTGCTGCTGCTGGCCCTGCTGCCCAGGATCTTCTACAACCAGGCGCGCATGTCAGCGGCAGGCCTGCCCCAGCTGGCGGTGGTCCTGGGCTCATGCACTGCGGGGGGAGCCTACATGCCCGCCATGGCCGACGAGAGTGTGATCGTGGCTGGCAATGGCACCATCTTCCTGGCAGGTCCTCCCTTGGTCAAGGCTGCCACAGGTGGGTCACACTTCATTATTCCAATTTAAGTGTGAGGTCATGCATCACATGGCGTGCTGTGCAGCAGCTTGACCTTGCTGTGACCATGTGTGGCTGACGCAGCAGTGCACGTCACCCTGGTGCATGGTGCAGGTGAAGTTGTCAGTGCAGAGGACCTGGGGGGAGCGGCACTGCACTGCGCCACATCTGGCGTGACTGACCACTTTGCCGAGGTGGGGAAGGGGGAGGGGGAGCGGGAGCGGGAGCGGGAGCGGGGGACTGACAGTCGCTGGCACAATAGAGGGAGGGAGGAGGGGTGTGTAGATGGGGCGTGGAAGGGGTGTGACTGACGGTCACTGGCACAATGCTGGGGAGTGGGTGATGATGGTGTTTGGAGGGAGGGTGGATGGGGCGTGGTTGACCACTTATGGGGTGTGGGTAGGGAGTGGGGGTTAGAGGCGGTTAGAGGGGCCATGCTTGACCACTTTGCAGGGGTGTGGGTGGGGAGGGGGAGGGAGGGGCAACAAGTGACTCACTAGGAGAGGTAGGACCCAAGCCAGGGTGAGGGGAGGATGAAGGGTGAGGGGGCAGATTGGGTAGGTTGCTGTGTGGGGAGGCAAGGCAGGGCTGGTCAAGGCACCAGGACGTGCCGGGGCGTTGGTATTGCTGAGCTGCCAGGTGCGTTGCATGGTGCATGGTGCAGGATGAGCTCCATGCGCTAGCGCTGGCGCGGGATCTCATTGCCACTGCCAACCTGCCCTCTGCACCTACCCAGCTGTGAGTGGCTGCCTGCTGTCAGTGACAGGACCAGGCAATGACATGATGTGGCACAAAATGGTGTGACCTGGTGTGAAAGCTTTGCATTGCACTTTGCTTTGCTTCTGTGACATCGGCAGCATGCAAGCACATTCCAGGCTCCCCATGCTCTGCCATGCCAATGTAGTATGCACCATGCAGCATGCAGCAGCCCCCATGCAGCATGCAGCATGCAGCATGAGGGGTGTGTTCTTGACCCCAGGGAGGCTGACTGGGAGGAGCCCCTGTACCCCGCCCACCAGCTTAGGGGCCTGGCACCCCTGGCACCCCCAAGCCCCCCACCTGCTGCATCCGCCCCTCCTGCAGACAGCAGCAGCAAGGGTGTGGGGGGCAAGGGAGAGGGTGATGGTGTGGGGCAGGGGGCAGGGGCGGCGGCTGAGGCGGGAGCAGGGGCAGAGGGCTCTCAGGGGGCCCATGTGAGGGGTGCAGCGGACCCCCGGGCAATCCTTGCACGCATCCTGGACGGCTCCAAGTTTGATGAGTTCAAAGCCAACTATGGCCGCACTCTTGTCACAGGTGTGACGTTGCCCTTGGTCACACCTGCTTAGTATGCAGTGTTCGTGCTAGGCAAGCTGTCGTGTGCCAGGCCTATAGCACTGCAAGGGGTGGGGCATGGAGAAGATCATGATGTGCATGAGGCAGGCATGGAGGCGGTTTTGGCAGTGTTGGCATGAGTCTTGAAGAATTGAATGGAAGGCTGGCTGGGCAGGAAGGCCACGAGGTGTGGGGCTGGGCGCTGGTTGCATGAGGGTGAGGCAGGGGTCGTGCATGTAGTGGTGCGTGCTGTGAAGTGACGTCTGACTGTGGATTGCCTGGGCACTGAGAGAGGGTGAGAGAGTGTGTGTGAGAGTGTGTGAGAGTATGAGTCTGAGAGTGAGAGAGTGAGAGAGAAGAGAGGCAAAGAGAGGAAGAGAGGGAGAGAGAGGGGGAGGGGGAGACCCAAGGTCCAGAGCGTCATGGCAATCCTAGTGGGCAGTCTGCACCCCTCATCCTGGCAGTGTGCTTTACCTGGCGAGAGGTAGCCTGGTGCCTGGTGCCTGTGGCCCGGTGCCTGTGTGGTGCCTGTGTGGTACCTGTGTGGTGCCTGTGTGGTGCCTGGTGCTCTGTGGCTGCCCTGTGACTGCATGCTTGTGTGGTGCAGGGTACTTACTATCATCAACATGTTCATTAGATAGTAACCTAGTAGACAAATACTGATGCCTGGTGCCTGGTGCCTGTGTCCTGTGTGTCCTGTGTGTCCTGTGTGATTCAGGGTTCGGGCGCATGTATGGGCAGAGCGTGGGCGTGGTGGCCAACGCCGGGGTCCTCCGCAGCGACGCTGCGCTGAAGGGCAGCCACTTCATCCAGCTGTGCTGCCAGAGAGGGGTGCCGCTGCTCTTCCTGCAGGACATCAACGGTGCGGGGGTTGCAATGGCAGCATGGTGTTTTGATCCACCCTCCACAAGGCAGGTCAGGGCAGGGCAGGGCAGGGCCGGGGGGAATCATCTGCCTGGGAAGCGGTTTCAAGCGCAGAACACCTCATCGCTTCTCACAGGGGACTAGGGATGAATGGTGCAGGCCGCTTGCTGGAGCCTGGGCCAGGGCAGGGCTTGGGGCCAGGGCAGGGCTTGGGGCCAGGGCAGGGCTTTCGCGCTACTAAGGGGAATGGAATGGAATGGAGCAGCGACAGGCCCTTCATGTCATGGTCGGACCACATTAGGCACCACTCACTAGGCAGGCTGCACACAGCTCACCCCCCTTCCCCTCTTTGCCTCCCTCATGCACCACTTGTACTTGTACTGCCTGTCAGGGGGCAGGGGTTCAGGCTGAGAGGCTAGCCTTTGAATCATGCCCAGGGTGACGATGGGAGCGGAGGGACTACCCCCCACCCGCCACCAGGGTTCGACAGTTGGTGATACTTGATCTAAGGCCGCCCTTAAGTGATGTCAGGGTTAACTACGGGGACTCTATACACTGGGTACACCCCCCAAATGGGACCCACCAAGTGCCATCTGAATCGTCATCTGTCATCTGATAACGCAGCCGTGAGCAACTAAGGATAACGGGCGCACGTAGATAGCCCGTGAACTTCCTCCCGTAACCGAAGTTTTGAAAAATCACGTACGGGGAGTCGAACCCTGCCTGCCACCCTCCCTCACCCTCCCTCACCCTCCCTCACCCCCCTCACCCTCCCTCACCCCTCCCTCACCCTCCCTCACCCTCCCTCACCCTCGCTCACCCTCCCTCACCCTCCCTCACCCTCCCTCACCCTCCCTCACCCTCCCTCACTCTCCCTCACCCTCCCTCACCCTCCCTCACCCTCCCTCACCCTACCTCACCCTACCTCACCCTCCCTCACTCTCCCTCACCCTCCCTCACCCTCCCTCACCCTACCTCACCCTACCTCACCCTACCTCACCCCTGCTGCTGCCGCCCTGGCTGGACCCTACAGGCTTCATGGTGGGCCGCACCGCTGAAGCAGGAGGCATCGCCAAGGACGGAGCCAAGATGGTCATGGCAGTGGCATGCGCCTCAGTGAGTAAGGGGAGGGGGACAACATGCAAGGGGGAGGTGGGGGTGTGGGGAGGTGGGCAAGTGTGACTCATACTTGTATGTCACAGGCCATGTCACACTCTCCTCGCAGCAACAACTATTGCATTGACGTCAGCACCTATGGCACTGCTAGCAGCCTGGGGGGAGGATAGCAAGGGCACGCCCCGAGACTACTCTCCTCCCTTGATGCAGAGGGCGTACTCTTTCTTCCTTTCTTTCTTTCTTTCTTTCTTTCTTTCTTTCTTCACCAATAGGAGCAATACAACCAACCAAGGCGGTGAGTGCTTTGCTCTCTTTGGCCCCATCTTGCCTGATGCCACGCCATGGTGGTCACGCCGGTTTTCTAGCATCTTGGGAGTTGCTCCATGCGCCAACTCGAAGTATCACTGTGCCTGACCATGGAGCCCACTTCACTTGAAGCTGCTGCCTTGCACATCGAAACATGCTAGTACATTTCCTGTCTTGAGTGGCACATGCTCAGTCACACCTTCACACCATGCATCTCACATGGTCGCCATGCAGGTTCCCAAGGTGACAGTCATTGTCGGGGGCAGCTACGGTGCAGGCAACTATGGCATGTCAGGTCGAGCCTACAGCCCCAGCTTCCTGTATATGTGGTGAGTCAGCAATTGGCAGCTGGTAGTTAGCAGTTGGCAGCTGGCAGTTGGCTGCCTGTCGCCTAAAACACGGAGGCTGTGTCCTTTCTCCTGCAGCCACAGCCCAACCCAGGTTGCTTCCTGCAGCCACCCCACCGCAGACCACACAGCCTATATGACTACATTCAGGATAGACGGTGAGAGCAGGCCGCGCACCCTCCAGTTGGTAGCTCCTCCCTTGATGCACGCCAGCTCTGCCAGATTAGTCTTCTTCTTCGTATTCTTCTTCTTCTTCTTCTTCTTCTTCTTCTTCTTCTTCTTCTTTTTCTTCTTCCTCCTCTTTTTTCTATTTCTTTTCATTGCTCTCAGGCAGCAGGCAGCAGGCAGCAGGCAGCAGGCAGCAGGCAGCAGGGGCGGCTGTACAGCCTCCCTGTGTCTGTGTCCAAGGTTCAGGGGGGTTGCCTGGCGGCCAGGTGGCAGTGCTGCTGTGTCCAGCCAAGCTTGAGCTGGACAAGAGGCAAGGGGGAGGCTGGGTGTGCGGGAGAGGGGAGGGGCGAGCCAGTTGCTGGGGGTGGTGCCAAGTGCTTGGCGTGAGGCTGTTGCAAGTTTGTGGCATTGTAGGTGCGTGGAAGGTGGGCAGAAGGTGGGCAGCAAAAGATAGGAGGCAAGAGGTAGGGAGCAAGAGGTGAGCGAGGAAGGGGGCTGAGGGACGAGTGCAGGGCCTGCTGCAGCCTCAGTGAGCTGCCTGTGACCTGTTCTGCCACCTTGTGCCGTCAGGCCAACTGCCCGGATCGGTGTCATGGGTGGCGAGCAGGCGGCGGGTGTGCTGGCCCAGGTGGGTCCCAGTGAACAGCATGCAAGGATGCAAGCCAGCATGCCAGCAAGGAGCAGCAAGGAACATGCCAGCATGCCAGCAAGCATGCAAGCATGCAAGGCGCCCTTGTCCATCACACGCGGGACACTGTCAGGCAGAAGTTCAAGGTGACGTGTGTATGGTGTGACGTGTCTGGTTGCGGTGCTTTTCTCTTCAACCATGCCCTCCCCCAGGCTGCCGCTGCTGCTGCTGTCATAGCTGCCAGCCTGGCATGGCAGCTCAGCCTTACCCACTTCGCTCACTAGGCGGCAGACAGAACGCTGGTTAGTGCGCTGTAGCCGTTGGTCTGACGTGCCCGCTTTGCCGCACCCGCTGTGTTGTTGTTGTTGGTTGTGGTGTTGTTGTTGGTGGTGGTGGTGGTGGTGGTGGTGGTGGTGTTGGTGTTGGTGGTGGTGTTGGTGATGGTGGTGGTGGTGGTGTTGTTGGTGGTGTTGTTGGTGGTGGTGTTGGTGGTGGTGTTGGTGGTGGTACATGGCTGAGCCGGGAGCTGCCCGCTGCCGCTGCTGCTGCCGCCGCCACTGCTGCTGCTGCTGCTGCTGCTGTCATAGCCGTCAGTCTAGCATGCCTGCTGTGCCGCACCCGCTGTGTTGTTGTTGTTGGTGGTGGTGGTACATGGCTGAGCCGGGAGCCAGGTGTAGCCCAGCCTTGCCTGTTAACTACCTGGCTAAGCAGCTGCTAAGCTAAGCCTGCTGTGTGTGCCAGGTGGAGGCGGAGAAGCACAAGCGTGACGCAGGCAGTAGTCACGGCCCTGCCGCCCCCAGCAGGGCCTGGGGCCCGCAGCAGGCCGCGGCCTTCAAGCAGGCCATGACGGAGAAATACGAACGTGAGGCGTCACCCTGGTGAGTAGCAGCTGCCCTGTGGAGCCTGCCCTTGCAACTACAGCCCGTTCCAGTACCTTGGCAGCCAGCCCACCGCCAGCCTGCCCCTGTACAGGATCGCACAACGCAAGTGCAGTATCAGGCATCAGCACTCAACGACTCATGCACAAGCACCCGCGCAGTATCCCGTATAGTCGTCTGCATCGCGCTAGATGTGCGCCGCCACTCAGCTAGCGCATTGACGTCGGGGTTACAGGGCAGCTGCTCTGCTTCGTCAGTCAAATCTTACACCCGCAGAATCGGTGAACTCGTCCAGTGTGCGCTCACCGGTGCTGGTCACGCCTACGGCTTCCGTGCAGGTTCTCCAGCGCCCGGTTGTGGGATGACGGCGTCATTGACCCCGCGGACACCAGGCGGGTGGTCGGCCTGTCGCTTGCAGCGGCTATGCACGGGTGGCGAGCCGGGCAGGCTGGGAGCGCAGCAGCCATGCAGTTCGGCGTCTTCCGGATGTGACGAGTCAAGACGCTCAAAGCAATGGAGACGCTGTTTCAGTGATGTGGGGGTTTGGTAGGGAGGGAGGATGTGGGCTGTGCCAGGGTTACTGTGACCCGTAACTCATGTTGTGTTGTTGATGATGGTGATGCTGTAAGTGTGTATCAAATTTATCTTATACCACCACACAGACTGTGGCTGATCACAGCTATGGTTATAACCCACGGCTACACTGGTGCCATCCATAGGCCCTTTCGTTGGCCACAAGGCAAGACGAGAGTGTTTGTTGCAGATATTGCTGACAGTTTGTCGGTTATGTGTATTGGTGTTGAACGATTGATTGCCATCACCATCAAAGATGAGCAGTGTGTCTCCACCCCCTGCGTGGGCTCAGATTGTGGTTGTCGCTGGTACCACAGCCACGCTCGCGTGGTGGCTCTTCTCTTCTTCGAAGGACTGGTACAGCGGCCCCGTCCGCGAGACAGACTTTGAATCATTCTTGGTCCAGCAAACTGGCAAGAAGACTGGCGTGCCGCTCAAGCGCAGCACTGGATGGCGAGGCCCAAAGGCTGCATCCAGCGAACGCGGTAGCGTTAGTGGGCCATTTGAAAGCTTCCTCAAGCGAGAGGTCACCGCGGAGGACACCGACGAAGACCCACGCAACCCACTTGACTTCAACTCCTTCCTGCGATCCGCGCTGCCATCGCAACGCATCGCAGCAACACCACTCAAAAGTGTTGCAACAGTAACGCCGCACCCGGGTCCAGCAGCGCACCATGTTCGCATACGAGTATTGTACGGCACGGAGTTCGGCTTCTCCAAAGAGGTTGCGGAGCGGTTATGCAGCAGGCTGCGCGAGACCGAGCAGTACTGGTGAGGCGTGAGGCGTGAGCAAGCTGGGCCAGGTCTACAGCCCGGTGTGGAGACAGCTGACGAACTGGTGCTCACAGGCCCGTCCTGACTGACATGGCGGACCACCCAGAGGGCCTGGACCTGCAGTCAGAGCAGGTGCTGCTCCTAGCCTGCTCTACTCAGGTGAGAGAGCCTCACAGGGGTTGGTGCCAAGCTGAGCTGGCCTGGCTGGCGCGGTGCTCACCCACCAGGACCACCAAGCCATGCTGCATGTCAGCTCCTGTTGGCCTTGCAACAACGCTTGAGCGCAAGACGCGGACATGGCATGGCATGGCATGGCATGGCATGGCATGGCATGGCATGGCATGGCATGGCATGGCATGGCATGGCATGGCATGGCATGGCTCAAAGGCATTGTAGTAGTACACGTTGTATCCCATCATGAGGTGGGCTTGAGGAGCGGTTGTCCCTGCCAGCCCTCCTCAGACACAGCCCACAGGCAGGAACGCGTGCCCGGCTCTGGCCCCTGCCGGAAGTACTCATGGGGCCAAGCACGCCCTAGCAGGCAGCCCACAGGCAGTGACGCATGTGTTTGCTGCAACCTGTTCCCTTCACCTCACCCCACCACCTTCACGCCCACCACCCCTACCCCCACCACCCTCCCATGTGCTGACCTCCATCTTCTCCATGCCCCTGCCTTGCACAGCGCTGATGTCTGCTTGCACACGGCCTGCCTGCGGCTGCCTGCCTGCTGTGCTCCAGGGTGATGGAGTGCCACCGACTGAGGCCAGGGAGTTCTGTGACTGGCTGGTTGCGGGCAAGGCGGGCCGCCTGCCTGACCTGCACTTCTCAGTCTGTGCCCTGGGGGATAGGTGGGCGCTGCTGACCAGGGACTGGGCGGCAGCACCTCCATCATGGGCATCACCAGCACCATGCCCACCTCTGCCATGGCCTCCAGCAGCACCACCACCACCACCACCACCACCCCAGCACCAGCACCAGCAGCACCAGTAGAAGCAGCAGCAGCAGGGTAGCAGCAGCAGCAGCAGCAGCTGCAGGGCAGCAGCAGCAGCAGGGCAGCAGCAGCAGCAGCAACAACAACTCCACCATAGGATGCCGTGAGCATATCGTGGCTTGTGTGCCCCACACACGACTGTCCAGCTCCCCTGATCCAGCGCCCAGCAGCCCGGCTTACAATCCAATCTTGCAGCCCCCTTGCATGTTCAACCAGCCATCCAATCTTGCACATACGGCACAGTGTGGCACCTGGGCAGGCCCTCCTCAGCCAGCAATGCATTCACTGGCCGGCCCTGCAGGGCCCCAGCCTGCCCTCCCCCCTGCAGTGGCCCCTGGCTGCCTCCCCCCTGCAGCCCCCCGTCAGCCTCACAGCCGCCAGGCCCCCTTCACGGCCTCTATGGCCAGCCTGAGGGAGACAGGCCGCAGCCTCCCAGTAGCCTCAGGCCGCCCATCATGGCCTGCAGCCCAGCAGCTGCTGCTGTCCGCAGCCACAGCCCCACCTGCCTGCTTGCCTGACGCAAAGCCTCCCACGCGCCTCAGCCTCCGCGCGCCCATTGCCTGACTGCCTGCCTGCCTGCCTGCTGCCGCCACACTAGTGCCACCCCTAGCCGCCAGCCTCACCACCTATCTGCCTGCCTGCCTGCTGCTGCTGCTGTCACCAGGTCATACACGCACTTCTGCCGCTGCGGGCAGCGCCTGGACAACGCCCTGGCTGCCCAGGGGGCACAGCGCCTGGCCCCCCGGCAGGACGTGAACAAGGAGGACTGGCCGGTGGTGGAGGGCTGGGTGCAGGCCTGCGTGGACGGCCTGGCCCGCCTCAGCCTGCGCCCAGTGGGCAGCGCGGCAGCAGGTGGGCCGGGGGGAGAGGGGAGGGTCCCTGGAGCTGGCAGCGGGTGGGGCTGTCTGGGCCTGTCTGGGTGGGGGGTCTGGGTGGTCTGGGTGGAGCTGTCTGTCCTGTCTGGTGCTGGCAGCAGGTGGGCAGCAGCGGCAGCGTGAGGCAGCGGGGCAGCGGCAGTGGCAGTGAGGCAGGGGGGGCGGCAGCAGGTGGGTGGGGTCTGTCTAGGACTGCTGGCTAGCGGTGGCGTGACAGTCAGTCAGGTGTCAACCATACCTGATGACCGCCCCAGCATTGACCCCCTTACCCAGGTTGCCGCCCTAGCAATGACTTTGACCCTGACCCTGACCCTGACCCTGACCCTGACCCTGACCCTGACCCTGACCCTGACCCTGACCCTGACCCTGACCCTGACCCTGACCCTGACCCTGACTCTGACCCTGACCCTGACCCTGACCCTGACCCTGACCCTGACCCTGACCCTGACCCTGACCCTGACCCTGACCCTGACCCTGACCCTGACCCTGACCCTGACCCTGACCCTGACCCTGACCCTGACCCCCCTCTTGACCGCTCTGTGGCCCTGACCTGCTGACTATGTGCTTCACCCTAACCCTGAAACCTATTGTAACCTGTTACCACCCACCGACCTTGCCCCCCCTGGTGACCTTGCGACCTGAAGACCCAGGGCCCAAGGTGGAGCCAAGCAGCGCTGCCGCCCCCCCTGCCAAGCGCTGGGGCAAGGCGCGGCCCTTTCCAGGCCGGGTGCTGGCGGTGGAGGGCCTGTGTGCAGTGCAGGGCCCCGACGACAAGAACACCTTTAGGTGCGTGGCAGCCTCAGGTGGCCCGCCCACCAGCAGCTGCAACACACTGTTGTTACTCTGTTATGTACTCTTTTGTGCTACTCTGTTGTGGCACGCGTCCACCAGCAGCTGCAACACACGACTGGGTCAGGTGCGCTGCAGTGACACGACAGCGACACACCACTGGGTCAGTGCTGGGTATGGGAGTGCTTCTGAAGCTCAGCTGCGCCTGTGGCTGTGGCTGGCTGCCAGGGCAGGCAGGGCTGAATGCAGCAGGGGGTGGCAATGCCTGACCAGCAGCAGCAAGGGAAGGGAGGGTGGACTAGGCCGCTCCTCTCACCGGCCAATCCTGCAGCTGCCAGCTTCCAGCCCACACGCCCACACGCCCGTATGTCTTCCGACCTGCCTATCTGCCCACCTGCCACGGCATCTAAGCCCAGGCAGCCATTCAGCATGATCGCGACCAGGAGTGACCTTCGAGGCCTTGCCCTTGGCACGGCGATGGGTTTTAAAAGAAGGGCCTCTGGTGTGATGTTTGCAGGCTGGAGTGTGACCTGGGTGACTCAGGGCTGACCTACCTGCCTGGGGACGCCCTGGGCATCTACCCTCGCAACGACCCCAAGGCAAGGACTGCAACGCCCAGGCCAGCGGCCAGCAGCCTGCAGCTGATCCCAGGGCTGCCAAGCCTAGCTGCTGCCCCACCCTGCCCTACCCTGCCCCACCCTCCCCGGGCATCACCCTTGCAACCACCGTTACCAACGCAAACCAACCTTACCCTACCCTACCCTACCCTACCCTCCCTGCCACCCTGCCTGCATATGTAGAAAGCTGTAAGCGACCAATCCGTCGAACCCTACCCTACCCTACACCTGACCTGACCTGACCTGACCTGACCTGACCTGACCTGACCTGACCTGACCTGACCTGACCTGACCTGACCTGACCTGACCTGACCTGACCTGACCTGACCTGACCTGACCTGACCTGACCTGACCTGACCTGACCTGACCTGACCTGACCTGACCTGACCTGACCTGACCTGACCTGACCTGACCTGACCTGACCTGACCTGACCTGACCTGACCTGACCTGACCTGACCTGACCTGACCTGACCCTGACCTGACCTGACCTGACCTGACCTGACCTGACCTGACCTGACCTGACCTGACCTGACCTGACCTGGCCTGGCCTGGCCTGACCTGACCTGACCTGATCTTGCTTGGTTACCTGACCCCTAATGCAACCTGGCCTGGCCTGACGCCTGACGCTGGTGCAGTATGTTGATGAGCTGCTGGAGGTCATGGCAGCAGACGGCAGCCAGCTGGTACCCACCCCTGCCTGGCACTCTGAGGATGCCAGCCAGCCGGGGGGGAGGCCAGACCAGCTGACGCTCAGGGACGCCCTGGCCATGTGCTACGACCTCAGGCCAGTCCTGCTGCTCCCCCCTCCCCCTGACCCTGACCCCCACCCACCCATCCCACCCCCTGACCCTGGAGCCCCCACCCATCCCACCCCCATCCCTGACCTCTCTCCACCCCCCAACCCCCCTCCCCCCTCCCCCTCCCCACCCCCATCCCTTTCTACCCTCCCCCTCTCTCTGCCGCCCCCCACCTTACTTAAGAGCCCTAGCCAGCGCCACCCACACCAGCCCCATGCCCTGCCCGCCCCCTCCCCCTCCCCCTCCCCCAGCCTTCCATGAGCCTCCCCCATCACCCCCGCCCAAACGTAGTCAGCCGAGCACCTTGCCATGTAGCTGCAGGTCGCCTAAGCCTGAGCTGTTGAAGCTGTTGAGTCAGGCGCTGCTGGGGGGGGATGCAGCGCAGCAGCAGGATGCGGCCCCCGGCCCCCCTGCCAAGACCCCGGGCGTTGGCAGCCGCAGCGGCAGGGGCAGCGGGGCACTGGGCCGCAGCGCAGCCAAGGAGGGCGCTGTGAGTGAGGCTGCTGCTGCTCAGGTAGGGAGCAGGGGCAGGGGGCGGAGTGGAGGGATGGGGAAGAGGGGAGGGAGAGGGAGAGGGAGGGGGAAGAAGAGAGTGGGGCGGGGCAGGGGGAGGGGTTGGGGCAGGGGATGGGGGAGGGAAGGAGGAGGGGGAGGGTGTTGGTGGGGTGGGCCTGCTCCGCCCTGTGTACGGCCCCTGCCGCCCCTCGACCCGCTCGCCCTGGGTCGATGCAGCTTCTTGTCAACGCAGCCTCAAGTGTGAAGCCTCCGGCTATCACCTGTCCGCCCCTCCCCCCGTTACTCCCCCCTCCCGTCCCTAACCCCTCGTACCCCCTTCCCCTCCCCCCTGGACCCCCTTCCCCTCCCCCCTGCCCAGGCCCCCTGCACCCTCAGGCCTACTCGCCCTGGTTCAATGTCTGCCTCTAACACTGCCTGTCACCTAATTCCTGCCCCCCCCCTGCCCCCCCCCCTGCCCCGCCCCTGCCCAGGCAGCCGCCCTGAGCAGCCTGCTGGCGGGGGGCAGCAGCGCCCAGGAGAGGTACCTGGAGGGGGGCCGCCACGTGGTGGACATTCTGCGCTGCTTCAGCGCTGCGCACCTCAACCCCTCACAGGTCAGGTCAGGCCAGGCCAGGCCAGGCCGGGGCGGGGCGGGGCGGGGCGGGGCGGGGCGGGGCGGGGTGGGGCGGGGTGGGGCGGGGCGGGGCGGGGCGGGGCGGGGCGGGGCAGGCCAGGCCAGGCCAAGACCAGGGCAGGGCAGGGCGGGAAGCAGCAGAGTTGGGCGCAAGGCTGGTGCCCCTGCCCCTGTGCCCCCCTAGCCTGCTGTGGTGCCTGCTGTGGTGTGGTCGTGTCCAGGTGCTGACTGCGCTGCGCCCCCTGCTGCCCCGCCTGTACTCCATCTCCTCCTCACCCCTGGAGCACCCCACCAGGGTCCAGGTAGGCTGGGGGGCAGCAGCAGCAGGGGGGGGGGCAGCAGGGGGTCGGTAGGGGGGCAGCAGCCGCAGGGGCGGCAGCAGTATGGGGCCAGCAGAGGAGGAGGGCAGGGAAGGTTGAGGACGAAGGTGGGCAGGTGGGCAGGAGGGTGGGCGAATAGGTCTGATGGGCTGGGCCTGGCATTCGTGTTGGGTTGGTGTGTCGTTTAGCAGCGGTGTTGTTCAATATGTTTTGCTGTGGTGTGTAGATCAGAGACTATTATATATTATAATACAGTATTAATCAGAGTAATAAAGGACATCAAAACATAATTTTTTTGTTACTTATATATATACTTTTTAATATGCGATTATTTATACGCACTGCGGATGTGATGTGGTGTGGCCAGCAGCACTGAGTGTATGGCTGCAGGCAACCATTGCGGAGGTCAAGTACACAGCGCACGGTGCACAGCGCATTGGCGTGTGCTCCACCTTT
>JASKMD010000008.1:19799528-19847028 GCA_030144725.1 Haematococcus lacustris | reverse complement strand
GCTGCTATTGTCGACACCTGTGCTCCTCGACCCAATGAGTAGGGTAGCCAGCCACAGCCCCTACCCTCATCCCCGTCTTGGCTGCCCCTGGTGGCTGACCGCTGCAGGTCCTTCATCCTGCAGCGTTTGCTAGCAGCCGAGCAACAGCAGCAGCAGCAGCAGCAGCAGCAAGAACCGCGGGAGCAGCAGGGGCGGCAGGGGGGGGCGGGTGAGGGGGCAGGGGGTCCCATACCCCCCAGCCCCGGCAGCCCTGGCAGGATCCAGGATGGGGGCGGTGAGGGCGGCAGGTCGCCCGCGGTGGGCCAGATGGTGCTGTACTTTGGCTGCCGGCGGGCCGACCAGGACTACCTGTACGGGCCAGAGCTCGAGGAGTGGGCGGCGCAGGGCAAGATCACTCTCTTCACTGCCTTCTCACGCCAACAGGTGCGGCGGAGTGGGGTCCTGCAGGTGCCATGAGCACCTTGCAGCCACCCTCTCCCTGCTCTCCCCCCTGTTCTCCCTCACAAACTACTACCCCTACCCCTCCCACCCCTTGCCCTCGCTTCCCCCTCGCCCCCCCCCCTCCCACCGACTGCCCTCCCTCCACCCCTGCCCCCCTCCCCCTGCCCCCTTCCCCCTGCCCCCAGGCTGCCAAGGTGTACGTCCAGGACCGCCTAGCCCAGTCCGCTGACCTGGTGTGGGCCCTGCTGCGCCACCAGTCCGCCCACTTCTACGTCTGCGGCGACGCGGCTCACATGGCCGGGGCAGTGGAGGCGGCGCTGCTGACCCTGATGGCACCACGCCTGGCGGCAGAAGACCCGGCACTGAGGGCAGGCGGGCCAGAGGCAACACAGGCCGCCGCCGCAGCCTTCCTGGAGCAGCTGGCCCAGGCTGGCCGCTATCAGCGCGACGTGTGGTACTGAGGGCTGAGGAGATCAGGCCTTCAGGTCAGGAGGCAGCTGAGGCCACGAGGGCTTGAGTGTGGTATTGAGGGCTGAGGATGGGAAGGGGCGAGGGGAGGGGAGGAGGGGAGGGGAGGAGGGCGCTGGCGTGAGGTGTGACCGGAGCAGAGAAAGGGGGGAGGAGGAGAATGATGAGGAGGAGGAGGAGGGGGTTCGGTTGGTGTTGTCGTGGAGTACTCAGCTCGAGGTGGGTGATGGTCAGGAGCCGGCTGCAGGTTACCGCACCTAGCCTGCTGATCCATGACCCAGTGATCCATGTTGACCTAAGGTGAAGTATTGGCCGGGGGGGGCTGCTGCTCAGCTTGCCAGGCTCCAGCAGCAGCAGGGGCACTAACTGCAAAGAGAGGGGAGGGAGGAGTGAGGGGAGGAGGGGGGCGGGTGCCGGTGGTCCCAGCTGTGAGGGGAGGTAAAGGGGGCTGTTGCATGCCGAGGCCAAGAATGGCAGGACTCGACCAAGGGGGGTTCCAGGCAGCCAGCTGGTTGTGGCCGGTGACTCATGCAGCAGGCTGAGGGCAGCGATGGCAGCGATGGCAGGTGCAGAGTGGCTGGAAGGAGCAGGTGTCGAGAGTGAGGGGTGTGATGTGTTGAGGAGTGCTCTGCTGCACCTGGAGGTGGAGGGAGGGCTGCAGTGCTAGGAAGGAGCAGGAGGTCAGGGTGAAGGGGAGAGGAGGGCGCTCATGTGAGTTTGAACCCAACGATATGTCCATGCGACATGTGCAGTCTTTTTTTCCTCAAATACAGGAAATGTTGGCAATGGGTTCAGGCTTATGACTCATGCCTCAATCATGGTCAGGTTGGAGATCTTGCTGGCGGGCATACGAGCACCGCGCCCACTGCAACGTCTCAAGCAGTCTAGGACCACCCTCAATGTAGCCCGCCCCCTCCACATCTCTCAACCCACTTCACCGTAGCTTCCTGGATCCTTCTGCACCCCTCCGTGCCGACACTTGGCTCCTATCATAAACCCACCCTGTACACAAACTGCGAACCACCACAAGTCCAGAAAGGTTGCTTCTTGACTTCATTTGATTTGCCTCAAACAAAACGATATGTGGGAGTGTGCCATGCTAGTCAGCTGTGACACGCCCTGAGGAAAATTCAAATTTTGACGAACGGAGCCCATAGGCCACGGATAGCAGTTGCGCCTGGTGCGTTGCAATCGTCCTTTTGCGCTGTATCCCGCTGATGGTTGTGCCTGACCTGAAGCCTGTTGCGCCCTCCACATTAAAATTGCTTGAGACGCAAGCTTGCTACTGGATGCTAGTAGCTGTAAGGTCGTACGGGTCAGAATGCCTATCGCAGCACCGTGCAGCATCACGTGACGGTCCAGTCGAGCGCGACGGTGGCGGGAGGTGCATCTATAGTCCTAGTTACATCTAGTAAGTGGCGCAGCACCATCAAACGCGACATGCCCCATGCCTTGACTGACCGGAATTCGGTATTCCTGTGACCGGCGCCAGGCACTAGCAAGGGCTCCATCCGCGACCATTGTCACACACATGTGTCCGTAGCAAGCACATCTACATAATAGGTAAGATTGCTGCAACATGCAAGTGAGGTGTGAGTGACAGCTTCACAGCAAGCCCATGGCACGCCCAGCCATGCCACAGCCATGAGAACTAATAAAATCGTATGCCACTTTGCTAGTGGCCTGTTATCACTGCAATGAAACTACAGCCCAAGTTTCATGTGGCAGTGACGATGCGTTCAGCACTAACATGGGTATGCAGCCCCCCGACCTCATGTCCTCTCACTACCACCATGTGCCATCCTATTTGGCTGCAGGAAGGCATGGCAAGGTGTCTATGTTGAGGTGTGTGATGGCAATCATGGGTCTAGTTGGTGACAGGTGACATGTGCATCGCCAGAGCATCCAACCAGTCGGCTATGTGCATGTTCCGCACGGGCTTTACGGTGGGCTGCCCATTGCCCACCACAGCCCACAACTCTTGCAGCTGGTTTTTCAGCAACTTTGAGGTGGTTGGTGGCAGCTTGTTGCTAGCTAGCTTGCAGCGGTACAAAGCTACTGCCTGCAGGTGCCTGCCCTTATCTGTAGCCTTGTCCGCTGCATACTGCTTCGCCTCCTCTTGTTGCATGGTGGCTGTTTGCCCACAGGCTGACCGTGCCTCTAAAGATGCCAGGCTGATAGTGATGGACCCCACGCTTCTCTTGCAGACCGATGTGGAGGTGGCAGCACCGGCTGTGGGTGAGGGGGTGGCAGCGGCAGCTACGGGAGAGGGGTGGGCTGTGGCGAGCGAGGGTGATGCTATGCCAAAGAAGGCTACAGTTGCAGCCTGCTTGTCCTCCTTGCGTTGACGCTTGGCCACCTTGTCCTCCACCCTGCTCTCTGCTAGGCATTGTATAGTATTAACATTGTATTGCAGCTGCGGGAGGAGGGGGAGGGCCTGCGGAGGGAGCGTCGGCATATGCGGGAAAGGGGGTGCCAGCGGAAGGGGTGGTGGGTGTAGGAGGAGGGGTTGGAGGAGGGGTGGGGCTGATGCTTGGAGGAGTTGAGTGGGGTGTTGGTTCAGTGCTGGGAGGTGGTGAAAGGTGGCCGGCAAGCGGACAGCCGGTAGGTAAGGGAGGGCATGAGCTGCCCACAAGGCTTGAGCATTTGGATGGTGCTGCCAGGATGGTGGGTCACTGAACTGCCACAGCCGCCCGTTGACCGATAGAATGCTGCATGCACAGCAAAGGGGGCATCTGACTTGAGTGCAAGTGAGAGCTAGTGCATGTAAGTGCATGTGAGCGATGGTTGATGCTGATGTTGAGGTATCTTACCATGAGGCTTGGCGGTTTGAAGGTGACATAGGTTCCTGTGGCAGAAGAAGAAGGGTCCTGCATGACGAACAAGATCAAGGCAAGGTTGAGGGTTGAAGATGTTGTTTGTTGTAGCCCTTCTCTACCAGCTGCCGTACAAGCTGGACATTGTATAGTATTAAAGAGCTTTGTAAGTACCAACCTGACGCTCAGCGTGGGTGTCGCCCCCTGCCCAGCTCGTTGTAGGCCGTGCCGGATAGCGGCTACTGCCAACTCCATGGAATGTTCATCCTTCTGATGTTGTAGCAGTTGCGCCCTGGAACCCTGCAAGAAACACACAAAAATAGCATGCACCATGGGGCATGCACCCTAAACTAAGGATCTGCAACAAGGAGGTCTACAGGAACATGTGATGCAAACAAACATATGATGCATGGCCACTAACCTCCAGCAGTGATTGTGTGGCAGGCCCCTCGCTGCTGCCGGACACCGGGCGTTGTGCGGCAGTTGCAGTTGGAGCCACATGCGCCAGCCTAGCCCCCTGCCCCTGCAGCCCTGCCCCTCCCTGCCCCTCGCTGCTGCCAGCTGCCAGGATGGTGGGTGGACGGCGGGCAGGACCTGCAGCCACATGCGCCAGCCCAGCCCCCTGCCCCTGCAGCCCTGCCCCTCCCTGCCCCTCGCTGCTGCCAGCTGCCAGGATGGTGGGTGGACGGCGGGCAGGACCTGCAGCCACATGCGCCAGCCCAGCCCCCTGCCCCTGCAGCCCTGCCCCTCCCTGCCCCTCGCTGCTGCCAGCTGCCAGGATGGTGGGTGGACGGCGGGCAGGACCTGCAGCCACATGCGCCAGCCCAGCCCCCTGCCCCTGCAGCCCTGCCCCTCCCTGCCCCTCGCTGCTGCCAGCTGCCAGGATGGTGGGTGGACGGCGGGCAGGACCTGCAGCCACATGCGCCAGCCCAGCCCCCTGCCCCTGCAGCCCTGCCCCTCCCTGCCCCTCGCTGCTACAAGCTTCTGGGAGGGTGGGTGGACACTGGGCAGGAGGAGTTGAGGCCTCCCCCACCATCCTGGCTGCAGGCGCTGGCTCTTGGGGGAACGGTGGTGCTCCATTCGCAGCTTGGTACCGTCTCTGGCAAAGCTGTACACAACAACGGTGAGCAATGAGGGCGAGGTCTTTGGCTTCACAATCCGCTTTCAACTGGCTGTCCACAACACTGGCTGGCCCAATGACACACAGCTTGTACTCGGGGGCACAAGTGAGGGTACCCTTAAGGCGCAAGGCTTCATGACGCAATCGCCATGCCACCTCCATCCCATCCTCCCCCTGGTGCACACCCACAGCTACCCATGCATAGAACTCCCTGGTGACGTTGGGGCAAGTGCACTTGCAACAGAGCACGCATTTGCCCTGGTTGGGGTGCTGGAACCTTGCCATGCCTTCCTGCAGCCAAATAGGATGGCACATGGTGGTAGTGAGAGGACATGAGGTCGGGGGGCTGCATACCCATGTTAGTGCTGAACGCATCGTCACTGCCACATGAAACTTGGGCTGTAGTTTCATTGGGGTAATAACAGGCCACTAGCAAAGTGGCATACGATTTTATTAGTTCTCATGGCTGTGGCATGGCTGGGCGTGCCATGGGCTTGTTGTGAAGCTGTCACTCACACCTCACTTGCATGTTGCAGCAATCTTACCTATTATGTAGATGTGCTTGCTTCGGACACATGTGTGTGACAATGGTCGCGGATGGAGCCCTTGCTAGTGCCTGGCGCCGGTCACAGGAACACCGAATTCCGGGCAGTCAAGGCATGGGGCATGTCGCGTTTGATGGTGCTGCGCCACTTACTAGATGTAACTAGGACTATAGATGCACCTCCCGCCACCGTCGCGCTCGACTGGACAGTCACGTGGGGTTGCAACGCGTCGCTGGAACGATTTGAGCGATGCCCAGTGATAGAGACCACTACTATAGGCTCATCCGCGGGGGAACATCTTCGCCCACCACCATCGCGGCCGTACTAGAGGCCAGCGATACAGACACGGCTTGAGCTATAGAGCGGGCTGGTGCAAACGCGATGTCCTGAGGTGGCCTGTGTGACCCAAACTGACCCATGCGAACATTTTATCAGGCGTGTCACAGCTGAAATGCTAGCTACATTCTACAAAACTGGCAGTTGAACGGTTAACTTTGTGCCGGTTATCTGTCGCCGTCATAACCTCGTGCCCTTGCTGATGTTGCTCGGGTTGCGCAGCGTCTCAAAGTTGGCTACCAGCCACTACAGGCGAGCAGTTCGCGCGTCATCCACCATGTCCGGCTCGGGCCCGTCGTTCAAGGTTTCGTATTGCTATAATTGAGATGGGGGCCGGCAGGAGCTTACTGCTGCTGCTGAGGCGGTCCGGCGTGCCGCACCTGGCGCCTCAATCTCAGAAGAGGGCCAGGATGCATACCCCATTCGTGTGTCGGTGCACTACCAGGGCCGCGTGCTGTGGTCCGGCGATCAAAGGTGAGCATCTCCCCGACTGCATGTAGGGGTGACGCCAAAGCTATGCTGCTGGGGACTACTTCGCTTCGCTGTGCTGCTGGGAAGCTTGGACACCAACAGCTGCTGTGGACATGTGTCGGATGCAGCCACAGCAATCATGATGTCAGCTGGGGCATGGGTAAACGTTTGCTTGTTTAACAGTGTCCTCTGAACTTGAGCACTGAGCAGGGCATTGCAGAGCATCGATCTCTAGCGACACAGGCCATGCACATCTGTTGGCAACCTTGCCTCCTTTTCAAGGACCGAGTCCCATTGCTCACACCATCCATGCAAAGACATGTAGTCCCTCACTCCATGCGTACACTCCCATTGCTCATCCTGGGACACCATGCAGGGACTTGTTCCGTAAGAACGCTGCGCGGCGCAGCAGAAGCCAGGACGAGATTGCTGAGGCTGTGAGAAAGGCGCTGGCATCTCAATAGTGCTGAGGAATGAGAGGAGTGGCAGTGGACAGGCGATGAGGGCTAGCACCTGACCCTCGGGCTGCCATGCGAGTCAGCAGGGCGGCAGGGGCTGAGCTGGCCTGAGCGTGCATAGGGCGTGGAGTGACAATAGATCGGAGCAGGCACAGGGCATGGGCTGAATGTAGTGCATGGGGTGTGTGGTATGATGGCTGGCACCTGGTTATGCAGCCCCCGCAAGAGGGCCGGGTGCACGCCTGAAGGTACACGCCCTCATGCCCTCACCTGCTCAATGCGGAGTGCTGCACATGACATGGCAGTGATAGGATGCTTGCTAAGGGTTAGGATTAGGGTTGACCCTAACCCTAACCCATGACATGGCAGTGATAGGATGCTTGCTACCATGGTTGTTACATTCCACAGGGTGGTGTTGCAGAGGCCAGTGCTCCAGGGCTGTGTGCGGCGGCGGTGACAGCAGTCAAACGCTCCTCTTGATGATACTACTTCACATTTGACTGCTGTATTGATGAAGGATTTGTAGTATGAGTAGATGGCCTGACTTGAGCGACGTATGGTCGC
Source organism: Haematococcus lacustris (assembly GCA_030144725.1). Classification (NCBI taxonomy): domain Eukaryota; kingdom Viridiplantae; phylum Chlorophyta; class Chlorophyceae; order Chlamydomonadales; family Haematococcaceae; genus Haematococcus; species Haematococcus lacustris. The sequence continues at coordinate 19,839,809 of JASKMD010000008.1, read as the reverse complement.
AATGACGGATCAGGCAACTTAGCTGCTGTGTGTGTACTCATCACTGTGATTCCGTGTGTCTTGTTGTAAGCATGTTGTAGGCCGGTCCGTGTCACTCTTACCGTCACACTGACGCAACTGCACAAGTCAGATGACGCATTGCGACAGCTGTGTGGCAACCTGGGTATAGTGTGTCTGGCGGAAGCGCAATGATCCTTACATTCTTACTACCTGCTGGTCCACTACTCGAGTGCCGAGGAAAGCCCATGGGTGGGAATGAGGGTGGGAGAGTAAGGGACTGAAAGGTGGTGAGCATGAAATGAAATAGTTGTCACTGTGCAATGCCTAACCTGGTGCCACCACGTGTGTGCCCTGAACAGCTGGCTCAACTCCTGAACCCCACAGCCCTCATGCTACACCAAAATAAAGCATGAGTTGGAATCGAACCAGGCTGCAAGCTCATCATTGTAAAGGCTACCGACAGTGTGCCTAATGCGCACTTCAGCTCAGCCTTCTGGTGTGTGTGCCTGTGCCAGTGCCTGTGCCTGCGCCACACACATCCCCTTTGTGAGGGGTTCATTGCGTTTTTTTGTTGGGATTGTCTTGAGCTGTAGCTGGCTATTGCTGCAGCTTGCGCTGCCACTTGAGCAACAGGGGCTTGTCGGCTATCTCCAGCCACTCCTGGCCTGGCTGGCCTGGCTTTGGCATGGCTGGGCGGTTAGTCAACCTCATCCTCACTCTTACCCAAACACGGGGATCAGCCCTGCTGCCCTACGCTCTGCTGAGCCCCTGCGGTGTCCACCTCATCGCCTCTAGCTTCCTCGTCAAGCTTCATACATATGCGCGAGAGGTCCAGAAGGCGGTGTGGTGTGGTGATGGCCAAGAACCACGTGGCTGACCTGATAGAGGAAGCCGACAAGCACCGCCGCCTACTGGGCCTGAAACAGCAGGGTTCCTTGCAGGACACCCTGCCCCTGTCCTGCCGCACGCGCCATGCAGTGCATGTGTGCCGGTGTCTAGAGCAGTGGCAACAGCCCCCTACCCCACCTGTGCCAGGCCGTGGCAGGTGTAGGGGTTGTCCCCGGACCATGACCTGCCCACTCCCGATCACCCTCACCCCCATGCCCAGGGTAGGGATCCACTTCATCAAGCTGGTCAGCAGAGTGCTCCACGGGATGTGCAAGCAACTACGGCTAACCAAGGAGTCTCCTCACAGAGCCAGCCCTGAGCCAGCGCTGGGACAGGTGGTTCAGCACAGGCAAGCTGGCCAACAATGGCTTTGCATTTGAGAGGACGGTGGAGACAGACGGTGTCAGAGTGTGTGTGCACTACACACGCCCCCTCCCCCCTCCTCCCGCCCCACCCCCAGCAGCAGGCCCCAAGTGCAGCAGCAGCAGTGACCCATGCGGTGGGACTCCGCCGCATCGGCAAGGCCCTAGCAGAGCAGCGTGAGTTTGTGTTTAATCCAGCCACACAGAATGGGTTGGGCATTGACCCCGGCGTCACACAGGTGGTCAGTACAGCCTCACAGCCAGGGATAAGAAGTCAGGCCAGCTGGTAGCAGACCAGGTGGCCCGGTGAAAGCTGACCAAGGGAACAACTCCCGCCACGACACCCAGCGGTGGCTAGCACCGACTTAGCTCCACCTCCAGCACCTGGCAGCAGCCAGCTCAGCCTGCATATCTCCCTGGAGGCCAACCTGAAGCACATCACTGTCACCCTGGCCACCTGGAATGCGGTGTGGGAGGTGTACCTGGACCCCAAGTGGGCACGGCAGCGGCTGCGGCTGTACGGAGCCCAGGACCGGGCGCTGGAGCAGTTCTTCAAGAAGGTGAAGGTGGTTGGGTGGGAGGGAGGGTGGGAGAGTAAGGGACTGAGAGGTGGTGGGCATGAAATGAAATAGTTGTTACTGTGCCATGCCTAACCTGGTGCCACCATGTCAGCCACCATGTGTGTGCCTTGTGTGCATGGCTGCAGTTGGAGGAGGACATGGCTGAGTTGTCCATGAAGCGCCATGGGCGTGCCAAGCAGCTGGTGGTGTTCGTTGGCGCAGCTAGCATTGGCACCGGGGGTGGCTGGGGTGCTGATGCGGTGCTGCGAGCCTGCTGCAAGGTGGTGTGCTGGCCCAGGGGCAAAGACCGGCGGCGGGGCAGAGTGGTGATTGTGGATGAGCACCACACCACCCGGGTCAGCTCAGCAGTGAATGGCCAGCAGGCCTGTGAGGAGCAGGTGTATCATGACGCAGCCCATGAGGCCTGCAGGCTGGAAGCCACCAGCAGGGCAGGTGGACCATCAGCCTGCTGCGCCCAGCCTGGAGCCAGCAGCGTGGCCAGCCAGTGCGGGGCCTAATGTGGTGCCCGGTAGTGGCCCCCCGCAAGCCCCCACAGGCCCCAGGCAGCAGCCAGGCAGCCACACCGGCAGCAGCCTCAGAGCCAGGGCCCAGCAATCCCCCGCCAGCCAAGCGCAGCAAGCGCACTGAGGCTGAGCAGGCAGCTGAGCCCACCCAGCCCACCAAGGACGAAGGCAAGGGCAAGGGCAAGGCTGCTAAAGCCAAGCCAGCCCCACAGCCAGGCAGGTGGCTGGACATGGACTGCAATGCAGCTCTGAACATGCAATGCATTGGGGAGAGCAGGTGGCGGCCACTAGAGCTGTGCTACTGGCCAGACCAGGAAGCTCTGCCAGCCAAGGGCAAGGAGTACCCTGGCCTGGGCTACAAGCGGCTGCGAGACCGTCCACCCAAGGTCCAGCAGCAGCAGAAGCAGCCTGCTGTGGCACAGTAGCGTGTGTGTCACCTTCTGAGCCACCATCTGAGTAGTGTATGTTGCCGTGAAGCTGCCATCAGCTTACAGCTTGTGCATGTTTGTCGTGTCAATTCTAGACTACTGCCCCTGTCACACGGGTCAGGCAGTAGTGTAGGTGGTAATGCGCCGTTGCCATGTGCCATGTGCCATGGGCATGGGAGCATACATCCACACAGCCCCATAACACTGACTGAGTGGTCCCTAGTGGTCCCTGGTGCTCCGACTCTAATGTAGGCCCTTGTGAGGGACGAGGGGCTGGGAGGGGACGAGCAAGGTAGTTGTCGGGACTCCAGGTCATACTTCAGGGGCGAGATCAGATAGAGCACCTGTTTTTCTCTTTGGCTGGGTTTGCGGCCAAGAGCAGGTGCCTGACCTTGCTTACTTCATTGGCTAAGTTGACATTGCACAACATGTTGACCAAGCTGCCCATAACTGACGGGGTGTTTGCTTCAATGTGCGCTGCCGTGTGCGTTACAGCCGCCAACGTCGCTGTGATGAGTGGTATCTGGTTGCTCAGCAGCTTGAATGCCTTGACTTGAATGTCTGAATAGCGCAATGCCCGGAGGCCAACTAGATAGACCAACCCTGCAGCCACTACTTCTCTCATTTATATACACTTTGAACACCTTGAGCACCAGTTCTCGACACCTTGACCCTCAGTGAGTCACATGCAAACCGTCCCCAGATTTGGATGACGCACCTCTACAACAGACCTCCACCGACCTCATAGCTTTACAAAGGAACCAAAGCAACGCTTTATGCAGGGTTCGGGATACCAGCATTCAAAACTCGTGGTGGACAGCTTCAGCAACTCAACAGCCGTGTCACGTGCAAGCCGTCCACTCATAGCGTCGTGATTGTGTCAAAAATGCATGTCCGCCCTCATGCAGCGATGGTAGATCAAGTGCAGAAGCCAGTGCGTGGCAGGTAGCACGGCCTGCTACGCATTGTGGATGCATGCTAATGCATGTAGGTGGCCAGATCTGGCCTGAGCTGGTCTGGGCAGAACTGGGGCGTAGAGTGGCTGTGGATTGGAGCATGAGGTACATGGAGGGTGTGGTATGGCGGTGTGTGCTGCTCATCGCCCCGTCTAGGAGCTGCCACAACTTCCACAGCATGAGCTCAGATTGGGATGCAGGAGTTGACTTGGCCCATCACTTGGGCGGGCGTGCCAAACAGCTTGTTGCCGACCCTTCGGAATAAAAACACATGCATGGCCAAGCATAGCAACCATGGCAAGCATACAAAGGTTACTAGTATCCCAGCAGCCACCAAGTGCAACAAGCCCAGCCATGGGCACAGCTTGATAGCAATATAGGTTAAAGCACAGCAGCAGCAGGAGCAGCTGGCTTCACACAAAGAAGGGATTGACTGGGGCGAATACAAGCCAATCCCCACCGAGCTAGAAGACTGTAGAAGGAGCTGACAAAAGGACAAGGGAGAAACGAGGCAATGACCATTTTACACAGGCAGCTAACAACAGTGCCACGGCGGCGGCTGCCTTGGCTAGGCCATCTCAGCTCTTCGGCACACCTACTCTGACAGTCGACCTCTCAGCACCTATACCCAACAATGTGCCCCCAACCAGCATATAGCACCACCACAGCACCCCATGTAGGCATGCAGGCATGCAAGCATGACTCACGGGCGGCTGCAGACCCAGGTGACGGCCCCAAGAGGCCAGGCCACCACGGCTGAGAGGGCTCCTAGGATGAAGCCCAGGGTGGGCCCAATGAACTTGCACCTGCATTCTCAGGTGACATTCGCAGTGTCGGCAGGGCCTGATCAGGTCGCAGCCTGGCAAGGGGCATGACATGATGATGGTGATGACTGCACTGATGAGCTGCAGCACCGCCTGTGTACTTGCTGCCTGGAGCACACAGCAGCACAGTGACAGTAATGATAAGGACAACATATAGCCACTGTAGCAGTTACAGTAACAGTGATAGCAACACAGGAGCACACAGCAGCACTGTGGTGGTTGACCTCTGGTGGGAAGGTGTCTGCAGACAAGACCTCTGTCGCCCCCTGCAGGCTCGGCGGCAGGGGCTGCACTGCCATCGGGGGGCCAGGCACCCCACCCCTGCTCCACCTTCACCTTTGACCAGGGCATGGGCCCGTCCACATGGACTGTCTGTGCTCTTCACACCCAAGCAGGGTCAGCTGCATGGTGTAATGGCTTACAGGCTGTTGGGCTGCATGGTGTCATGGACCCCCCCAACTGCTGCTGCTCTGCTGCACCACCTCAACTGCCGCTGCTCTGCCAGCCTGGCCCATGACCTTTCCATATGAGGGCAACAAAATGCAAAGCTACACAATGCAGCACGGATCAGAGCATGCACAATACATCTATGTGCAGCAGTACAGCAGGGGGAGGCAGCCCAGTTTTGAGGGGGTGGGCAGAACAGGGGCAAAGGGTACCACAGGGGCAAGGGGGTTGGCAGCGCCTGACCTGCAGGGGTTTGCTGATGTGCCACACTCAAAGCACAAAGGAACCTGCAGAAAGAAGGCAACACACGGCAACAGACGTACGCACAGTCCCTCACTCCTTTCGCCACCGCAGCTAACTCTCAGAGCGCTGGCTGCTTATGCCTGCTCTAAGGCTGGCGCGCGCGTCTACCATGGCTGGCTTCTCGCGAGGTCCGAGGTCCGGCTCGTCAGCAACTGCTCGCGCGCTGGAAGGTACGTAGCGGAGAGAGGTCGCGTGCGAGGGTGGTTTTGCAGGTTCACTAAGTTGGGTGTTACGGATGGGCGTGCGTCACTTCGCCGTTCCATATCACACCTGGCATTCAGCATTAGCAGCAGCAGCAGCAGCGGCGGCAGCAGCAGCAGCAGCATCGATGCTAAGATGTATGCGGCTGTTCTAGTTGTTACAGCCTGTGTAAACTGTTATGCCTTCACGTATCCACACTGTGAATGACTAGTGTTTTGGTGCCTCTGCTCAAGTGGAGACCGCGCCGCTCCTCCCTTCCTTGTGGTGGTGCTGCTCATCATACGCAATCTGCATCAGCTGCCACTCACTGCGACCCCTAACTCACTGAACCCCTAACAAAGGGGATGTGTGTGGCGCAGGCACAGGCACTGGCACAGGCACACACACCAGAAGGCTGAGCTGAAGTGGGCATTAGGCACACTGTCAGTAGTCTTTACAATGATGAGCTCACAGCCTGGTTCGATTCCAACTCATGCTTTATTTTGGTGTAGCATGAGGGCTGTGGGGTTCAGGAGTTGCCACTCACTGCGGTCATTTGTAATAACCCCTCATTTGCCGGTCATTTGTCATCGCTGGGCTCATTAGCTGGGAACATCAGCTTCTGCACAGTGCTCTGCGCATCCCGACTGAGCACACCCCAACAGCCTTGCCATACCACTGCACCGCGATGTTACAGAATCAACATAGCTAATTCATCAAGATGTTGAATTCATCAAGATGTTGACTGCGGACCGACCGGGGGTTGTGCAGTGAAGGGTTGTGCAGATGGAGATTTTCAGTGGAAGTTAGATAAATATCTGCAGTTTTCACAAGCCTGGCTTGTGGGCCCGCGATGCTACAGTGCGGGGATGGGCAGGGGCAGCAGTTGGGAGTGCACCGAGGTTGATGGTGGGTGTACCGAGTTGAAGATGGCTGGGCATTGAGATGAGGGGTGGGTGGGGTGGAGGCAGGGGGTGGTACAGGTGGCGATTGGGCAATGTCTGCGACCATCCTGGGTGTGTGTTCGCCAAGTACGTCCAGTCAAAGCACGATGAGGAGCACGTGGTGGTCAGCAAAGTGCTGGCGCCGAGGTACACCACAACGAACTAGCGTGACATTACACTCAGAAATTGTGCAAGAGACCCTGCACCCTACCATACTTGTGCTCGCAGCTCATCGCGTTGCGCATCCAGCGAACAGCAGTAATGAAAAGGTGCCAGCTATTCTTGCTCTGACGCAAGAAGGGGATGCTCCGCTGCGTGCGACGCTGACTATCGCCCTCGGTGTCTATCTCTGTAGGGTCCGCCACGATGCCGAGGAGACTCCCCGCGACCGCTATGATTTCAGCATCTCCGCTGGGGATTGCACAGGTGGGCGGGGTCATATCCCTGAGCTCCCGGCCGGGTGAACCACAGTCATCGCCGATGCTGGCTGGCCAGCGCTGAAAGCCACAAGCCCCGTTGTCGTTATCTGTTGCAGGACCGCCCGCTGCCAGGCTGTCGCAGCTGCGCCTTGTCGCGTACAAGGCCCCCAACGGCCGCAAGCTGGGGCAAACCCGCGTCGACACGTCAGGTCCAGGATTCGAACACGCGGTGGGCGCCAGACCGGGCACGGCGCCCGACACTCTTAAGGCCTGCTTCAGTAGCATGGGCTGCCCAAGGGGGGAGCAAGAGACTCCTTTTCCCATTCCCATGCTTCTCCATGTGTGCATGTCCAGGCTGCCATCATCATCAGCAGCATCATCATCATCATCATCAGCAGCAGGAGTAGCAGCATATGGCTACTAGCGAGTCATGGCATGCCTGATTGTTTTCAACATTGCAAGCCAGGGCACTGCTGATGCGTTTGCTGCTGCCTGCACTGCAGCCCCTGCTGCTGTTGCTGTCGTTGCTGTCATTGCATGATGCAGGGTGGCCACATGACGCCACCTGGCTCAGCACCACCCTCCCCTACCAGCCATGCTGGCGCCCCAGCTCAGCACATCACATGCACAAGCACAAGCCCATCACGTTCCGCACCCACCTGCGGCGAGCTCTGCATGTCAGCGCTGCCACCATGCACGAGCGCAGAGTGAGTGACCAAGCGTGTTTTGCGGTGTGGCAAAGTGTGACAGACAGTGATGGGGGCATTTGAGTCGTAGCGTGAAGAGAAGGGAAAGGGTGCAGGGCTAGAGGCAAGTCAAAAGAAGGGGCAGGGGGGGCAGGGGGCAGGGGTGGCGGAGGGGGCAGGGGGGACGGGGGCCAGGGCTACGGGCCAGGGGCCAGGGCCAGGAGGAGGTAGAGGAGGGGGGGTGTCAGGAGGCAGTGGGGGGTGGCAGTGGGCTGCTGCTCTCGCCTGGTGGACACCTGTGTCAACCCACTACGCCTCCCATGTGATGGGTGTACCCGCTGGTGTGTGACGTGATGGTGTGCGCCCCTGCCCCCTGCGCCACCGCCCCCAGTGGTGCTGTCTGCACTGGCTGGGGCTATGGCGCGCCCTCTCTTGGGCTATGGCGCTCCCTCTTTGCTGCTGTGCGCTACGTCAGCCCTGCCCTGTCCCCTGATCCCAGCCATCACCCTTGGGACACCCCTCTCCACTCCACTGCCCCTCCCCCTGCCCCTCCCCTTTCCACCTCCCCTTGCCCCTCCCGTCCCCTCCCCTTCTACTATCCTCAACCCCTAGCCCGCCTGCCCGCCTGCCTGCTTGCCCCCTGCCTGCCTGCCCACCCCCCACAGCTGGTGCAGCTGGTGCTCCAAGGCAAGGAGGACCGCGGCCTCAGCGCAGTGTTTGAGGCGTGGCTGGCGCTGGCCTCCTGGGAGCTGGACCTGTCGCTGTTCACTCGCGCTGACGGCCCCTGCAACGCCACATTTGACCTGGAGGCCAGTGCCGTTGGGCCGCAGCCGACAAGGCTGATGGTGGGTTTGGGTAGAGATTAATTTTGAATCTCACCCCTTTGCCACCCAACCCTTGGGGCTGGCCGCAGCCCATGGGCCTGGCGGTGTATGACTGAACCCTCATGATCCCAGTAGCAGATGTGTGCTGGAGCTAAGGAAGCATCACGAGGCGTGTTTGTTGACCGGAACACACTTTTGAGCCGTGTTGACCGGAACACACCTCTGAACGGTGTTAAGATTAGTAGGGTAGTATACTTTGTGCCTGACCTCCCCCTGCACTGATGCCTGACCCCTGTGACACAGTTTGCGTATATGTAAGAACGATGATATAGCAAAAGAGCAAAGGGGCACAAACACAGGCTAAAGCTCCTACCTAAAGAATTATTCATCATAAGGCAATGGGATCTTCAGATGTGGCCATGTCTACGCACATCCCCACACATCTCTATGCATTGGGGGACGCCTGCTGCAGTGCCCGTGCTCTTCATGATCACCAGCACAGCACGTGCTGCTGTCTCCTGCTCCATGGCCACCTTGCCTTGATCCTCCTGCCCCTGCCCCTGCCCCTGCCACCCCTCTTCCCCCTACCCCCTGCCGCCCCCCCTTGCCCAGATCACCATCTCCTCCTGCCCCTCCAGCCAGGCATTGAAGAACCTGGCGCAGGCAGCCGCTGCTGCAGGTGGGGTGAAAGACCAACCCCTCTCTCCTGGCTCCTCTCCCTTCCCGACCCCTAGCTAGTGATTGCGCCTGCCGGTGCTGCACCCCCCACTGAGCCTTGGCCCTGCGCTGCTCAGCCTTGACCTCCCCTCCCACCCACCCATCCACCCTTTCGTGGCAATGTGTAACCCACCCACCCTTCCGTACCCCCACCCCTTTCAGTCGGCCCTGTGCCTGCCTGTTCCAGCAAGCCCAACAGCTCACTACCACCCCTGCCCTGCCCACCCCTGCCCTGCCCACCCCTGCCCTGCCCACCCCACCCCTGCCCTGCCCACCCCTGCCCTGCCCACCCCTGCCCTGCCCACCCCTGCCCTGCCCACCCCTGCCCTGCCCACCCCTGCCCTGCCCACCCCTGCCCTGCCCACCCCTGCCCTGCCCACCCCTGCCCTGCCCACCCCTGCCCTGCCCAGCCAAGCGCTGCTGCCGCCCTGCTGCCGCCCAGGCGTGCCCCACACCCTGGCCCCTGCCGGCGTTGACCTCTCACCCAACCCCTCCAACATGCGCGCCACAGACTCCTCCACCTCAACCCACCCCTCCAGCCTGCCCTCCTCCTCCTCCTCTGCCCTCCTCGCCCCCCCCAGCCCCTCACCCCAGCCCCTGACCCAGGCCGACACCAGCCAGCATGCCCGCACACAGCTGTCCTCCAAAACTGCTACGGCTGCTGCTGCTGCTGCTGCTGCGTACTGGCGCCCCTGACCCCCCTCTCTTGGTAGCAGCTGGGGCTGGGGGAGGGGAGCAAGGCCAGGGGCCAGGCTTGGAGGGGGGGCTGGACATCTCTGTACCAGCCAGCCCTGCAGCCAGGTCCATGTTGGACTCCACCTTTGCAGGTGGGGTGGGGGGGGTGGGGGGACGGTGGGGGGGGGGTGGGGGGGGGGTGGGGGGGGGGGAGGTGCAGTAGGGGGTGGGGGGGGAGGTGCAGTAGGGGGTGGGGGGGGAGGTGCAGTAGGGGGTGGGGGGGTTTGGGGTTGGGGGGGGAGGTGCAGTAGGGGGAGGGAGTGGGTGGGGTGGGGGGGAGGTGCAGTAGGGGGAGGGATGGGGTGGGGCAGCATGGGGGGGACTGCATGCTGACATGCTCCACTTTGAATAAAGCTATTATCCATGCCGAGAGCTTGAAACCTGCTCCCTGCACCGCCCTGTCTTGGCCTTCCCTCCATCTCCCGGCCCTCGCCCCTACCACTCCCCCCTCTACCTCGTGGTTGTGTGAGTCAGGGGGGGTGAAGACAGTGAGACGATGGCAATGTAGGTCACCTGTTTTGTTGTAGGGTTGTGATCTGCTCCCCTCCCCCCCCCCCCCCTCCCCCTCTTCCCCCTCCGCCCCCTCCGCCCCTCCCTCCTCCCCCCTCTTCCTCCACCCCCTCCCTCCTTCCCCCTCGTGAATGTGCCCTTTGCCCCCTCCTGCTGCCCAGGACAAGGCCTGACCCCCCTAACCCAGATGTCCAGCTCAAACGTCTCCGTGGCAGGCAGCGACACCCCCTCCCCCCTCCCCTCCCTCCCCCCCCCTGGCGACCTGCTGCCCGGCACCGCGCCCCCTCCCCACCCCACAGTGAGCGAACCACCGCAGACAGCCAGCCCCGCCGCCCCCGCCCCGCCTTCGTGCTGCACCCCAACACCCCCAGCCGCCTTACCCGCCGCTCCCCCTCCCCATTCGCCTCCCACCAATCTCCTGCAGCCTCTCCCAAGGCGGCTGACACCCCCCTAGACCTCCCCCACCCCCCACCCACCCCCACCAACGACCAGGAAGGTGGAGTTGATCAGCTGCTGCCGGATGACGTGAAGGGGGCGGGTAGGGAGGACGGGCCGGCAGGGGCAGCACTGGCTGTGGCAGGCGTAGGGGCAGCAGCCGCTGGAGCAGGGGCAGCGGTCGGGGCAGGGTTGGCTGCGGCGGCTGGGGTGGCGGTGGGGGCGGGGGCAGTGGTGGGGGCAGGCCTGGCGGTGGCAGCAGGGGCAGCAGCTGGGGCCAGGGCGGCGCCTGAGGTGGGGTGGGTGGGCAGCAGGGGGCCTGGACCCACCCCTGCCAACTCCCTGGCAGCGCCTGACCCCAGCGACCCAGCGGCTTTCCCCCGCTCCAGCTTCTCACCAGCTTCCTTGAGCAGCGGGGTGAGGCAGCGCCTGGGTGAAGAAGACAGCAGCAGCAGCAGGATGGTGCCTGAGGGGGTTAGGGTGGGGGCAGGCAACCCCCTGGCCCCCACCACCCCTGCTGCTGAGGTGAATCTCGCAGACATCCCCACCACCTCCTCCGCCCCCATCACTGCTGCTGGTGTCATCCCTGACCTGGTGGGCAGGTCCAGCTACAGTGGTGTGAGTGGGGGCAGCAGTGGCGGCAGGGGGGTGGGGCACAGCAGCAGCAGCCAGAGCCAGCCACCCCGGCCCCCTCCCTCTTGGACCCCCTGGTGACGGAGGTGGGGTTCAGCAACCTCCCCCACACCCCCCCTCAGCCGCCCCCCTCCCACCCCCCACACACCTCCCTGGGCCCCAGCATGCCCAAGATTGACGAAGTCGCCTCACCAAAGGCTGGCAGTGGGGGCCAGGCAGCAGCGGCGAGCAGGGCGAGCAGCAGGGCGACGCCGAGGCTCCCTCCACCCCCCCTCAGGGGACGGGCCTGGGGGCGGTGTTGCCCGCTGTGGGGGCAGCAGGGGGGGCTGCACTGGGGGCATTGGCGGCTGGCGTGGCTGGGGTGGCTGGGGGGGTGAGTCACCTGGTGCATGGGCTGGTGGGCAGCCACGCCCCCCACCCCCACCCCCCCATCCTCCCCCATGCGCATGTGTCAGCGGAGCACAGGCAGCATGCGTCCGAGGCAGGGCCCTCAGTGCAGCCCCTTGAGCTGTACGGGGTGCTGCACCAGGGGGAGGGCGACATGCACCGCCTGCTGGACCCCAGCAGCGCCGCCCCTGCGGCTGCGCCTCATGCTGAAAGCAGGCTGGGGGGCAGTGGGCTGGATGATGCAGGTGGAGGGCGGGGGGCAGGGGCTGCAGGCAGGGTGGCGGCTGGGTGGTCAAACTGAAACTGGGGCGGCAGTCGGGGCAGGGGGACAGGGCTCACCACCCCCCCGCAGCCCCTCGCCCCAGCCAGGCTCAGGCAAGGGAGCTGTGTGGGGGGCGGCAGGGGGGGCCGGGGAGAGTGTGGGCATGTTGTCTGCCGTGCTGCAGCATGCCTTGCCGCAGTTGAGCTCTAGGAGCAGGGGTGGCGAGGATTCGAGCCCAGCACCTGTGGCCAGGGTCAGCACTGACAGAGTGGCGCCAGTCGCCCCTGAGGTCGTCCCGGTGCCAGGGGCTGCGCCGGCTGTGGCAGCTATCGACACGGCTCAGGGTCCAGTGGTGCTCCAGGTGGAGGATGCTCCTACCCCTACCCCAACCCCTACCCCAGCCCCTGCCCCAGCAGCAGCAGCGGCAACGGCGCCAACAGCAGCAGCAGCTTTGGCGGCAGCGGTGGGTGCAGGAGCAGCAGGCTTGGCATCAGGGGGGAAGGAGTCGAAGGAGCACCAGTCCGGGTTGGGTACTTCCACGAATGGATTGCTTGGAAGTGGTGCAGAGGCAATGGCAGCAGGAGGTGAAAAAGAACAGGTGGCGGTGGAAGGATTTGAACCCCGGTCCAGCGCTGCTGTGTCCAGGCACAGCCGCCAAGGCGGGGAGGGTGAGGGTGAGGGTCAGGGTACAGGGTGTGGGAGGGCCAGGTCAGCTCTGGAGCAGCAGTGCAGCTGAGGGGCTGCTGGGGCCAGAGCCAGGCCTGGCCCTGCAGGCAGTGGGCAAGCCTACCTCCTCTGAGGCCCCCCCACTGCCAGCCCACCTAGGCCCTGCCTACCAATCAGGTGGACCCGGACCAGTTTCTCGGCACAGCTCAGGCTCAGCTGGGGCGGTGGGGGCAGGTGGGTGGGTGAGTTGGAGGGGGGGCGAGAGGGAGGGGAGCTGTTGGCAAGGTGCAGGTTGGCCAGCAGGGTGGGGTCAAACACTAGGGTGGGCAGTGTCAGGACTGGGGCAGGGCGGGGCGGGGTCACTGGACACTCTCAGCCGTCTCTTCCTTGTTGCGATGTGTCCGTCCTAATCAAAGTTGAGCAGGAGCACCTGACTGGCATCCTCATCGCTGCTGCTACTGCTGTTGCTGCTGCTGCTGCTGCTGCTGCTTTTCTGAACGGGAAGGCAGTTGCCGCTGCTGCCACTGCCGCATCCCCACAGCGGCTGCCATCTGTGCCTGCTCTGCTTTGCTGCCCGCCCTCTAAACCTCTGCACCACTCCCCGCCAGCCAGCCGCCAGGTCTTGTTCGTTGGGGACCCTTCTCCGGTGTGGCCCTATCCAACTGGACTTGTTGATTAGCTTCTGTTACTATCTCCTGCTATGATAGTTATACATGTCTAAGTTTGTTGGTTAGCTATGGCAAGTTCCTGGGCGTCTGGGGGCATTTGGAAACACACCCATGATGAAATCCCTGCTGTGGCACGCAGGCGAGAGTGTGGGGATGGTGGGGGCGGTGGTGCATGGCGCCCTGGACTCGACCGCCGCCCTGCTGGCCTCGCCCTTCATCCGGACTGGCCAGGCGTTGACCTCCCTGGTGCACAGCACAGCTGCAGCCCGCCCCCTCACCGCTGCCAGGGCCGCCTTGCACAACCTTTCCCACAGCTCCCCCTCCTCCCCCCACCCGCCCCTCGCCACCGCATCCGGCCCCACCCCGCCAACCCACTCCCAAACCTCCACCACAGCCACCCCCTCTTACCCCACCCCCCTCTCCACCTTCTCAAGCCCTGCTGCCGCCCCCGCCTCCACTGCTGCCACGCTGGGAACCCTCCCGGCTGGAGACTTGGGTCCCTTTGCTACCGCCTCCGCCCCTGCTGGCCCCCCTGACTCTGCCACTGCGCTGCACTCGGCTTTAGACTCCCCGCCAGCCTCAGCAACAACACCAATCTTCCCAGCTGCGGGCGACAGGCAGGCAGAGCAGCCAGGCGTCCTTCACCTCGTGCCTCCAACCACCGTCAGTGGCAGCAACCAGGCGAATGCGGTGCCAGGGGATAGGCTGGCCGCCCCTGACGAGCTGATCACCTCCCCTGCCCACGGCGGCCTTGAGGGGCGATCCCACTCAGAGGCGCCCTCCTCGCCCCGTGGGGGTTCGCTGGGTGACGTGGAGGGCGGGGGTCAGGGGGTCAAGGGAGGGGGCTTGGGGGCTATGGTGTCAGCAGCTGCGGCGGCGGCAGCGGGGGCGGTCGCCTGGGCAGCGGGGGGTGTGGGGGAGACGCTGTCCTCCAACCCATCTCACCCTGCAGAGCTAACCCCCCAGCACCAGCCCGAAGTCGCCCCTCTCGCAGACCAGAGTGACGTCACACCTGGTTCAATAGCCAGAAGTGTGACCCCGACAAGGAGGCTGACAGAGGAGCAGTGGTTGAGGTGGTTGGGCCGTCGGAGGTTGAGGAGGCACAGGGGGGGGGGTCCATGGTGGGCGCTCCGGCTGTGGGGGGAGGGGTGCTGGTGGCAGCGCATGAGGGGGGAAGGACACCCAGTCTGCCAGCTGTGCATGGGCTGGGGGTGTACGACGTCCTGCCAGGGGCCATGCTGGGCCAGGGAGGCCTGGGCGCAGGGGCAGGAGCAGGAGCAGGGGCAGGGCAGGGGGGCGGAGCGGCTGAAGAGGGAGGCTGAGGGGGCAGCTCTTGAGCCTGCAGGTGGGTCAGGCATGGCTGAGGGGGTTGAAGGCGGGTCATGCCTGGGGGGGGGGGGGGGTTACTAGCATAGCCCTATGAAGCCAGCTGGTAGGTGGCTCTTGCAGTGGACAGCAGCGCTGCAAGGTCCATCAGCCACTGCAGGGTTTTCCATCCTTTTTGGTAGCGTGATGCGTGATAGTGCAGTTAGCAAAGCGACCATTCCATAGCGCAAAGCGAGCCTTGAATGTGGCATTTGGCATGTGGCAATAATAACACAGCACTGGAGCTTGGCTGAGAGCTAGCTGGCTGAGCTGCCAGGCTGGGAGAGGGGGATGGCAACAAGTGCACATCACATGGCTTCGAAGCCTGGAGACAGGGATGACAAGAAGGGGCTAGGCTGGTGTAGGGGCTAGGCTGGGAAGGGGGATGGAAGCTGGGTGGGGAACATTGGTCAGGGGTGCTGTCGGACATGGGGTGATGCAGGTGCTGGGGCAGCTAGGTGTGCTGCTACTAGCTGAATCTGAAGCTAGGTGGCGGGTGGCCAGGCCAGCTGTGCAGCTGGGACCTGAACAGTGCTAGAGCATGGGGCACCTGGGCCCAGACATGGAGAGTGGGCCACACCCACTGCCGCTGCTCCCCCTCCCCCTCCCCCTCCCCCTCCCCCTCCCCTCCCCCTCCCCCGCCCCCTCCCCCTCCCCCTCCCCCTCCCCCTCCCCATCCCCCTCCCCCTCCCCCTCCCCCTCCCCCTCCCCCTCCCCCTCCCCCTCCCCCTCCCCCTCCCCCTCCCCTAACCTAACCCTCCCCCAAACCCCAACTGACTGTCACACCAAAGTCTGCTCACCCACCTCCATCCTCCATGCTCCTTCACAGCCTCGCAGCCCCGCCCCACGTCCGCTCACTCACTCCCCTATGCCCTTGCCCTGCAGCCAAGGTGGCAGACCACAGTTGCCTCCGCCTTGGCTATCTCTGCTACCTGAGCTATTGTGAACATCGCTGCTGTTGCTGCTGTGCTGGATGCAGGCGACGTAGCGTTTGCCGACAAGTCACTCAACTCACCTCATTCAAAATCCCCCAACCTGGCCCAAGCTGCTGCCAGCACCCTGGCTGTGCCTGTGGCTGCTGCTGCCGCTGTGACCCACGCCTCCGCCTCTGCCCTGGCACAACCTCTAGCCGCGGCCACAGCAGCTGCTGGCCAGGTCGTCAAGTCCGTTCTAGGCAGAGGACATGGTGAGGCCGAGGACGGGGCTATACAGCACCATGAGCAGCAGCCCGCCATTTCCTCAGCGTCAGGAAGAGGAGAAAAAGATGTGGACAGCTCTGGGTCAGGCCATGCCGCGTTGGGAGCAGGAGGCGCGGCTCGTGAGGATGTACTGCCTGACAGCAGAAAGGCTGCAGTACACCCTATTCACCAGTTTCACATAGGAGTGGCCCCTAGTGCCACGGAGCCGACTGGAGTGGCCATCGCACATCGCGCCGTGCTCGAGCCTGTACCCGCACCAGTAACCGATGCAACCCCTGTCCCATCAGCAGCAGAGACGCCAGCAGCGCAGACGCGCACGTCTTTCCGACAAGCTGCGCGCAACCGGTTTGCCTCGCTGCGGCAGCGGTTTGGGGCCCGGCGGAACAGGTCCCCAGCCGGCCCTCGTCAGGAGTCGAACCAGGAGTCTGATGGGGAGCGCGCAGCCGGAGTCGAACATCGGACGAAGTCTGGTAGCGCGGGAGCAGCACCGTCGTGGTTGAATGCGGACAATGTGCTCCGCGCCGCAGTGTATGTACCGACAGCTGCCGTGGGTGGTGGGCTGGGTGAGTGTCAGTCGTACCCCATCCTCATCCTCATCCTCACTCCATCCATTATCATGCTATGAACATATAGCTCTCACATCATCCCCTTTGCGTCACACCTGCGTACCTGCAGCGTGACCCTTGACCCTTGACCCTTGACCCCTGCCCCTGATCTTGCTGCGCCTGCTCTTGCTGCCGCTGCTGCTGCTGCTGCTGCTGCTTTCAGGGATCCTCTTGGCCGTGTTGTACCTGCTGGTGCGTATCCTAGCTGTCGTGTTTGGCCCATTGTACCGCGTCGCCTTTCCCTCTGCCCACCCACTGCTGCCCATCCTTGCCGGCCACCCAGCCCCCGACCAACCATCCAGCCGTGGCCTCGTCAGCCTGAACCTGGCACCCCACTGCTATGCACCCCCTGCTGTCGCCACCCCTGTCTCTGAGGCAGACGAGGTCGAGGGATCGAGCCCCAACACCCCAACCCACTCCATCACCACCTTGGTGTCACCCCTTGAGGCTGAAGCAAGGCGTGCGTCAGGCAATGAGGTGTTGGAGACAGCTGAGGCGGCCAGCACAAGGGCCATGCCTGCAAGCAATCCTCAAGGAAACGAGGCGGGTGGTAGTGAGCAGGGCATTGAAGAGGATGGGGGTCTGACCGCCAAATCCCGGGCAGTGGCCCACGGCCTGGCTGCCAAGGGTGGAGCCCTGGTCGACAAGGTGACGGCCAAGCTGGCTGGAGCTGGTGACAAGATCGCACATGCGCTGGGTGCTGGAGGCCACCATCACAGCGACAATCCAGCAGACAGGTTGGTGCACATGGCCGATGGTGGGTTAGGGTGATGGGTTGGGGTGCGAGTTTTGGCTAGCACAGCTCGGGCTGTGACTTCAGCAGTGCCAGGCTCTGTTCCTTATGCTGGTTCCTTATGCTCTGGTCCCCATCTACAGACTGGGGTGTAACCGGTGCCCACAACAGGGGTGAGGACAGGGGCAGGGGCAGGGGCAGGGGCAGGGATTCTATGGCTTATGACCCAGACGGCTGAGCAGGGAGGTCTACCTACCCTCCCTGCCCTCCCCCTTTCCATGCCAGCACCCTAACCCTAGCCGTTGCTGCCACCCTGGCCCTACTGCTGTGGCTGCAGTCATTTGGAGGCACAAGCGGGTTCAGCGAGTAGCCTCCGTTCCCTGCTCTCCCCCCCACCTGCCCAACACACGGTGGTGTTGGAACACCGAGGTGAAATTGTGGGGCCCGCTGAAGCTGCCCAGCAGCTGGACCACCCGGCCACATCCATCGCACTGCAGCAGAAAGTGGGCCAAGAGCTAGCCAGCCTGGTGGGTGGGGGTGGAGGGGCGGGGATGGGGGGGTGGGGGTGGGGTGTGGGGGTTAGCGGCAGAGGTGGAGTGGGTATGGAGGGTTGGGAGTGAGAGGGCGGTGGGTGGTTGGAGGAGGGTGAAGAAGGTGGGAAGGTGGGAGGATGTAAGCATGGTGATTGGGAGTGGGGGAAGGTTAAGAAAACTAGGCCTAGTCAGGAGTGGAGGAGCAGGAGCAAGGGATAGTTCGAATGTGTTGCCACCTCCCTGCTTGCTCCTGCTGCTGGTGCTTGCTGCACGCAGGTGGCTCGACACAACCAGGGAGTGAGGCAGGGCGACAAGGCAGCAGCCTAGGCACCGACACATCATGCACCAGCATGCACATAGAGCCTAATCCCACATGTCCTCCTACAGTGCTGCACCGTGAGCTTGCATCACGCTTACTCCATGCAGCATGCACAACAGCAGCAGCAGGAGCAGCCAGATGGGGTGCGGGACTGTGGCCTACGACACCGGTCACTACTACTTCTCCGGTCACTACTACTCCATCGATAGAGATTCTGATCAAGGCACAAAGTCCTGATCAAGGCACATGTCAGAGGTTGGGCAAGGCTCCCACCTGCTATGCGGTGGATTGCGTTCTACAATCCTAGGACTGGAAGCCAAGGGCTGGGGCTTCTGTTATGTCAGTTAACAGCCACACTGGGTGTATGGAGTACCTGGTACATGGGACTATTCAAATATGCAAAGCATGTCACAGGTCATGTTCTGTGGTGATTGGCCATGGTCTGGAAGCTGCCGTGCTAGGCTGTTGCTTCCAAGCATGGCTCATGAGGCTCATGCGCCCCATGCCAGGTAGTGACCCACACTACGGCTGTTGCAAAGCAACAGAAGCATCAGGTATCAGAATGTGTCATCCGCAGCAAGTGTATTGCAGTTTTAGGAACTCTAAACACTGTTGTTGTCTGCACAGCTGCCATCATGGCCCATCCTTACACTGTCTCTGGCACGTCATCGTAACTTGTCTTTGCCTAGTTGTAATGTAAGTTGTTGCAGTTGTCACTTTCTCAGATGCAGGGAAGCTATGGTTTTGTTAGCCATGCGCACAAATGTTGCAGCAAGTATTCACAAACAATGCAAGCATGCAGTTGTGAGTTAACTGTGTGAACTGTGGTCTGTAATGTGATGACGCTGCATCAAAGATGGCGTCAATACGTTCACGCCGCAACGTGACGCAGCAGCAGCCACCAACGGGTCGGGTCAGGGTCACAGGGTCAGGTCAGGGTCAGGGGGCCAGGGCCAGGGCCAGGGCCAGGGCCAGGGGTCAGTTCACTACAGCTTGCTACGGGACCTGTGTCTCATACTGCCTGGCTGCCCCCTCCCAAACGGCCTGCGTGTGCGTGCGAAACATCAGCTTACATTGTGAAATGGGCTTTGATGTCCGCATGGGCAGGTGTGTCGCGCTTATGACGACGGTATGCTCAAGGCTGGACATACAGCGGTACAGACTTACAGCTACAGTATTTGTAGCTTCCGTTTCTGTGTGATACAGGGCTGCGGGGCGGTAAGGTACAGACTGTATCGGGGAACCTTTTTTCCTTTTCTTTAGCACAGCCCCCTTGTCCCTCACTAGGACCTCCATTTGAGCTGGACCAGTAGTGGACACTAGCAGCCACTAGTGGGAACATAGCCCTGGACAGTCCAGTCCAGCCCAGCACAGCCCGATCTCTTGCCGAAGCTTACTGCAAGTTTGCTTGATGCTTTGCCTGCCTCTTCTTGTTATGTGACGTAAATTCTAATGGGAGCCAGCCACTGCTCAACTGCTCAACTCTAACCATGTCCAGCTGCCTCACCACCCACACTTAGCAGCAGGCAGCCAGGCATCCAACTCCTGCAGCTCAACTTGGGCTCATTCACTGCAGCTCAACTGCTGCTCATTCACTGCTGCTCCTGCACATCCAGGCTGCTCTTCCAGGCAGCAACTGCCTTCTGCACATCAGGCCGGCACATCCAGGCAGCAACTGATTTCTGCCACTTCTGGCTCACGGTGTCAGGGAACCTTAATTCGGTCGTGCCGTACAACAAGTTGTGCTTGTGGCACAGTACGTTGCACACTTGGTAGTCCTCAGGCCGGTACGACTTGATTCGGCTGAAGATGCGGTTGATCGTCCCGTCTCCGCCACGGCGCGAGCCATCCGCCTTCACCTCGTTGCAGGTGGCGCGCAACCCTTTGGGCCCAAAGGGGTACAGCAGGTCCACGAACCTGCGATCAGAACGGCTCGCACTGAAATTTAGCTTATGAGTTGCCATCTAGTCCGTGAGTGGATACTTGTGCTGCCCAGGATGACTTACAGGCTTAGCGTGAGCCACAAGCCGGCTGCGTAGCGCCGCGTCACGCTGCCCTTGTGGCCCACCCATGATGCGTAGGCCTCTCCCAGCTCTGCCGTGTACGCCGCTTGCCTTAGCCGTTTGGCTTCAAGGCAAGGCGCACAACCCTTTTTTCCCAAGACTGCTACCACAGCACGGCTGCCGGGTGCGGTGCCTCGCGAGCAGTGGACGCACTCTTGCACGCCTGTCGATAGCGCTGCCGCTGCCTTCTCTTCCTGTTTCTGCTTCCTCCATCGACTCGCGTAATCCAAATGGAATCGACACATTTTCCGATTTGCGGGCATCCACGGCGGCTGCAGGTCGACATGACTGACGGGGGACACGCTGGACACGCTGGAAACTGGCCAACTAGTGTAATCAACTGTAGTGAAATCCTCTGCTTGCCTCTGCTTGCCTCTGCTGAGTGCTAGTGTAATCAACTGTAGTGAAATCCTCTGCTTGCCTCTGCTGATGACTACAAGTATTTATAGTCTATAATAACGCAAGCGTCACTACCAGATGCAAGCTCCTCCCATGTAGTCTAGGCGGTTAGGATACCTGGTTTTCAAGCCACTCCGTACCGGAGTCTGAATGCCCAGGCGACTCGGGTTCGAGTCCCGGCGTGGGAACATTCTTATCTTATTCTGATGCACTTATTGCTGAAAAGTATGTTGCTTCTGCGAGCGTCACCCAGCAACACAAGCGCGATCAGTTGCACGCGCTACTCCGGGTTGGGGCAGTGCTCTAATTCGCTGTTGTCGAGTACCAGGCCTTTCCGTTGGTGATAAACCCATTGCGACTAGTATCTGGCCAGTCGGTTGGCTAAAGATGCCGATACAGACTTGCAATATCATAGAAAAGCTAAAGCCACTCATACAGGGATACTGTATTCCAGTATCTTACACTGTATCGGGCCAGGCCTGGGTATGCTGGTCATGCTCATGTCTTGATTGACTCATGGAGGACGCCTTGGTCAGAGTATAGAGTGGTGTGTTATCAAGGGGCCAGTATGCTGCCTTAGTCTGTTGGCTTTGTGTCCTCCGTGTCCTATGCAAAGTAATGCCCATGTTAAGGTATGTGGCTTGTTATCCCTCATGCGTGGGCTCCCCATGATGCCCTCCGCCCCATGCTGCATGCTGTGCTCACGCGTTGCTATGCACGAGCGTTAGTGTCAAACTCTGGGCCAAGGGAGCCCGCTCCAAGTACGGGGTCACCAACAAGGTGGCCAAGCTGTTCATGCGCGTGGTGTGCGAGTAGTGGCACCCCGCTAGTGGACCCCGAGTGGCAGGCAGAGATTGCCTTCCACCGCCATGTGCTGACCGGTGTGCCGGAGGACCCAGAGGAGGCAGAAGGCCCGGAGGAGCCAGAGGAGCCAGTGGAGCCAGAAGATCCAGATGCGCCGCCGGCCATCACAAAGCTGCCGTTGTACCTGGTACCGCTGTACCTGGTGTACGTCAACAGGTGCCTGGAGGAGTGGCAGGACCCTCACCCCCCAGCACCCCCACCCAAAAGCGATGGCAAAGGCAAGGGCAGGGGCAGGGGCAGGGGCAAGGGCAGGGGTAAGGGCAGGGGCAGGGGCAAGGGCAGGGGCAGGGGCAGGGGCAAGGGCAGGGGTAAGGGTCCTCAGGTGCCAGCCCCACTCACTGAACACACACACCCACTGAACTACACCCCCCCCCCCCCCTGGCCCCTCCGGCAGCAGCCCAGCAGCAGGCCCCTCCGGCCCCTCTGGCAGCAGCCCAGCAGCAGACCCCTCTGGCAGTACAGTTGACCCAGCCACTCAAATTGGCATGGGGTTGGACCCCAGCGCCATTCAGGCAGTCAGTGCAGCCTTGGGGGTGTGGGATGAGGATGGCTGCCTGGAAAGCTTCCACAGCAGCAAGCTGACCAGGAGCAGGTGCAGCATGACAGTGGCCTGATCCAGGCTCGCCGCAACTCTCAGCGGTGGAATGACAACGTCAGGCTCGAGCTGCAGCTCCTGGCAGCAGCCACCCCAGCAGGCACCTCGCTGGTGGCCATCCAGCGGCATCTGGCCGTCACCCTGGCCACTTGGGATGCAGTGTGGGGGGAGTACCTGCGTTCCAAGTGGGCAGAGCAGAGGTGAGGCTGTATGGCGCACAGGAGATGGTCCTGGGGCGCTACTTCAAGAAGGAGAGGGTGCTAATGGTAGGGGGGGAGGGGCAGGCCCAGCAGGCTGTTGACTGCCCCACATGTGACCTGCTAGGTGCCATGTCCCCAGTTCTGCCAAGGATGTCATGCGCATTGTGTGCTTGTGTGGCATGCAGCTGGAGGAGGAGGCAGCCATGGTGTCCCAACAGCGGTGGGTCCAAGGTCGTGCTGCAGGCCTGCCGCAAGGTGGTGGAGAGGCCCAACAGCGGCAGGCAAACAGACAGGGTGAAAGGCAAGGTGGTGACGGTGGATGAGCTCCGCACCTGCAGGGTCAGCTCAGCTATGAACACCCCCCAGCCCTGTGAGGAGAAGCTGGACCACAGCGACCCCACCAGGCCTGAAGGCTGGAAGCTCCAGGTCAGGTGCAACATTGCTTGTTGCGGTCAGCCTGGAGCAAGCGGTTTGAGGCGCCGGTGCGGGGGCTCATGTGGTGCCTCCAAGCTGGACCAGGCCACCCCTGGGGACAATGACAAATGGGTGGACAGGGACTGCAACGCAGCCCTCGACCTCCAGCGCATTGGGGAGGCCCCATGGCGCCCACTGGAGCTGTGCAGGTGGCAACACCGAGGAGCGGCTCCTGCCAAAGGCAAGGAGTACCCAACATTGGGCTTCAAAATGCTGCGAGACCGAGCACCCAAGGCCCAAGCCCAGCAGCCTGTAGGACATGAGCATGTGTGCACTAGGCGATGCGCAAGCTGTTGCTTACATCAGAGCACGTGTTTCATGCCAACACCTTACCCTCGTAAGGGGGTGGGGGTAGGAAATTAGGTATTGGTGCCAGCTGTTTTAGGTATTGGTACCGACAGTTCAGACTACAAATAACGCATCTCCTAGTTGTAAGGGAACTATGCGCTGATGCTGTTACCGGGAGGCGACCAGCGATGCAAAAGAGTGTATTCATTTTTTGTATTTTTTTTAGAGAAAGACCATGACACATTTGCACACCAGAATGGTACAGGGTGCAGCACTGCGACATGGATCACCACTCACTCCGCATGAAGCTGACAGCTAGAGCTGATGTTGCTTAATGGCGATGGCATGCTCATAAAGGTACGTTTGTGCATGTTTGTGCTACATCACAAACCCAGATGGACCTGGAAGCGTTCAACAACCTTTCGCGCGCTCTTAAAACAGTGCGCTGCCATCGCACTGCAACTGTGAAAAAGCACGCGCCAATGTCTGGACAATGTCTATCTCGGTGCAGGCCACTTCCAAAGAGAAGCAACGGAGTAAGCCGGTGCGTCTTGACAACAAAGGCGTGCCGTACCCCGTGCCGGTGAAGCTGTATGCAATGGTTGCGTGCAGGATGTGTCCAAAGTGCTTCAATCGGCCAGAGGAGCACATTATGAGAGGAGGTGGGGAGGCCAGCAGGAAGGGAAGACCATCAGCCATCACCACATGAGCAAAAGCACAAATAGCCATGCTGAACATTTGCAGCATGCGAGCATAGCTGCACACCACAGCACAGCGCATGCGCTCAGCCAGACTCTCTGTCGAGCAAGCAAGGGCCTAATGTGATGCTGGTGTGGTGCCTGTTGCCCTACTTGGCAAACCATGGCTGCTGCCGTTTCTGTCCTTGCTATGCAGGCAGGCAACACTACAGGACTCAGCCGGCGCAGCCAGCCAGTTGCAGCGGTCTGACTTTGCCCGTACAGGTGGTGTGCACCCTGCTGCTCAGCCCATCCTCCCAGCCTCACAACCTCCCAGCTTTACTGGAGCTACTTCACTCCAGTGTGACATGAGCACGCTGGCAACAGTTATGCAGCTCCTGCTCATGCTCATGCTCATGCTCATGCTCATGCTCATGCTCATGCTCATGCTCATGCTCATGCTCATGCTCATGCTCATGCTCCTGCTCCTGCTCCTGCTCCTGCTCCTGCTCCTGCTCCTGCTCCTGCTCCTGCTCCTGCTCCTGCTCCTGCTCCTGCTCCTGCTCCTGCTCCTGCTCCTGCTCCTGCTCCTGCTCCTGCTCCTGCTCCTGCTCCTGCTCCTGCTCCTGCTCCTGCTCCTGCTCCTGCTCCTGCTCCTGCTCCTGCTCCTGCTCCTGCTCCTGCTGCCGCCTCCACCGCTGCTGCTGCCACCGCTGCTGCCATCACTCCTGCCGCTGCTGCCGCCACTGCTGTTGCTCCTGCTGCCACCGCTGCTGCTGCCACCGCCGCCTAGCTGCCCCCGCTGCTGCTGCTGGCACCGCTACTGCCCCCGCTGCTGCTGCTGCCACCGCTACTGCCCCCGCTGCTGCTACTGCCACCGCTACTGCCGCCGCTGCTGCTGCCGCCACTGCTGCTGCTGCCATACATCCAGTGTTGTACCCTCATGGTTGCAGCGGTTGAGGTACGGTTTGAGGACTGTCTCTCGCCAGCTGAGCTTCAAGAGTGGCGCGCCTACACCTCCACCCTGGAGCAGCTGACCCATGCGGGGGGATCCAGGCCCGAGGCATCCGCTGCTCTGGCGGCGCTGGCAGGGGAGCAGCAGGCGGAGCCGGGCCCTGCCCTGCCCATACGCCGCAGTAAGGCATAGTGCCTGCCCTGACTAGCTGCTGCCTAGCCCCTTGCTGGCTTATCATGCCCTGACTAGCCGCAGCTGGCTGCCTTGTTTCGCTAGGCAGATTCTGGCTGGCTTGCTTTGCTGGTGACAACGGCTGCTGCCCTGCATTCCTTACCAGTCCTGACTAGCCTACCCAGCCCCTGTCTGCCCGCCTGCGCAGTGCTGGCCTCCCTGGACAAGAGAGGCAGCAGCAAGAGCCTGGCACCAGCAGCAGCAGCAGCAGCAGCAGCAGCAGCAGCAGCAGCAGCAGCAGCAGCAGCAGCAGCAGCAGCCAAGGAAGTGCAGGCGCCCAGCCCACTGCCACTAGGCCCTTCTGTGTCAGAGGCAGGCCCCGGCAGCCCAACATCCAGCCGACCTGGAGTGAAATTCAAAACACAGTCAGCAGAGCAGGCAGCGCAGCAGGCAGCAGATGAAGACAAGGCAGAGCAGCAGCCGTCCCGGTTGAAACCCAGTGAGCGTAGGTCCCTGCTCACAGCGGCTCACACCTCCTCCTCGCGCCGCCACAGCCTGGCGGGCAGTGACCTGGCCTGTGGCCCGGCTGGCTTGTCAGCCCCACCTTACCACCGCTTCAGCACCAGCAGTCTGTCCCAACCCTCAACTACCTCAACCACTTCAACCACCTTGAAGGACCGCTCCACCAACTGCATCAGCACCAGCCCTCATGTTCCCCCATCCACAAGCAAGGGGACTGGCATCAGTCTGCCCCAGCTGACCCTGGTCGAAGATACAGGCACCCCGCTTCCCTCACCCCTCACCTCACCTTCTGCCCCAGCTGCCCTGGCCTGCCTCTCAGGCTGCAGCACCACCTCAGCGCCCCCTCACAGCCTGCCTGGTGCACAGCCGCCAGCAGGGTCCTCTGCCTCCTCCACCCGCGGCGCCGTCACGCGCATAGAGCAGCAGTCAGCCGCGGCTCATGCCACCTTCATGCGTCTGGTGCTGGGGGGCGGCAGCCAAGGCTCCCTCAGCCCCCTGGGGCGCCACAGCCAAGCCAGCCAGGTCTCACTAGGGCACCAAAGACACAGTGGCCACCTGCCTACTGTCCCTGCACCAGCAGCAGCAGCAGCAGCAGCAGGGGGGGTGGGGGCCAGCGGCCTCCCCCCTCACCACACGGCTGGGGCTGCAAGGCTGGCAGCAGGCAGTGGGCAGGCCCGCAGCGATGCTCAAAAAGCAGGCGGGGGGCCTGCAGCGGCTGGGCCAGGGGCAGCGATGGGCGGCAGAGCTGACGGAGGGGGAGGAGGAGGGGAAGGCGGAGGAGGAGGGGGAGGGGGAATGGGAGGGGGAGGGTCAGGAGGTCGCTCTATTACCAGCAGCAGCCCGTCTTTCCGCCGCTCTCACACTAATTCACTCCACCTGGCCAGCTGGCTTGACCCCGGGCCTGCCCACGATTCCAGGCCAGGGGCCAAGGCAGGTGGCAGAGGGGAGGGCGAGGGGGGGGCCGCAGGCAGTGGGGGTCCAGGGCGCAGCAGCGGCCCGGAGGCCCAGCAGCCAGCGCTGAGCCACATGCGCAGGCAGCCCCGGCGGACCGCATCTCAGCTGGGTCGCCTGCTGTCAGACTGCCTGCAGGCGAGTCCAGGGCCTGCTGGGCTGTGCCTCCCTGCCGCCACCACCACCACCACCACCATCACCACCATCATTACTACTGCCTGCAGGCGACATCACCACCCCACGGCTGCTGCACCCATTCCCCACTGACCCAGCCTCACTGCTGCCACTCCCACCCGCAGGCCCCGCCCCTTTCAACAAGCTCAACACAAGGCCCGGACTGGGCAAGCCTAGGCACCATCCTGCCCTGCAGCCCCAGCAGCGGAGTCAGCAACACCCTCCCCCTCCTCCCCCCCGATGCCTGCCCCCTCCTGCCCCTAGCAGCACCCCCCCACCGCCGCCCCTCCTGCCAGGTGCCAGGACAGGGAGACAGCCTGGATGCCTTTGCTGCTGGCCAGGCTGCACACAGCCAACCAGGGTATGGCTTGCTCAACAGCAGCAGCAGCAGCAGAGCGACAGCAGCAGGCAGCTGCGGGGGGGCAGGCAGCCCTGGGTCAGCCCGGGTGGTGCTGGGACAAGGCAATGGTGCTGGAGCCATCCAGGGGGACTGCCAGGCAGGGGTGAGGGCAGGGCGGGACAGCCTGGCTGCTGCCCCCCCCTGGGGGGCCGGGAAGGCAGGGGCGGTGGAGGAGCAGGAGCAGGGGCAGGGGCAGACGCCCCAGCAGCAGCAGCAGCAGGAGCAGCAGCAGCAGCAGCCCAGGCAGGCAGCCCAGGCCCCAGTGACATGGGGCTATGCTGCGCTGCTGAGGGGTGAACAGAGTTGATGTGGAGGATCAGAGAGGCAACACACCTGTGGTGGTGGCCGGGCAGCTGGCTCTAGCCAAGAGGGACCCAGGCCTGCACCGCAACCAGGTGCGGAGCCACCTGCCCTCAGTGTAGGCTGAAAGTGATGCGCTGCCTCCCTGATGCTTTTGCGCTAAGCAACCAGGTGTAGTGGGAACGTAGGTATAGGTGGAACGTGTTGCGTTGCCTTTCTGATACTTTTGCGTGAAGCTATGGGGTTAATACTCACATAAGATAAGGTGTCCATTGAAAACCCATGTGGAGCATCAGAGTGGCTTAGCGACTGGTTGTGGGCTTGGCAGGCAGAGCTAGCTGCCCTGGCCACCAACACAGATACATTGCAGGGCCAGGGGCATGGGGAGCCACTGGTTGTCCAGAGGTTGCGGGTTGCGAGGGGAGCCACTGGTTGTCTGGGTAGTGGTTGGTGCAGCTCAGTCCAGGGGTTGGTGCGGCTTAGCAGCCTCTGAAGTAGCATTGCGAGCGACATGTTCGCAGCAGCCGGGGCTTTTATCGCTGGCAAGTGTACTAGGATGTTGCTAAGTATTTGTGGCCTGGCGTTGTGAGGTATTTGTGATCTGGCCTTGCCTTGCCTTGCCTTGCATCAGCATTGAGAGTGACTGCATGTGCATGGTGCTACCTAGATCATGCCATGCCAGCCACATGTGTTCTGCCTGCTATCTGTTGCCATCCATCATGGTCAGCATCAACATCACGGTGCATGCATTGTCAACAAGGTGCAGCTGCAAAGCAATGCGAAGCACAAGCATAACTTCTCTGGATTGGCATGCCAGATCAGATGAGATCAGATCAAAGCGCATTGCTCTGCTGGCACTGCAACCAGCCTCCCGCTATTGCACTCTAAAGCAACATATGTAGCTGGCGGTCCAGCATCAAAGACATCTGCTACAGGAGCTGAAACAGGCAGCAGGAGAGGTTTACATCTTGGCAGGCTCGCTGTTACGTGACCATGTTGAGTAAGGTCGTAAAGGGGTAAAGATATGTAGTCCTGTGTGAGAAGTGTGGATGTTGACTACGCCCTGATCTGTGATCGCAAGAATTGCTTGTGCCCCGCCAATGGCTAGGTGGTCAAAACTGCATGGGTGTCAGTGGCGTGATGAGGGGTGTTCTTCCTGCCAGACCGGCGGCAAGACCGCCCAGGCCCAGCCACAACTACCCATCAGTGTTTCTCCATTTCGCCCTAATGCATTGCATAATGAATCGCATTATAGCTCAGCGTGACATGCCCCAAGTCCATCCCCTCGCTTTTATAGCTCGACCTTACTTGGACATATCGTGCAAAGGAAAACTCTGCGGAATCACCGCTAAATCGCAGGTCAAAGGTCATCATCCATAGCGCGATGCGCGACGGTGCAGCTCTCAAGGCGACCATTTAATAGCGCAAAGCGATCTCTAAAACATGCCATACATAGCGAACGCTAAATATAGCGCAAATACAAACCACTGCAACTCATAGTTTAGGTTCAGGAGTTGCAACGTGTATGTGTGTGGCGCAGGCACTGGCACAGGCACACACACCAGAAGGCTGAGCTGAAGTGGGCAGTAGGCACACTGTCGGTAGCCTTTACAATGATGAGCTCGCAGCCTGGTTCGATTCCAACTCATGCTTTATTTTGGTGTAGCATGAGGGCTGTGGGGTTCAGGAGTTGCAACTCATTGCTACACCAAATCCCGAAGACCCACATCCCACAACCCACATGTTAGTCATGCTATGTCTAGGCTGCAGCCCCAACACCGGAGTTCGGACACAGTGCAGGTGGGAGGCGCCCATGTAACGTGTGCGAGTGGTTTCCTCCATACAGACAAAACACAACCCCTTGTGAGGGGACCCTGTTGTAATGTTTAAACATGTCTGGGATGGATGTGAAATCTTTCCGCATCAGCTCACTTGCATGACAATTAGATGGAAAGATGCAAGGCGCGGCATGTGGCATGCACCTCGCATCCTCCCGCGTGCATTCACAGGCTAATCGCACCGCCAGTCCCACCTTCCACCAGTTCAACCTTCAGCCCGCTCACTTATTCGTCTTGACGCCATTAACCGACCGCAGCAACTCTCGCAACACGGAGCGACTCAGTGGCCCATCTGAGCCCTAGTCGTCCCAATCCCTGTTGCTTGCACAGGTCCACCACCTCCTAGCCTAGCATTGTGGTACTGAAGGCCATGAAAAGGCTGAGCAAAGCTAAGCGAGCCCACCTGAAGGCGCTGCTCAACTCTCCCAGGGCTGGCCACCTGCATACCCCCAGCGGCATCAAGTCAAAGGCAAAGAAGCAGCAAGCGGAGATTGACAGACTCACGCAGCATGTGGCAGAGCAGCAAGAGGAGGTGGAGAGGCTGACGCAGCTTATGGATGAGCAGGCGGCAAAGCAGCAAGAGGAGGTGGAGAAGCTGACGCAGCTCACGGATGAGCAGGCGGCAGAGATCAGCAGCTTGACGCTGTGGGCTGCTGGTCAAAAGGCACAGCTGGACAGCCTGACGCTGCTGGCAGCTGGGCAGAAGGCGCAAATCCGCAGCCTCAGGGAGCAGGTCGCCAGCCTGACGGGGGGAGGTGACGGGGCAGACCCTGCCGTGGCACCAGCTGGCGCAGTGGCAGCCCTGCAGCAGCAGGACACGGCCCCACACCGGCGGCCCCACAAGCGCCAGGCAGTGGTGGCCAGAGGCAGCTAGGCAAGGCAGTGAGCCTGAGGTGATCAGGCCTAGAGGGAAGCACTGCGCAGCCTCCCTGCCCTGCTCCTGTGCAACATGTCTCGAGACTGGTGGTTGTGGGTATGCATCAGGGAAGAAACTCCTACCTGGAGCAAGGCCAGCTCCCAGTAAGGTAGCTCACTCTTATGAGGTGTGAGGGCTAGGGTCCTGCCTGTAGGCCTGCCACCGCTGTGCCTTCCTCCGCAGCTCAGACTAGGTTCGCGCAACACACGATTTAGAAACTGTAGAATGGGTTGTCTGATGTGACGTGGTTAGGCTGAGATGTGTTGATGCGGCATTACAGAGTTGTGTATTATAATGTTGGAGGCCAAGCTGTTACGGGGAAATAACGGTCGACTTGTGACAACAGGTTCCCATACATCCAGGCAAACACATCTCAGCCCCCTTGTCCCTCACTAGGGCCTCCATCTGAGCCGGAGCACTAGAGACCACTAGTGGCAATAGTGGCTCGACTCAAATGGTGTTAATGGGCTGTGTGGAGTATACCCAATGCACATGGTGCAAGAGTGCCTACCACCTACACTCTTGCCTGGCCGCACGCCTTTCGGCAAGGACTATAGTCTAGATTTGATAGGTGGCTTACACCGCTTAAGCTGTCAGCCGTTACGCTGCTAGTCTAGATTTGGCATGGCAAACATGCGCTGATTGTAAGCTGATGACAGCTCAACAAAGGGGGGCACACTACTGTGCCATAGCAGGCTGCTGCTGCTGCTGCGCCTTGGGTGGCTTGTCTCGCAGCCGCTTGTAGCCCAGGCCAGGGTACTCCTTGCCTATGGCTGGCATAGCTGTCTGCTTAGGCCACCAGCACAGCTCCAGTGGGCGCCACCTGCTCTCCAATGCGATGCATGTTCAGAGCTGCATTGCATTCCCTGTCCAGCCACCTGCCTGGCTGTGGTGCTGGCTTGGCTTTAGCAGCCTTGCCCTGGGCCTTGCCTTTGGGACCCCCCAAGGTCAGGGCCTCCCAACCCCCTTGAAAAGGGGGTGTGTCCGTTTCACGCGGTTTATTTCTCGCACAGTTTGCGGATTGATCAACGAAGCACATCAGTATGTAGAGGGCTCGCTTGGCTACACGCTACGGCTGTCCTGAGCGTCCATGACTATGTATATGATGCACTGCTTAGGCGTGAACCCGGCCTATATTTTGTGGGCAGATATCACCATGCACGCCTCCTCCACCCTCGACCTTCTTAATGACGCCGTGATGAAGCAAACGCAAGTATGTGTGCAGTCGCGCTTTGTGTTTCGATGGCCGGTATCGCGAGTTTGAAATCTAAGAAGCTGAAATGCTTATTTAACGCACCCACACCACTGCTGATGCTGCGTCTAGAACCGCCGCATATTTCTTAACATCTATTAGCTTTCACTCGTCATTTGTGTCGCTCGCGCTGTCAAGCGAGAGACGGAGTGGTTGTATGCTCTAGCGGTTCATCAAGACACTATGTGCACCCTTCACTTCTTGTTACAGTAGACTATGTGGCCTGATAGTCAAACTGACCGCGGGACTCTTTATACTTGAGCCTTTTCTGCTTGTTCCCCTGGATATGTGCTTTGTTCGTTGTAGCTAGAGCATATGCGTAGGTGCGAAGCCTTCGTTGTGTCGCTACATCGTTTTGGGACATCACCACCGAGACATGCGCTTCGGTCCACGGTGCCATGACCTGCTGCACTCCCTAGGCCTCTACACTCCCTAGGCCTCTCCATAGCAAAGGCCCCTGGCACTAGAGTTTGTTAACGAACAGCAGTTTTTGCTTTAGCATCAATCCATGCCGTAGGTGCATGCCACAACGTGCATACCCCCTGGTTGGGTACAGTATATGAGCAACAAGTATCTAAAGGCAAACATCTAGTAGGACTGCAAGCACCCATTGCAGATGTGGTAGCAGAACACCCTTCCCGAGCAACTGCAACTCTTGCCTCATGGCCACAACAAAGCCCCATACTAGCACCCCATGGCAGGGCAAGATCTGTACACTCCATAGCTAGGCCTGGTCTCTTGTCCATTAGCTACACGCCCATGGCAACAAAGCAGAGCCCTATGGCAACACCCCATGCCCGGTGGGGCTGCCACGCTCAGCAATGTGCTTCTGCACGGCCTTCTGCCAGCCTGCCACCAGGGTGCTGCCGACTGGCTGATCCCTGGGCGGCACCTTGTGGTAAAGGAGGTAGGCCCTGAGCTGCTCACGTGTGAACCGGGTTGCCTCCTTGGCCGAGGTATTGCTGTAGTCTGCACCCCGTGCGTGTTGCTGGAATGCCTGCCGCAGCTGCTGCAGGGGGGCCTGGCTGGGCACGTTCAACACCATCTTGGCGTTCCCGTCTACCATGCACGCTGACTCCTCCGTCTTGCGTGCTGCCTTGGCCTCCCGGTTGTCGTCTGCTGAGGTTGTCTCCTTGTCACGCTTCTGCTTGCGGAGCGTGATGAGCCGAGCCTCAAGTCTGCCAAGTCGATGTTGGCGAGTACCTCCGTGCGGGCCGCTGCCAGGTCTTTGTGGGCGGCCTCCAGGGCAGCCGCTGTGTCAGTGAGTTGGGCTTGTGTGCCCTGCAGCTGCTGCAAGAACGCCTCCTCCAGCTGCTCGAGCTGCTGCACCCACCCGAGCAGGTCTAACTCCCACTGTTGCTCACGCTGACTTGCACAGACCATCAGGCTGCAGTGCCGCTCCCTCAGCTGGCTGTACAGCTCCTGGGAGCTGAGAAGCTCAGCAGTGACGGCTGCATGTGCAGCGGTGAGGGCTGCATGCGCTGCGGTGAGCTGCTCCATGCTCTTGGCTGCCTCATGGTGAGCCTGGGCCTTTGCCCCATTGGCTCTGTTTGCTCTCGTGTGTTTTGGGACGGGTGGCATGTCAGGCAGAAGGGCAGTGAGGAGGTGCTGGGAGGTGGTGGTAGGCAGCTGGGCCTGCTAGGGTGGGCTGCTGGCAGGTACAGTGGGCAGGAAGGGTCAGTGGTGCTTGGGCTCCTGCAATTGACAATCCATGGCTCACTGAGATTTGAGAGTAATATTGACTATTCTGTCTCAGCTGGGCATATGAGTAGAGTAGCTTTTGATTTGGGGGACAGCACAAAAATACGACATCTCTCTGAGTTTTGGCAAATCCTACCTGCTCAGTGGAGCCGCAGCTGAAGCTTGTAAAGCCCATTTAGGTGTGCCGTGATGTACTCGGAAACTCCTGCATAATCAGATGTTCGTCGGGTAACCTGTGCTGGCGGCCATCGGCGCAGGAATAGTGGGAACTGCTGCGTGCACCTCACCTCGCGGGCTGGCAGCAGCGCCTATGCGTAGAGCACCAACAACACACCTGCACTGCGCGATGTCTTGAGGGTGGCCGGCGGATCCCAACCACCCTGCCGACCACAATTGAAGCAGCTGCAGGTTGCTGCCAGAACTAGAGTCCGCGTTTAAGCCATGCCGCGCGGGGCTAAA
This sequence comes from Haematococcus lacustris, assembly GCA_030144725.1. NCBI lineage: Eukaryota > Viridiplantae > Chlorophyta > Chlorophyceae > Chlamydomonadales > Haematococcaceae > Haematococcus > Haematococcus lacustris. The sequence goes on along the minus strand of JASKMD010000008.1, from coordinate 19,806,498 downwards.
GACATCGGCCTGCTCCCGGAGCAATCGGTCGCATGTGACGGTTTTACATGCCAAAACATCAGAGTTGGGAGGCCCTGACCCAAGGGGCTGCCCACAGCACCAGTGATGCGGCATTACATAGTTACACATCTACTTACTTACGCCGTGTAATCAGGTCATTACGTGTATAATCACGTGTGTTTGAGGTCAGGTGGCTGCCAATAGCACAGGATGCTGCATGGACAATCCACAAGGCCTCACAAAACCACCCAAGGCCCAGAGGAGCAGCAGCCTGCTGCGGCACAGTAGTGTGTGCCCCCCCAATGGGGGGCCTGTGGGCCCCCCAGTGTGTGCCCCCCCCAAATTGGGCAGAGCGCGACCTGACTGGTTAAAGGTTAGTGTTAAACCGATTGTTAAAGTTGACCGTTTGGTCGCGATACGAGTCCCTTTTTGCTGTCGTTCTGGTCGCGACACGGCAATGCACCCAGCGACACTATGCCGGCAGAAGTAGCCAGTGAGAAGCAGTCCCAGGGTAGCAAAACGGGTATGTTAAAGATTGGTTAAAGATGTGGTTAAACCTAAAACATCAGGATGTTAAACTAACCAGTCGCGCTCTACCCCCCATCTGAGCTGTCATCAGCTGTTAATCAGTGCATGTCTTGTCATGCCAACTCTACACGACAGCCCTAACGGGTCAGGCAATAATGTAGGTGGTAGGCGCTCATGTGCCATGTGCACTGGGTTTACTCCACACAGCCCAATAACACCGTTTGAGCCGGGCTAGTATTGCCCACTAGTATATTCCAGCTAGTGGCTGCTAGTGGCCACTACTGGTCCGGTTCAAATGGAGGCCCTAGTGAGGGACAAGGGGGCTGCGACATACATGTGCTGCTTTTAAAAAGTTATGAAGTATATCAAGTCATGCACCCCATGCAAATGTGACTCCATTGAAGTTTCAATTATTTTATGTTATTCGCAAACGCGCTACACTAGCTAGGTAGCAATGGTGACACTCAGTGCCCCCCCGCTTGCGGCTCGTCAATTGCGCACCGCGTCGGCAAGAGCTCGGCCCCATTTCCTGTCTCCCAGCTCTGACCTGGCATCAGTGCTGGATGAGGCTACACCCGGTGGCTTCGTCGGCAGGTCCGTAGAGCGCGCGCACCGAAGATATTTGCATCACGCCCCGCACCTCGGGATCAGCTGGCACTGCGTGTCCGTGCTGCCCACACACGCAGCAAAGTCGTAGCCACGCTCGGACCCTCGTCCCACACAGTCCCGCAACTTGTCGGATTGTTGCGTGCGGGTATGAACGTTGCGCGCATCGACTTGACTTGGGGCACGCTGCGGTTCCACGAGGCCACGCTCGCAAACTTGAACGAGGCAGGTGTCGGCAATTTTGCCCTCGCCCCTTCCATCGCCCCCGTGCCGCCACAGCCAGCCTTCTCTGCCAGACCTCCCGCACCTCAAGCGGCGTGACACAGCGGCCAATGAACCCTATGCCGGACCGCTGTTGTCCGGGTTGCCCCTCGGCTGCTTCAGGCCATGAAGCGCTGCCACAAGATGTGCGCAGTGATGGTGGACACATTGGGTCGGGAGGTCATGATCCGCAGGCCTTTTGTGGAGGACCCAGGCAAGGAGCAGCCAGGGGTGGGGGTGGGGTGGGGGGGGGTGGGATAGGACACCGCCTGCCAGGATGGCTGCCAGGCCCAGGAGGAAGTCCAGGGGCCAGCTGCTCTCCCTTCACCTCCCCGTCCTCCTTTGCCCTTCCTTCCCCTCCTTTTCTTCACACCTCTCCTCCCCCATCCTTCACCTCCCTCCTCCCCCTCCCCCCTCCCTCCTCCCTCCCTCCCTCCTCCTTCCCCTCTCCCTCCTCACCATCACCCCACACGCCCCCCTTCCCCCCAATTGCGGCCACAAGTGGCAGTCAGGGTGCAGCTTTCACCGCCCCTGCTACCCCCCCCCTTGCCCCCCCCCCGCCCACCTGCTGCTCCTGCCTGGGCTGTTGCTGGTGCAGAGGCTGACGGCTGGCCCACCCACTCCACCGCCTTCACAGTGGCCAGCGGGCAGACTGTGCTGCTACACCCCCCCAGCGCAGACCCACCACACACCTCAGACCCCCCGCCCAGCCCCCCCTCCCCCCAGCCCCCCAGCCCCCCAGCCTGCCCCCAGCCACTTGGCTCCGAGGGCGGGGGCCCAGGAAGAGGGGCTGAGGGGGGGGTGCAGGGAGGGGGGAGTGAGGGGAGGGGCGACCCCCAGGGGGGGGGTGGGGTAGGGGCAGGGTCCAGGGGAGGGGGCCAGGCAGGGGTCGGGGTCGGGGTCAGGGTCAGTGGTGGGTTCTGGAGAGGGGGTGCCCGCCTCTGCCTTGGAGGTGGTGGTGACGTACGCGGGTCTGGGTGCGCTGGTGCAGCCGGGCGACATGCTGTACGTGGGCCGCTACCTTGCCTGCGGTGCGCCTGAGCAGGGCTCCCTGTACCTCAGGGTGGACAAGGTGGGGGCGGGGGGGCAGGGGGACCAGGGGGCGGGGGGCAGGGGCCAGGTGCCTTGACCCTGTGCCGTACTCCCACACCTCGGCCGCCTTAGCCCACCCTTAACCCTTGACTCGGGATCCAGGGGGGCGGGGGGGTCAAGCGCCTGAACCCTGCACCATGACCCCACGCATGAAGCTGTGCCTTGAGATGCGACCAAGCCGCTGCATGTCCGGCTGCAGTGCCGGCAGCCCTAGCTGGCTCAGGGCTGAGGGGCCCGACCTGACTTTGACCCTGGACAGATCTGTGGCCAGTCAGTTTGAGCTGTGAGATCTGGTGCAGGTCAGGTCAGGTCAGACCTGTCCCCTGCTGCGACTAGACTGACTGCCCTCACCTTGGGCCAGGGCTTTAATTCGTGTGAGAAGGGTCAGCAGGAGTAGGGTCAGCACCGGGGCCGGCTCAGGTTAGGGTTTGGGTTAGGGTTGGGTTAGGGGTAGGTGTTCAAACCCACCCTAACCCTAACCCTAACCCCCGGAGCTGGCTCAGGTGGCAGAGGGGGTTAGTCTGCACAGCCATGCCTGGTAGCTTGCGATAGGATCTCGTGGCGGCGCTGCTGCTGGGTGCAGGTGGTGGCGGGGTGCGTGCACTGCGTGGCCCAGGGCAGCGCCGACCTGTCGGGCCTACTCACGCTGCTGCATGTGGAGCGCAGCGAGCAGGGCGTCACCAACGCCCAGGTGCGCCTGCAGCCCGGCTGGCCGGCAGGGGGGGGCTGGTGGACATACCGCGTGTGACCTGTGTGTGACCTGTGTGTGACCTGGTGGGTGGTGGGTGGCGACCACTGAGTCGCGTGACAGGCCATGACCAGAGTGTGACCAGATGTGACCTGTGTGTGACCTGTGTGTGTGTGTGTGTGTGTGTGTGTGTGTGTGTGTGTGATGGGGGGTGCAGAGCTCGCTGAGGGTGCTCAGCCAGTATGACAAGGACTGCTTGGCCCACCTGGCCACTCAGTTTGAGCTGGACTTCCTCGGGCTAAGCTACACTCGCAGGTACAGCCGCACCCCGCCCCCTCCCCCGCCCCCCCCGCCGGCCCCCGCCCCCCCCCCTTGCCTTAGTCCCCCCCCCCGCCCCCGCCCCCCCCTCCCTCCTCCCCCTCTCCCCCCGCTCCCGTCCCCGCCCCCTGTTTTGCGCAGTCTCGTCTCACTGGCCTGCCATGACAGCTGATGATGGCATGCAAGCACATCAAGTCCTGCCCAGCCTGGTGCCCAGCCCAGCCTCTTGCAACCCTCAGCAGTGGCAGGTGGCTGGGCAGGTCAGGTGCTGGTGTGGTGTGGTGCGGTGCGGTGACTGCAGTGCGGGTGATGTGGCAGAGGCACGCCAGTTCCTGGATGAACTCGGGCTGCATGACACCCAGGTCAGGGCTGGGCTGGGCTGGGCTGGGCTGGGCTGGGCTGGGCTGGGCTGGGCTGGCAGCGGGGGCCGTATGGCAGATTGGGGCGGGGCGAGGTCAACCATGAGGTCACCAGGCTGGGCTGGCTGGGCTGGGGGTGGGGGAAGGTCAGCAGGAGGATTTGTATGGCAGATTGGGGGCGGGGTGAGGGGCTCACCAGAGGTCACCGGCGTGAAGCAGTGGAGACCCAGGCGCTGCGTGAGTCGCCTTGTGCTTGCAGGTGGTGTCTAAGCTTGAGACCCGGCTGGGCCTGCTCAACTTCCAGGTGCGCCGCCTCACCCCCTGGACCACCCTACCTTTGCATCGACCTGCCCCTGCCAACTACCCCTTCCCACTGCCCCCTGCCCTCACACCTGCTCCACTGCCCTCACACCTGCCCTCACACCTGCCCTCCCCTGCCCTCCCCTGCCCCTGGCCCCTGGCCCTGCCCCTGCAGGCCATTGCCGAGGCGTCTGCCGCAGTGATTGTGTCCCGGGGCATGTTGGGGCTGGACGTGGCGGCTGAGAAGATGGCACTGGTGCAGAAGGCGCTGGTGGCGGGCTGTAACCTACTGGGCAAGCCCGTCATCGTCACCAGGTGCACCTCAGGGTGGGGTGGACCTCAGGGGGGGGGTGAGCAGGGCGGCAGCAGCAGCAGCAGCAGCAGCAGGAGCCAGGCAGGAGGCTGCAGCATTGAAAGGCAGCGGCAGGGGGGGAACAACTTACTCGGGCAGGCAAGAGTGGGCGATGATGCTGGGGGGGGTACACTCCCATCGTTCCTCCTCCAAAGCACATCAGGACCATCCCCCACCTCTCCCCTCCCCCTCTCCCCCCCTTCCCCTCCCCCCTCCCCACTCACCGGCCCCAGCAGCTGTATCATCACCTACCCGCCTCAACCCTGCCCAAGCCCATGCCCATCCCCACCCACCCACTCACCCACCCACCCACCCACCCCTCACCCCACCGCAGGGTGCTGGACAGCATGTCTGACTCGCCCCGCCCCACCCGGGCTGAGGCCACAGACGTGGCCAACATCATCCTGGACGGGGCGGATGGCGTGCTGCTGGGGGCTGAGACGCTGAGGGGCAGGTGGGCAGGGGGAAGGGGGTGGAGTGTAGGTGGGGAGGGGGAGGGGGAGGAGTGGGGGAGGGGGGGGATGCAGGGCAGGAGGTGGTGGGATAGGGGGGGGGGGCAGGTGGTGGCGGTGGGGGAGGGGGCGGGGGGGAGGGATAGGGAGGTGTTGGGAGGGAAGGTGATGGGGGAGGGATACATTGGGGAGACGAAGGGGGAGACGAGGGTATTGGGAGGTTATGGGGGCAGGACACATCGGGGAGACTTGGGGGGGGGGGGTGGCAGGGAGTAGGGGCAGGGGGGGAGGGGGCATGTGTGTGCCAGGAGGGGTGCGGCAGGAGGGTGAGGTGGGTGGGGGGCCGCCCAGGCTGCTTGAGCCTCCACACCACCCAGGCTGTAGCTGTTGTGTCGCCAAAACAGGCGTCGCCAGGTTTGGCCGTATGCCTGCAGGCACCCAGTGGAGGCTGTTCGCATGGCGCTGGCCATCAGCCGGCAGGCCGAGGCCGTGTTCGACCACAAGCACCACTTTGACTACCTGATGGAATCCGCCATGATGGACAGCGAGGACCTGCTGGGCTGGAACCTGGCCATGGCCGCTGACAGCCACCTCATGTCACACTTATCACACCTGCCACACCCACCTCACTCCTCACACTTGCCTCACTCTTCTTACCGGGCACACTCTTCACACTCTTCACACTCCTCGCATGACGTGGAGGCGAAGCATGCGGCTGCATACCACCACAGCCTGGGGGGGGGCCTGGCGGGGCCTCAGGCCACTAATGGAGCGCACATGAGCAGTCACAGCAGCAGCATGCTGGCTAGCGTGCTTGCACGCCATGCGGCTGCCATCCAGCGGCGGCTGTCCGAGGATGCGCTGGACGAGCTGGATCATGTGGGGGAGGCGGCTCACTGGCACCGGGGCGCCCACCAACACCACCCGCCCCACCACCACCACCATGCGCATGGGATGCCCATGCATGAGGTAAGGTTTGTTTACCCCCTCCCTCTCCGCCCCCAACACTCCCCTCCCTGGACCTCTCGACAATTTTTAAATTGCCTGTATCGGTTAGTTGCAGCACGACCTGTGTTTGGTACTCTGCTGCCGCCGCCTGCTGCCGCCTGCAGCTACCCCCGCTTGGCTGCCCCCTCCTCCCTTGCCTGCACTGCCTCCCCCCTGCTGCTGCCTGCAGTTACCCCACCAGCCCCACCCGAGCTTCAAGGATCACCCTTCTCACCCTTCCCGCGCCCTGGACACCCTGCCCCTCCCTGCCCCCCCTCCCTCCCCCTGCGGGTCCCACTCCACCCTCCACCCCCCCCCACCCAGGGCACCTGCCAACTGCAGCAGCAGCCAACCCTGCAAACCCACCATCACCTATGTACAGGCACATCGATGGGGGGCTGGCAGGCAGCCTGGCCTGCCCGCTGTGTGGGTCTTGCAGCACCCCCCTGCAGCCGGCCCTGGCAGCTCACTACCAGCAGTTCCTGCTCTGGTCGGCTCAGCACCCAGAGGCTGGGCGGTGGCAGCCGGGGCTGCAGGGCGTGCAGGAGGCAGGCTGCCCCCCTCTCCCTCCTGTCAGTGAGGGGGGCGGGACCACCAGCAGCAGCAGCAGGGTCGGGGCGGGGGAGCGCAGCAGGTCTAGCCACCACCACCATCACCACCGGCACCATCACAAAGAGCAGCGGCAGCACAGGACGGATGAAGGTGGGGCTTGGAGGGTGGGGCGGGGTGGGTCGGGGTGGGGTGTGGTGCCCGTGTTGAGTCGTGAGTCCGCCCTCCTTGCCCCGCATGGCTGCTGCATGCAGTGGGTCGACTGGACCTGTCCCCGGCGCCGGCCCCTGACCATGATGCCCCTGGTCCCTCTGTGCTGGCTGCTGCCCCCGCCCCTTACTCAGGTGACCTGCCACCTGGCCTGACCTGCAAGGGTCGAATAGGTCGAGTGACATCCCTCACTTTGTTTTCATGTTCATCACACCAATGAGTGCTTGCTCTGATGGCTGTCTGTCGCTGCTTGACCACAGTTTCCATG